>JAWPHD010003109.1:0-147500 GCA_037043455.1 Cyrtodaria siliqua | reverse complement strand
ATAATAATTAGCGAATTGGAACCACAATTGAATCAAACATCTAAATTACCAAATCAGAAATAAATAGATGAATAGTTCATGTTTTGAAGCAATATAAATAAAACGAATAAATACAGATTTAAAGTATCAGAAAATACCATTATTAATTTTAGTGCCGTCAGGATAATGTATATGATGAAGACAATCTGACCATTGTATGCGAGAGTAATGCACAACATGTATACGTACTGCAACATATACCCAATTCCGATACCTGTGACAGTTATACTGAGTGTAGTTGTTGCAGTCAAAACTGGTGTCCCGGAGTCGGTCACTAGAATAACAAGTCTGTAGTTGTCCAATTCATCACTATCAAGGTCTGCTGTCGTTGTCACTACTCCAGTGCTCGATATGGCAAACTTCGATCCTATTCATGTTTAAGACGTATCATCAAAAGATGCATGCAATGGTTTTACTATACGTTATTCTCTACCATGGCAATACGTTTAAAAATCACATTACAGCTGATTCAACTTTATGATGAAATATGTGTTCATTTATAAAAAAAAAGACTCAATATATAAACGTGTTTCAATTGTGTTTGTTGCTCTCAAAGGATCACCTTTATCAGTATTTATTTCAAAGTGAAAACGAAAAAAAGAATTAAGCAAGACTCAATTGAAAACATTACTAATATTATTCACATATTAAAGTTTTCTATTTAATACATAATATGACAATATACCAGTGTTTCCACTAAGAATGATATAGGTCGACACATTATTATTTGGTGGTTCAGCATCATTGTCAGTGCATAGCAATGTGGCAACTGTTGTTCCCGGAGTAGAATCATCATTCACACTAGCACTGTAGAGATTCTCCGAGCATACTGGGTGATTGTCATTCACATCTGTGATGGTTACAATCAGCGTGTATGTGTCTGAATAGGCCTCTGTAAGAAAATATTGTTGACACATATGACATAGATTAATATGGTATTCTAAAGAACATACACACAATTAACTATTTAATCCAGAGCTCCGAAGAAAAAAACTAAAACTGTAGCGTCTGGAGAAATGATAACATACATGCATTATCGAGGTCCTTAAACCGAAAACCACGAAATGTACTTATAATGAATTTATTTTATTCAATTAAATATAAAGAGTGACACTTTGATCATTTGATAAACTATTCAGGTCCATAAATTTTGGTTACTTTGTTAATCCTTGAATGCTATAATTCCTGTTCGATGTGTATATCTACTTTTAAAACCTTCTCTTGTATTAGTTTAATTATCACAATTTAAAATAAAAAGACACATATGATATTTTACATGCACATAATACTAACTCGGATCGTTTCCGGAATCTGTTACGTCTATAGACACTGTGTAATTGTTGTTTTCTTCTGTGTCAAGTGATCCACTAACCACCACTTCTCCTGAGGCAGGGGCAATAGCGAACTTTCCTTGTCCACTGTTGGTTACACTCGTTATTGTGTATGTAAGAAACCCATCACGTCCATAATCTGCATCAGTAGCATCAATATCAACAATAATGGTTCCTATCGGTGAATTTTCTGCAACGTTTCTAGAGCAACCGGATTCCGTCAGTATCGGTTTGTTATCATTTATGTTAGTGACCTTTATGAAAACTGTTGCTGTGCCACTGTTTGTGCCTGAGTCGACAGCTTGCACAACAAGCACGTAGATTTGAATAGCTGAATCATAGTCAAAATTGGTTACATTGCTTATAACAATATCTCCACTCGACTCAATAGTAAACACGTTAGCATCATTGCCACTTGCAAACCCAAATGTCAAATACAAATTATCGATATCGGACGCCGTAACGGTCGTGACAGTTGTACCAACAATAGAATCTTCCGCTATGGACACAGAATAAGCACCAGGATTAAATGTGGGAATACCATCATTAACATCTGTTACAATAAACGTTACAGTCTCAGTTGCGGTCTTCGCAGGTGAACCATCATCGTACGCATTAACATACGTGATTATCGTCTTTGGATCTGGAAGCGTGTCATAATCAATGCTTGCTAGTGTGTAAATTTGACCGGTTGACACGTTTATGTTAAAGTAAGTGTCATATGGATACATTTGGTACTGAACAGTGTTGTCTGTATCATCGTCGTTCGCTGAAACTGCATAAACTGTTGTGCCAACTTCAGTTGTCTCTGAAACGTGGGAAGAATATGGCGTATTTTGAAATATAGGCGTGTGCTCGTTCACGTCTATTATATCAACATTCACGGTTGCGTTGAAAGATAAAGATGGAGTACCGCGGTCATTTACTACAATCAAAATCTTATAAGTTTGTAAGAGTTCGTAGTCAAAACTAGTAGCTAATGTGATGACACCAGATGAATTAACAGAAAACGGTGTAGACGATAAAACACCATTGACAGAAACAATTGTGAATATCAAATCGGAGTTTGGTGACGAGGAGTCAAGGTCATGGCAAGTGAGCGACGCTATACGACTATTCGCTAACGTGTCCTCTGGATACACCATATATTGAAGTACTGGAGTACACAACGGGCCATTGTCATTGACGTCTGAAACGTTCAAATATAGTGTTGTCGTTCCTGTAAGGGCTGTTTCAACGTCGTTATCGAAAGCTATGATTTTCAGAACATATGACGAGTTTCTCTCGAAATCGAGTGAAGATATCACCTTGAGTTCTCCGAGCACACTGTCGATTTCAAATATGAAGTCACTATTTCCACTGGCAATTATGTATGTAACCTCACCTAGTCAGAAAATGAGAGTAATGTAAAATAATAATAATGGGCATTTAATTCCAATTAATTGACCATATAGTTCGAAACTTAATTACTTTTTCTTTATTTGTAAATGGAAACTTATAAGAACGGTATCTTACTACATAATGATCTTCGTTGTGTAAGATATATGATAAGTGTCTTATGCTTGCGTGATACACCTTAATTATGCGGACATACCGTTTAATTGTAGTATCTGATCATAAATGTTCAAAGCATGCAATAAAGCCGCTAGACAATGTTCTCTTTGCCATTCTCTTATAAAACATAAGTATATCGACTAAATACAACAATGCAAACTTATAGAATGGAAACGTCATAATAATAATGTTTCAAATGTTGGATAATTAGTCTAACCTGCAAGTCCATAATCCCCGTCTATAGCAACAACCGTTGTAAGTATCGTTCCTACAGCTACATCCTCAGGAGTAGTGATGCGGTACGCATTGATTTCAAACGCTGGAGCATTGTCATTTACGTCTGAAAACATATTGGAAACATAATGGTAAATACATTTTTTAGAATATAATCAACAAATTTATTCAAATACTACAAAGAAAAGTATTCACAAACAATACATAAAATAAATTCAGTTAAATTCCTACATACAAATACAATCCAAATAATATTAGCAAGTGTCTCTTTAATATGAATTGTTAAAGGAAAAATGTCCGTAACTTTTAGATTATAAAACACACACTAATTACGTCCACAAACATTACACACTAAACATTATTGAATATTTACTAATTAAAAGCAAGATTGTTTCACGGTGTTCAATCATGGTACAAAACGAGAAGTACCGCTTCTGGCGCTTAGTGAGTTCGAACTCGCAGCCCAAACTTGCGGGTAATAATAGTGACAGCGCAATAGTCGACGTCGCTCCCAATTGAGCTAAACGGGCCATACATATTACACAATACATACTTTGTAGTTAACCTAATGCGGTAATGAAAGTCACGCGATGTGCAGAAAAGGTAAATAATGTGGGTCCCACATTATTTACAAATAATAATTAAGACTTTTTTTTTCAAACTCACGAATTTATTACTACAAACTTGTTTGGGTCTATGCTCATACTTTCATGTATACATTTCACTGAATAAAAGTCAGACAGTTATTTGGTTATGTTCAATATCTGCTTACTTACGGACAGTGTCCCTTTAAGTGTCCCTTTAATTGTAACGTATTTGGTATTTCCAATTTTATCAATACAGTCATCTATTCGTGGAATTGGAAATAAATCAGAGTTTTTGTGACACATCTGGTAAGTGTTATCCGGTTTTGAAACTAGAATACATGGTGAACTCTACACTTTAACTTAACACTATTTATTTGGTTCAATGAAATCATTCAAGTTCTCGTACCGTTCCAAGGCGGTAGCCATATTGTCAACCTTTTTGTGTTTGTGATGTCTTATTTGGCTTTTTAATCATCTTTAAAGTTGTTCTTTGTTTATGTGTGTGTTTTTGGTTGACTGTCGTCCTAGAATGCTACTTTTCCTGTTCGATTTTTATATCTAGTTGGTATGAAGAGCTTTGTTATGCAGTTAGCCGAGTGTAAACCTCACGGGCTTTTCCAATTAAAACACTGTCCACTGTTATATTGGCCATTTCAAATTCTCAGCAATTTTATAAAAAATAAAGAAAACATGTGTCAACTTCTTTTTCATGAAAGATGTTACTAATCTAATATGGTTAGTAACATCAAAACGTAGATGAATGGGAGGGTGGCAATGAAGGTGAACTTGCATTGCCTTGCTTGCCAAATCCATTTTCAGCATCCATTTTCAGCATCTCTAATTCAAATTCTCTTCTTTCTATTTCTTCCTTTAATTTCATTTCCATTTATTTTCCTTTCATTGCCATTTGTCTCAATTCAATTTCCATTTCCATTTGTTTCTTTCAACGGCATTTATTTTTTCTATGTTCATTTTTTCTATTTTTTTTCTTCAATTTCCTCTTAATTTTACGTCTACTTTTGTGACTACTAAAGGGGATAATGCAATCTCATCAAAAATATCTTCTTCTACCATATATTTAACCAAAATAGTCAAAATGTCAGATTTTCTAATGGAAGTTTTAACTTGTGTTAATTCATAATTTTGGGCAAGCAAGAGCAAGTCATCCTTTTTCAGTTTATCAAACTCATCCTGGGTAGGCGAAGCAACATATTTTTTCAAGATCAAACAGCATTTTTATTGCTGCCGGTTTAACTTTTTATAATTTTAAAAATTTACGAGTACTTTTGCAAAGGGCTAAGTCCACGAAGAGATGAAAATGGCCCTATAAACATGATAAATTGTGAAAAAAATAAAAAATATGTTTTTCAGATGCTATGACGTTTTTCACAAGTTAGAAGTTTGAATTTTCCAGAAACAATACCGTTTCTAAAATCTGACTCAAAAAAGAATGCTTTATGTGCATTGTAATCTCCATAGCAACTCGCTATTTCCTAATTTTCCAGTATCTTGAGCATGTTCAAAGCATCATTGCACACTGAGCGCAGTCATCGACCTTGCTAAACCAGGTATATTTAAATAGCATATATAATTGTTGTTCTAGTCTTAAAATTATAGAATGGTCGAGGCCTGCGCTCTATGTAAAAATTATTTTTTTCTTCCTTGTCAAATGCCAGTTTTCGCTCATTGCCAAATACTGCAGGTCTTCGTCAGATGTAAAATCATACTGGCTGTATACCAGATATCGTCATTTTTTTGTTGATTTTTTAATACATCTAAATCAAAACTAGTCATCTCATAAAAAATTTTGCCGGTAGAGAAGCTTACCCCTTTGCCGTAAATATTCTGTGTTTACATTGTTCCTATTCTCAGTAACAAGTGTCACGTGACCGTTACTAAATATAGACTGAATTTGGCCGGTCGTTTGAGCTGAATGCAGTAGTTATCGTCATGTTCAGTTTAATACCCAAAAATCCATGTTAGGGATGATAAAAACCTGTGTAGTTATTAATTGAAACATAAATATACCATTGCATATGAATACACAAAAAAATATCGAGAAAAAAAAAATATCTACAATTTAAAACGTTTTTTCAACTGTAGGTATCGGATGTAATTTACTTCACTTCGACGTTCATAATTTAAAGGGAAATAACTGTCCGCAAATTTAAATTGATTGACGTGAACTAGTTGTTTCCCTTGGCTGAAAATGTTGACCACATACTTTTAGTTTTTTGTGCATGTCAAATTGATTCAATGGTTTGATGTAAAAGGTCAGCTATTTTAAAAGGAAATTTTCCTGCGCATGCGCATTAGCGTGTGATTCCCCTGATTGTGTTTTGTTTATAACGGTATTTATATAGGTAAACGAGTTGGTTTGAGAGTGTATGGTAACATTTCTAAACTATTTTTTCCTCTCAATCGTCTGCTGATAGTGTGTAGTGATTTGTAAAGTGGGGTCGAAAAATAATCACAACATCGAGCGTTTTATTGATAATGACGAAATCTGGTGAATGACGATAACTGGTACACAGCCAGTACTGTATTATCATAACACATCAATAAAATTGCAAGATTAAAATGTCTGTGTTTTTATTTTGATTTGTTTATGTACAATAAAGGATACAGTGGTTTGATTTTGTTAGTAAATGATCGTAAACAGTTACCGGCTATCTATACGTGTATCACCCTAAGGAACCCCATCAAGTGTCACACAGCTACGATCGAATGTCAACAAACCGGCACAACATTTCGGGATTATTTTTCGAGACTTAACTTATTCAACAATGTGAACGAAGAAAACACAGACTGGGAAAAGGCCCAATCATTTCAGTAAGTATCGCATTTACAGTCTAGTTATAGTAATGATTATTTATGCAACTTGTGGACAAAGTCTGAAAAGACGATAGTGACAATTTAGGTCGTCTGCTAGTACTAGTAGTAGTGGGCTACTGTAACGGTACTGTACTGTAGGTATTCATAAATTAATGACACAAATAGGGGTCTGTATCACATCAGTGTGAGAATAAATAATATATTGCAGACTATAAATGTTGTATACAGTGCAGTAGAGTACAGTCTTGTCAGGGGCGTAGCTTGGCCTTTTTGACGGCATAGGCCCGCAGTTATTATGCTAGGGGGTCCTGGGGCATGCCCCCCATCCCCACCCCCGAATTTTTTTTATGTTAGAATGCATTTGGGGCGTGCTGACGTATATTTTAGACTTTAAGAAGGGCAAAGATAACTAAACAAATATATATGAAAATGATATTTTCTGGTTACTACGCCGCCTATACAGACCCGCCCCAACACCCCACCCCCTACCCCGATTTTTATTGCATTTTTGGATTTTTATTTTTTCAATTTCTTAAATTTAGGCGTAGGCCCGGGCCTACAGGGCCTACGCAGAGCTACGCCAATGCTTGTCAAAGAATCAAATTGAACAAAATCAGTGTTGTCATTTTAACAGCAAACAAATCGGGTCATTGAAAAATGCATACAGAACAAATAAATCACTTGTAGTAGAACAGAAAGGTTTGGAGAGTTATTACTGTATTATTTCTATGAAGTTATATATATATTATCCAATTTTTAAATCAACTTTGAAAAAAGCTATTTAGGAAGTGTCTTAAACCGCTTGTAAACATTGAAATACACCCCACAGGATACCCCCCATAATGAAATCTATAAATAGCTTGCACAGCTGTTGTTGCATAATGCTAACTAGTTTGCACAGCTGTTGTTGCATAATGCTAACTGTAACAGTTATGTAATATTAGTTTTCAATGAATCTCAGTAAATCCTCGGTGGCCTAATGGTAAGTGCGGCGGATTCCTAAACTACTCTGCAAAAGATAGAGGTTCAAATCTTGCTTTTTTTCTTCTTTTTTTATTATGTTTTTTTTTCTTCGTTTTACATTTGTAAAAAGTTAATAACATTTGCAGCTCTATAAAAAATATATATTCTAAAGAAAATAATATTTTATCTGTTGTCAATACATTTACAGTTGAATCTTTGATAACTTCATGTAAAGGAGATTTACAAAATCATATGAGCAGATACCTAAACTTATAAGCTAAAAGGATTAAATATTAAATATGTTGATGGATGATTATTGACAACTGAGATGAGTACATCTCTTTTATCAATAGTTTTGTTTCTGAAATATATATCATGGGACATATTTATATCAGAATCTTTAAACACCAGTTGTAATTGTTTTTCACGAAAATAAGCTGCTGATATGATCACATCTGATGTATTTTTATAGTGAAACAATTTCTTAATTTCAGGGGAGGATGCCTCCGACTAGTCAGAAACACTACAATTGCATCCTGTGTTGTAAAAGGACAAAGCCTAAAGAAAGAAGAACAATTGTCAATTCGGGGCTTAAAAAATTCTTAGCAAAGTCATTTTTTTTAGAGCCAAAAGCTGGTGAAGTCTTATGCAATACATGTCGCCATAAGTACTACAAGACAGTGCATGTGCCTAGCAAACAAGCAAGCAACACACCAAGCACCTCAGACAATGACCCAGATTATGCACCACCACAAGAGCCAGAGAGAAGTAAAACCGCCACGATATCAAGTCCTCCTTCTATTTCGCTAAACATAAAAAGCACATCAAAAAGTCATGCTTATTGTTTTATTTGCAAGAGACCTGGACCAAAACTTATTGTAATTTCTTCAGAGGCGAGAGTATCTGCATTTGTTGATTACCACATTCTAATTCCTGCTGGCTGTCGATGTTGTCCCAATCATATGGAAGATGGAATACTATCCAAAAACGTAACAGACATATTGCCAACGACAGCTACCTCATTTGTAAACAGGACAACCATTTTAGACCTACTTAATAGAATGAGAGAAATAACAAAACAAAGCCAAAGGTTAAAGATTGATTTTGATAGTGGTTCATTGACTGATAGTGACTGTTCCAACTTGACTGGACTATCCAAGTCACAATTTTATGAGCTCTGTGACTATGTAACACCTCATGTGCGTTATACCCCAGCAAGAAGCACAAGACAGTCAGTCGGCATATTTCTTCTAAAACTAAAATCAGGGACATCTTACAAACTGCTCTCTACCTTGTTCAACATCTCAAAGTCAAGTCTAAGGAGAGCTATTTCCACGGTTAGACTTGCCTTAATGAAGTATTTTGTGCCCCTCAATTTAGGTTTACAGCATATTTCAAGGGAAGATGTTATTACAAATCACACCAGACCACTGGCGCAATCTTTATTTGGAAATGGGACAAATGCTTTACTTGTTTTAGATGGAACCTACATCTATATTCAGAAGAGTAATAACTTCCAGTTCCAAAGGCGTTCGTACAGCATGCACAAAGGTCGGCCACTTGTAAAACCAATGGTTGTCACGACAACAAATGGATATTTTATAACAGTAAATGGACCATATCTAGCTGATGCAAATAATAACGACGCATCTATCCTGAGACACATGCTACAAACAAATGTAGAGGACATTAGAACTTGGTTGCAGGAAGATGATGTTTTCATAGTTGACAGAGGCTTTAGTGACGCCTTGTTTTTTTTGGAGGAGCTCGGCATCAAATCGGAAATGCCATCCTTCATGGTCAGAGGGGAAAAACAGATGAGCACAGACGATGCTAATGCAAGCAGATTAGTAACGAAAGTAAGTTCTTTTAATGGTTCACTTTTTTTTACCCGGCAAAATGATTCGGATATTTCATATTTAGAAACGTGTACAGACACAGTTTAATATGGGTGTACAGGCTTAAAGGTTACTAAGTAGATGAATTAACGTGATTCATTAAAAAAAACTGACAATAAGTATTGTGTAGTCTCCGTAGCACGACATACACTTAGGGATCACTTTGTCCGTCGTCGTCCGTCACTATTTATCCTGCAACCATAACATTGGCTATAACTTAAGAAAGTATTTGACCTATGTTCATGAAACTTCACAAACATATTCATCTTGCCAAACAAAATATTTGGGGCATGCTAATAACTATGCCTTTCATTTCAGCAGAGTTATTTCCCTTTTCAAAAACTCTCTCTCTCTCTCATATGATTATTTAACTATGCTATTGTGTCTGTTTAATGTAGGTGCGCTGGGTTGTTGAAGCAGCCAATGCCAGAATAAAGCGGTGGAAGTACTTGGATCACGTTCTCCCAACAAATCAGGTGCCATACATCGGAGATTACGTGAAAATTGTGTGCGCTATTTCGAATAAGTTTTCACCACCATTAATTTCTGCCGATGCTGACGAAGATGCCGCACTTGCTTCTAAAATGAGAATGTTGTCTACAAACATAAACGCATTGAAGCAACATGTAGAAGACAATAACTTGGAAAGAAGATCTGCTATTAATTGGCAAAAAAACCCCGAGTTTTCAGACTTTCCCCATCTAGATGAACAACAATTAAGAGATATAACGTGCGGCTCTTACCAACTGAAGATGAGCTCTAGTTACATACAAGAACATTTAGATGGAGAATGTGACATTCTTGTTCACAGAGAAAATCACAATCTTCTACGTGTAAAGATTCAGAGCAGACACGTGTCATCACGAGGCTATTTACTATGGATACAATACAATCCTAATGCAATTGAAGCGTGGTATTGTAAATGTAGGGCAGGTGCTCGTGTTGTTGGCGTTTGTTCGCATGTGGCGGCTATATTATGGTACCTAGGTTACGCAAGACACACTGAACTTCGTGCATTTGGTGTTAGAGATTGGAGTGTATATCTCGAAGATGCTAAGAATATCCCTCAGATAATTGATGAATCTGACAGTGAGAGTAGAGAAAGCTTAGAAGAAGAATAAATGTCTTTAAGCATTAGACCAGCGATTGTCAGAACAGTCTTCTAGTAATAATGTGTAAGGAACACCGGGTACTACATGTATACAGATGAACGTTCAACAACTGTTGACTATATAGAAGTTAACTCTAATAGTGTGGTTGCCATGGTAACACCATGTTTGGCATACGTATTATAAATGTAAAAGAAATATCCCAAGTTATTGAAATAAGTAGCAACACTATATTTAAAATCCGTGTTACAGTTCAGTTTGTATTCATATTTAACCATATGTTTAATAATCCATTGATTCCATTATTACAAGTAACCATGGTAACGCCACCCATGTGATTAAAGGGTATCATAACGTTTAAATGGATACAAGTATTATGTATAATGAAACTTTATTATTCAATAAAGCATGAAGTGAAGAATTTTGTATACTTTAAGAAAAATGAAAGTGTTACCATGGTAACTAAAATGGTAACCATAGTAACTACGTAGTGAATATATATGTAATGAAATGTAAAAACATATAATGAATTAATGTATTAGATGAAATGAAAATATGATGTTAAATGTGGTATTTAGTGAAGAAATATGTTTGTTAAGTAAATAAATAAGGGCGTTACCATGGTAACCAAACGGCAAAATTATTGATTTTAAGGTGTTTTTTTGAAATTGCGCTGCCACAAATAATAATTCCCTGCAATATCATGAAATTTGAAAACAGGGCCAAAAATGATTACAAATGGCCCTACTCCAAATTTATTATTTTTACTATTTTATTATTTTGTTAATATTGCCGAAAACTATGTATTAATAATAAAAGCTTCCAAAAATGTTTCTATCCCGGACGATACCCCAATTTCTATTATAGGTAAATTGTAACAAGAAAGGTACTAAAACCAGGAACAACTATTTTTAAAATATAATAAACACATATATTCAAATACTCCAAAGAAAAAATATTCACTTTCAGATAATACATACAAATGGATCCATTTCTTTTTTAAAATCCGATAAACGAATAAAATCCAAATACTATTAGCAAGTGTCCCATTTATCTGAATTGTTAAATGTCCCTTCAATCCAATTTTCCTCAAGTCTTTCATACTATCGTTGTTAAACTTGTTAAAAGGTTTATTAAATTAGGTTAAGTCATTTTGCAACGTACTGCATGCTTGGTGGTGGACTCAATTACAGTTCGCCACTATGCTTTCCCCTTTGATTGTGCAATGACCGGACAGGCTGTGGACACTATGATGACGTCTACCTAAAGCCCAAAAGAACGGTGATTTTTTATGTTTGTCTGCAGTCTTGTCTTGTCGTGCCCTCAATGGTATTCTCTTGTTGCTCTGGCTTCTACCAAGTCATTGAGTACGTTCTTTGTGGCTTTCTAGGCTATTTTTTTTTTGTATTTATATATACACGAGGATCTTTGTGTTTTACTTATATTGCCTATTAATGCTGTTAGAGAATGCTGTTAGAGAATGGTTCATGGCGGGGATTTCTTTATTTACACTGTCCCGTTTTATTGGGTTGACAGTAGGGCAAGTCTGAGGTTTGGTGCACTTTAGAACCTGGTTTAAACCCCCAGCGGACTTTTTTGCCACTGACCGTTCCAAGGCGGTAACCCTATTGTCAACCTTTCTGTGTTTGTGGTGTCTTATTTGGCCTTTTATTTATCTTTAAATTTGTTCTTTGTTTCAGTGTGTGTTTATGGTTGACTGTCGTCCTTGAATGCTGCTTTTCCTGTTCGACTTTTATATCTATATTTCCTGGTTTATTACTTCACATTAGTCCAAATGTCCAGATAATCCAATAATCCAATGTCACTAGATGAGCACAATATTTTTAATCTTCTCACAATATATTATTTAATTTACAGCATCAAATATTTTGCAATTAAAATACTGAACCAGATACTCCACTTTGAATATTTATACTAAACCTCCACAAGTTTTACAAAGGCCAACTTTATATACCAACTTGGCATATTCTAGAATATAGATGTTCTGTAATAATCTACACATTTCAGTATGTAAACAATAATTTAGAATTTACTAGAAGACTGGCCTAACAATAGCATACACTAGTACACACTCCAGCTATTATATATGTGTTATTAATAGAAATAACTTGACAGCCAGGTGGTGGCGGGAACATACCCCAATATGATTGAGCTAAAAATAAGAAGAGCAAAATATATGGTCAGATTGGATGTTTACCTAAACCAAAAGTATAGACTTTCATATTCTGTGTTAAGTTAGGCTCTACGGTAACTCAGGGAGCCCATATCGTATTTGCGCATACGTAAGCACCGATCTAGAACATGCTACAAGGAATCCCAACACACAGTTTAAGAGATATAGATATATACAACTACTTACACGCACACATTGACCTGCGTTTATTGCACATGTTATTGGCCATGAAAAAACAAAATATGAAGAAGGCAAAATTACTTACGCAACACTCTAAATAATACTACATGGAAACGCAGGCCAAACTATGGTTCAGTAGGACAAGAAATGTAAGCGATATAGACCTCACTGCTTACACGTTAAGTTTGATGTGAAATGGGACAGTGCACATTTTACGGCCTATCATAATTTGGGTTCCATGGAAGCCCAGGAACTATAGGAACCAACATTACTTACACAACCCTTATGATAATCCTATACGGAAGCTCATGGCCAAATGTGGTTGAGCCATGATAAGAAATGTTAAAGATATTGACCTCCTCTATATACAGGTTACAAGCTGAGCTCGATGTGGAGTGGGACGCCGACGCCGACTCCAAGTTGACATAAGAACTCTTAATCTTCGAATAGTCGAGCTAAAAACAAACTGACTATTTTTGCACTGCTCATATTGTATTCCGTTTGATCTACCACACATAGTTCGGACACTATATTTAAATATTCAAATAAATAAGAACGAAAATCAGTTTGAAAACATCCGATAATGTTTGGTAAGACTTGCTGAAAATACATATCGTTTTAAACACTTAAACCTATGCAGATCCGTTAGTTACCGTGTATTTATTGGAGTGTATAGTTTGATAAATACCTGCTACCGTTATGGACAGAGATGCAGTCGTTGAGAGGGCAGATGGATTGGTGCCAGTGTCAGTAACGACAATCTCTACATAGTACGACGCAGTTGTCTCCCTGTCTAACTGATTAACAGTCGTTAACAACCCTGTGGATGACACGCTAAATGCTCCCTCTGAAAGATAACAAATACACTAATCGACAAGCTGTGAAGAAGTACCTTTATAGTATTTTATATAATACTTCCTATATTAGGTCGAACTTAATTTGATTCCCATTGTGTTTTCTATTGCACATAAAATAAAACCGTATGTAAATGACTTTGCTTCTTCAAATAAACGAACAGCATTGACTGCTTGAATCCGAATGTTTTCATTTCTGTATCATTTTAAATAAGTCATGTCTGTAGATTAAAAATGAAATACTATCACCGACTATTCTACATCAAAATCGTGAAAACAGTTTAAATTTAGCAACACACATTGACAAATTAAAAATTACTCATTTAAGAGGACAGTGCGTAGTACTTATACTCACATTTGGATGTAATTTTCAAGTTTTAATTATTCGCCATTGTTTTTCATAAACCAGACTTTATTAAAAATGAGCGTACCTCGTGTATATAGGGTTGAAGTTTATGACTAAAAACAATGTACTAAATTGATAAACTTAACATCTACTTAACAACATTATTATTAATGGATGCCAATAAATAGCGTCTTAAAGTTTAAAGTGTGCAAATTAAACGAAAGTGGAATATTATGTCACTAACTTGTATTTCCACTTGCAATAACAAAATCATTGACAACATTATTTGTTGCTTCAGCATCTTCGTCAGTGCAATCTAGCTGTGCTACTATAGTCCCTGGTATTTCATTCTCAAATATGTTGGCGCTGTATGGACTATTGGAGCAAACTGGGGCAACATCATTTACATCGGCAACAGTCACTGTTAATGTGAACTGGGCTGTCAATGGACCTGAAATTGTAAATAGTGATACTCACATAAATTGTCTGTATTTTATTGTCAGTTATGAAGTGTTATATTTCTTTTTGTGAGGGACCTGAACGTGCCGATGCTAACACATTATTATGCAACATTAAAATACTAATAGCTAATGTTTCATTAAAAGATATGTCGGATATAATGTCACACAGTGTTAAATTTCCAGACTGTGATTCAAAAGCATATGTTTAAAAAATATGTGTATATACATCATTGGATTCCAGGATGTCGAACATTGAACAAACAACACCATTCGTAAGCAAATTTAGTGACTTTGTACATTGAAAAATAAAGAAGTTAAACACACGATTATAACTTAATTCCACCTGATATATTTCTTTAATTATGTATGAATATAGAGATATTTGAATTATGACAGCTAACATGGCACTCATTTGCTACATTTCAACATCTTTCTTCACTCACCAGGAACCGTTCCTCTATCCACTACATCAACAATGACCGTAAATAAGCTGACGGTCTCCCTGTCTAATGTACCAGTGGTTGTAACCTCGCCACTGCTGGAATCTATCGTAAATGTGTCATTCGCTCCGGACGAGATTGCGTACGTTAGCTCACCATCTTTGCCATCATCTTCATCAGTCGCTGATATCTGTATCACGGCTGTTCCAATCGGTGAATTCTCAGGAATGCTTTTAGCAGAGGACAACGTTGTTAACTTTGGAACGTATTCGTTGTAGTTTAATATTGTAACGGATACAGTTGCAGTGCCAAACAGACCGCCTGATTCAATAGCCCTTATTACTAACGTGTAACTTTTCGTAGTTTCGTAGTCTAGAAATGTGACATTGATAAGAGTGATATCTGCGGTAACTGACGTTCCAGACAAATCAAACATGTCATCTACGTTACCATTGTCAATGGTGTAGACGAAGTTTGTGTCATCATTATCGGTTACAGATACAGTAAGGACAGTAGTGCCGACTGTTGCACTTTCCGAGATGGACACAGTATAGATTGCCCGATTAAACACTGGTGGTTGATCGCTTGCATCATTCACTGCTGCTGAAATGAATGTGTATGAAAAGGTTAAACAAAAATCTTTTAAATCGTCATGAACTAAGTTTATTTTAAACACACTACGCACTGTTTGACGTTTTTATTCCATACTAGTAGCAATAAACGGTTCCATTCTGTTCTATCGACGGTGCATGGTCGGTTGTGTACGGTGGACTAATTATGCGCATGAACTCTGGGTAAGAATTTCAAACAAGATGGCGGTAAGTTTCGATAATTCGGATATATGTGAATATATTCGTGATTAATTTAGATAAACGGGGATATTTCATCGTGGCAGGTAACCTTTTTAATACTAATCGACTCAAAATATATTCTTCACTCAACCTGTTTATATTTAATATACAAACGATGCTGTTTAAAAGCGTGAAACCATCCCAACTGAATCCGTTGGGAACATCCAGTCGTGAAATTTGCAACAATAAAATACACGTTGATGCTCGCCAATAAAGATCAGTAAACGTGTATTTTAACACACTAAGTTATCCCCAAACCACACACATTTAGTTAAAATCTCTTTTGTTTTGAATTTCAAAATTTTAACATGATTTCTTTTATTCACACTCTGTTTCGAGTATTCAAAGAAAATGCCAAGCTGATTGGGCCAGAAACAGCATTATTAAGAAAAAACACCGAGTGCATCTTTATGTCATAATACACCATTTTATTTTCCATAGACGTACATTATAGCTCTAAGCTCTGTACTGTGTTCCCTAATATAAGAAGCTATATTGATGCGATGCTGCGTCAAGCGAAATTAAAAAAAAAATACAGTTATTTATGTAGCTGCCTAAAAATAACATCGAATGATGATGTCGTATGTTTATATGATGACGTCATATTTTTGACTTGTTCTTCTCCGTACGACATAGAACATAGGATAACTATATGTGTGTTTAATACACTTCCACACCTATTGAAAGTAGACTAACTTTTGAAATAAAAATATTGATGGTAGAATCTATAACACAATCGCCCTAACAATCAGGTCTTTGCCATGTGCATCTCGCCATCGTGTGTATGTAGGTCTAGGCTGTATTTGTAGATTGTTCCAGAATTTGAATATTGTGTATGATGTTACATCTCTGACTTTGTTTGAAGGATGTTTTGTTATGAAAAGTTCAGCGATTATCCTGTCATCCACCTTGCAAGATTAATTTATTTTAAATTACTGTATATCTAATATATCTATTGATAATAAATAAAATATAATTTGCGACTGAAATGTCACCCAACTCCAAATATGTTAATCAATAGCGATATTGGATAAATAATTGTCTCAACCACCATTACATTAATTTAAGGTAGGTAAAGTAAATATTAGCCACTGTACCACCTCCAAATATGCAATCCTATTAATTTATTTATATATATTTAGAATCAATAATAAATGAAAGTTCTGCGACTGTTATGACTGTCACTTACCTCCAAATGTGTAATGCTATTAATTTGTCGTAGAATATAAATTGCCAATCCCAATTAGTAATCATGCTGGTCCCCTTTTCTGCGAAATGTTTCCAAATTCTAAAATTGCCCAAAAGTATCGCTCTATACAAACACAAATTACGCACATCATAAATGTTGCAGTTGCTTCCACGAGTGCTGAAGATATTATATATTCATCTGATAATGTATCTGTAATGAAAGAGCCCAAGCACAGCAGCATTCTGAGCAGAATTAAGGACAGCGAGAAAGCTGTGTTAAAAAACGTGACCTAAAATGTTATCAAGGGAAGCCTAGTCAGAAATTAAAGCAACGAGCCAAAGCCATTAAGAGCAAAGCCCTGAAAGCTCGTCAGGAGGTAAAGGATTTCGAACAAAAGGACATTTCTCTTAAAAACTGACCATAATTAGTCAAAGCAGCCGGGAAAATAGGGTATACGGTCCTCATTGGTGTTAGTAGAGATTTGGATGTTACGCTGACGTGGACCGCGGACAACTGATGACGATAAAATGTGAGGGTTTTCTCAATATATTTTGTATATAATCACTTGTTTAAAGGGACACTATCGTGTACGAAACAAAGGAACACGTTTATATTACATGTTGGAAACGTTTTAATAGTTAAATTATTTTCCATCCTTCTACATATAATCCGGCGCAAATTGGTAATGTTCTACTTAAAATTGGCCGTTAAAGGCTCAGTATGGTTTTAATACCGTGATAGAGTAATCTACACATAATCTGTAGGATTGTACCTCTGTAACATTTTCTGCACTGTTTTGTTGCCAAAATTGGGAAAAGGTAAATACAGTTAGAATAGGATATATGATAGGATCGATCTTATCGCCTAGCACAGTTTTATCCGATGGGAATTCTATGTCCGTTACAGGACCTCTATTTGTCATTAGTGCAAACTGTTGGACATCATTAACGTGTCCCCAAAAACTGCGTTCGACATGAACAACAATACTACCATTGTCTTTAAAATATATAATAATGAATTGCATGATATTGCCGGTTTATTCCTATGTGTGATATGTCGATATATAACTCATTAGACCCAACATTTGTTTTAATGATTGATTGAAACATCGAGCCTAATTCACTGTTATTGTTTGAAAAGCTAATATTGAAAATCAAAGAAAGCATATAAAAAGACGAATACGTTCTTAACAATATACCACAAACAGACAGTTTTTATAATTGCTCTATTCGAACTTTAAGACGATTTACTAACTGGTGTCTGTCTGGTCATTTGAAAAATAATTCTTAAACACGCCTCTGCATCTGCCGTCATACACACTGATGTTTTCTGAACAAGTTTATTCTTTATATTTAACAAGGTATCCGCTGGGTTTCGCAGCAGCGTTAAAATTATATCTTTAAAAGATGAGTTGGAAATATTTATTTGTTTCTAATTGTGGCTGACATAAAGCCGGTAGAACAGCTAGGTTGAATCATATTGTATTTCGATCCATTTTGCTTGGAAAAAGGGAGAACATGTATTTCTACGGGTTTATCCCTAAACATTCGTGCGTATGTGCGGGCCATTTTGGTTTTGAACTGACGAGAATTTTAAAGGAGTTGCAGATGCTAAACATGGATTTTACCGTTAACATGTCCCTCAAAAGGGTTCGTGTGACAGAAAGAAGGATTAAATTAGTTGATATGAACAAGAAAAAGGCTGATAACTCAGAAACAGAGTTTTAAATGTGGAAAATTTGATGAATATTTTTCGGATTATACTAGTGTTCGGATAACATTTACAGAGTCAACCAACGACGACGTGACAAGAAAGAACGCAATATTATGTAAGTAAGTTACTTTCAATTTCGGGCATTATGATCTTTGGGATTAGACAACTGACATTTCATACCCCCAATGAACACACACAAAAAATCTTAAACCTTAAATGTTTGAAGAAAGAAGAAGAACTGACAGTTCATAGTCTGACATACCACAATGAATACACACAAAGACACTAAACCCTTACATGTAACATTCAAACTTTGCAAGGAGTTCAACATACACAGGGTATGTGTCTCAGTTGTAGGCGTACGCCCTCGTTTGAGCAAGCCCGTCGGCTTAACATTCCCTCCGACACACAGGATGTCGTGCTATATGTCCCATATACAGCATAATTTAAATTAAGGTTCTACTGGAACTAATCCGAGCATTCTTTGACCGGTTCAAAGCCTTTTTTTTATGTTTTGATATTACATCTGTCTTTGTACGAAAAAGTCGATATCAAATAATGAAGAAAATAAAGAAGCTTTTTGTATGTCAAAGAAGGCTCGGATTATGCGGGAGTGTGTTTAAAACCCCGGGATGTGATTCCTTCGGGAATCGAACCCTGGACCTCTTCAAGCGTTAACTCCAATGTAAATGTGTTGTTGATTTTTAAAGAAATAACTCTTGCTGAGTTTTTTTTCAATTTTATTCTGAACATTGCCAAATTTATGGTATGAATTCAGAGATCAAATTATGAACAATCGTAAAACAGTAAACTTACTTCATATTTCATTGACAAGAAACATACATGTACTGTCAATGTAAATAAATTAAACAATTTCAAAAAGTCTTTAAAAAACACAAAACTTTCGTATTTAATGCTAATGGATTTGATTACAGAGAGTTTTTTACTACGACACTGGCTTTTTGGTCTATCATATAAATTAAACCTTATAGCGCTGTCATCAGTTTTACCTATTATGCTTCAATGATAACAGAGTTATACTCCGTATACGGTCGGGTTAAGTTTTAGTCAGTGCCGGTGCCGTAGTAAAATATCGTCTTATAGTAATTTTATATTAAACAATCGGGTAAGATATCCGGAGATATTGAAAAAAATGAACTATAATAAGAGCGCCCCTTTTGAACTTTGCATAGCGCCCGGTCGCTACTAGTAGGGGAAATACGGTATGTTTGTTATATTACGTTGCATACAGTTTTAGTTCTAATATGCTGTAAAACAGGTTTTGATTGTACCAGCTCTACACATCACTGTGTTTCATCTCGGACATTTTGCGTAAAAAGTGTTGTTGTTTTTTTATTTCTTTTTACTCATAAAATGTCAACTGCCTGTAGTTTCATTGGTTCAATAGCAATATAAATCACTCCGAACACTCTGGAACGTTTCACAATGTTGTACCACACACAGAAAAATAAATCAGTATATGATACTAATTGAAAACAAAGATATGTACATACAGAATTTGGTTTTAACCCAATTCAACATAAACTCTTTAGTGAATTTGGGAATAATAATTTTCCTGGTTTTCATGCACGTGGATGTCGCATCACGTACATTTATTAAACCGGTTTCGTTAAATGTTTGCGTGATTCAACATTATTTACACATGCATAAAATCACGAAAATAAAATAATTATATATGAATTTTAATCATATTTTCATGAGAAAATAGTTTTTTTAATTTACGCAATAGTTTTAATAATGCCACACAACATCGAGGTGATTCCTGGAACACATGACCACGTTGGTTAAAAAAGACGCGTTAGATACACATGTTTTTTTCAAAGTATTTTTGTATTGTTATATAATAAAATGGAAATAGAAACATTTTATAATTAGTTGTGGCATAAAAGTTATCTCAAATTTGTTTGTTTTTTGTATGAAATTTGTGAAACTCGTGAAAATATTTCTATTGTAACTCATCAGAGGCTTGTTTAATGAAAGATTCATTTAAACTTGTTTCATGAATTCTATATGAAATGGTAATTCATTTGATATCCGCTGTATTTTTATTTCATGTGAATTTCTGGTTAGAAAAGGACTTGAACTTTCACGTTTTGACACATTTCAGAATTATTTAAGTACTTTCACTTTGAAAAGCGCAGTTGCTGTAACTGCAATTAGAATTTGTGAGGCCATCCTTAAACAATATTTGTTTGATGTTTCCCCAATCCCGACTTAGGATTTTGTAGGTGGGTAGGTAGGTACATGTAGGTGATTTTTTGTTGCCAAAGAAAGTAAACTCTTTAAGAAATGAAAGAAAAATATACTAAAGATAGTAAAAAAAAAACATGTTAAAGAATTGCTATAAAAAGTTTGGGGAGGGCCCTTTTTCGTGACAGCAAGCCATCATTTTTTAACTCTACTGTCCAAAGGCCAGCATAGCTTATGGGCTGAAGTTGTCCGGCGTCCGTCCGTAAACTTTTGCCTTGTGAACACGCTATGGCCTTCATTATTAATCGAATCTTTAGGAAACTTTGCCAGTGTCTTTATCAATGAAAGCTCTGACAAGTTCGAAAACCAGCCAGATTGGATTAATTTCGCTGGAGTTATGGCCCTTGTCTTGCTAAAAAATGGCATATTAAGCCTTGTGAATACTCTAGAACCTTCATTTATTATTTGATATTTACCAAACTTGCAAAGATTGTTAATATCAATAAAAGCTCGGACAAGTTAGAAAACCAGTCAAATCGGTTAAGTAACACCGGAGTTATGGCCCTTTTTTTTTTTTTTAAAAATGCCATTTTCTGCCTTGTGAACACTAGAATTTTTGGGGCATTTTTTACAGTACGTTTGATCGTAGGTGACAAGCACATACTTGTTGGAAGTCGTTTTGTTCTTGTATTAAAAGAACGAAGTTCCTGGCGTGGAAAAATCATCAAATAAACGATACTGTGTTTTCAACGGTTACATCGAAATACCCATTATATTAAAATATTTACAGTACAAATTCAAGTTGCATTCTCAACTTCCTGTGGTGTAGTGGAAACACCCATATCATTTATTGGTATGAGGTTGTAAATAACACACAAAAAACACTGAAATTAACAAGATCTTTTTGAATAAAGGGGTCATTTCCTTTTCTCCATAGAACCATACATGTATGCACATGTTCATTTGTTGTGGTACCCAGCTGTTTATCGACATCATTAAATAAACTGATCTCGAGTTTTTGTGTTCAGCCATGATACACGCTGCATTACTGGATATATATATAATAGATAAGAAGAGAGTGAATCGTAAATCATGGACATTGTCTCCCATATTTACTCAGATACTGTGCATGATTTACAATTTTTATTTTTTATTTTTACTCAGTGTATATGCAATAGTACAGGGTGTATGTTGACAAACCTGCAATAATGGTGTATTAGCTAATATTTTAATTGTGTAGTCAACTTATCAAACATATAAGCACCCAAAACAAAAACCTGTCCAGACATCATGCTTCCATTTTCTTCGGACAGCAGAATAACTTTCATAAACAATTAATACATGCTAGAGAATTCGTTACCAGTACTTTCAGGACTTTGATTATTTATGTGAATGAAGACGATGAATCAAGGTAAATGTAACCGTTTGTTTATAATAGTATCTCGCTGTGTTATATTTTTATAATTCTCATATACAACAATTACATGTTTATGAAATAATGTAAATGTGTGATATAATAATGTTAAAATCGAACAAATAAAGTACGACCGAGTTATCATACTACGTAATACTACGTCTGCATTGAGGTTTGAGAAAAAACCCTACATTTAGTATGAAGTCCGTTGTCCTCTGTCCGCTGTCAGCGTCAGCGTAAGCTGCAAATCTCTAATATTACCATGGATACAAGCCAACACTGTCAGATATGTGACTGGAACTAATCGTAATTTTCTTGACATTAACAATGTGTCATTTGAGCCGTATTGTTCTGTTTCCATATCCGTTAAGTATGTTTGAAACAAACACTTTTATTTTCAATTGTGTGTTTACATTGTACCAGATCCAACTAGTTAAAGCATGATTTTCAGAGCCCTGAAACACTGGAAAATGCATATCAGGTTATCTAAGTTTCAGGAAAATCATAGTGTGTGTGTGGTGGTTGTGGGATTGGGGTGATTAGGGGTCATACCTCCGAACACCGCTAGCACGTCGGGCGACTATCATGGCCTCAAATAATTGGAAATTGTGTCCATTTTTTGTAGCCAAATCAATCCTGAGGTGTGTGTGGGCGTGGAAGGGTCGGGATATTCATACATTATTTCCTAAACTATTCACGTTTTTAACAAACGTTACCTTTTACGTTAAACTTATATGTATGTCAGTCACGTTTAAATTTTAATAAGTCCAAACTGTTTGTTTTGAACGCCGCCTAGCAGATGACAAAGTACATTACGTGCTTTAACTTGAAACCAATATTTAAGACTTAATTAAAATATGTTTTTCTTTTTCCCCAATATTTTTTTTAGTTATTATGAAAAAATGAATACATATTTAAGGAATATTAGTCCATTAACAAAAACATCAGAAAATCAACCCACTCATCACATTTGCCATCCCTTTTCAATCCAGATTTTAATAACCGGAAAATAACCCTGTAACCGGGAAATCAACCGGGGAATATTTTCACCCGAATTTTAGACGTCATCACTATATGCGTAACACTATATGTGACCACGTGATGAAGTTATGATCTCATGAACTCCCATGTTATCAAATTGCATTTTATTTCAATAAATACTTATTTTTCTACAGGTAGTGTTTATATAATGCTAAATGTTTGTAATTAACGTATCACTTATGCTAATAATTCGAAGTAAAGACCGAAAACAAAAACAGAAAAAAATAAACGTACGAATTGACTGGTCTTTTACTTGTTTAGTCTAAACATTCGTGCTTCATTTGACGTTTGCAGTCCAGCCTACGGATTGGAAATGGCGGCACAAAACGAAACATAAAAATAACTTAGTCTGTTTTGAAAACAAGTAAGTTTTGATACGCGTGTTACTTCAAGAGGGATTCGCCCGTATAATTATTAAACTACATTCCAAGTTAATAGCATTTTATATTATAGTTCTTCACATACATTAACTAATCCCACATTGAACAGAGCGTAAAGGTAGGAGTGTTAATCAATAATATATACGTAATATAATTATACATCTTGTTTGTTCATACACTTTATTATAATCATACATTTTATTGAAACGTAAAACTTCGATGCAGCATAAAGGATACTACAATTGATGGGGACTTATAGGGGCGGGGTGCAGGGAAGTGCAGGTGTCCGTGGGTTAGCATATGATTATTCCTTTGTCCATGATTTAAAATTTAAAAAAAAGTGAGAAAAACTATTTTTTGTGAGGGGGAGGGGGCGTGGGGTGGGCTGTGGGTGTGAGTGGGGTGTGGGTGGCGCTCTCCATTTGACCATGACCTGCAAGGTACTGGCCTAGATTTTATGCACAACATGTCGTCTTGTACTGGTGATTATTCGTGCCAAGTTATTTTACAATCCATCCATGGACGTCATAGCCCGGACACGACTCATAAAAACATTCATAAGTATGACCTTGACCTTCAAGGTACGGGTCTGGGTTTTGCGCGCGACACGTAGTCTAGCTGTGGTGATTTTTAAATCCTTAAATGTACACCAGACTTATATACCGGACAAAACTGTCATGAATACATTCTTTAGTATGCTTATATATGCCTATATATGCCAACTTTGAACTCTAAGTGTGACCTTGACCTTCAAGGGCCTGGGTTTTGCGCGCGACCCATTGTCTAGCTGTGACGATCACTTGTGCCAAGTTATTTTAAAATCCCTCGAAGGACACCAGACGTATAGACCGGACACGACAGTCAGGAATACATTCATTAGTATGCCTTTGTAGCATGGTCGGTGACATTTCCTTTGATGAATGAAGATGATTAAATCGTTTAATTTAGGGTAACTAAAGGGACGTAGCTACACCGTACTACAACTACCAGATATTGGAACTTAGAGTACGGTCACTATGACGTCACCGTGCTACTAAGTACGCCATGGTACAAAAAAGATAAAGTCTTCAGTCTAGAGTCTAGAGTTATTTAAATAAGCCAACTCGCTGAGTCCAGACTCTATCTATTACATATATGCCAACTTTGAATTCTGTTGTGACCTTGACCTTCAAGGTACGAGCTTGGGTTTAGCGCGACACGTCAACTAGCTGTGGTTATCTCTTGTGCCAAGTTAATTTACAATCCCTCAATGGACACAAGACTTATAGACCAGACACGACTGTCATGAATACATTCATTACTATGCCTATATATGTCAACTTTGAACTCTAAGTGTGACAATTGAGCGTGAAGGTAGGGACCTAGATTTTGAGCGCGACACGTCATCTAGTTGTGGTGATCACTTGTGCCAAGTTTTTTTTTAAATCCCTCAATGGACAACAGACTTATAGACCGGACACGACTGTCATGAATACATTCTATTAGTATGCCTATATATGCCATTTGCAGATTGTTGCTTTAAGAAATAACAGTTTATATAGAATTACCAATGAAAGTGCATACGTGAAATGTTGAGTATCGTCTATTTAAAAGTATACGTTGCATATCTCTCGTATATTAAGTCTCTGAATTAAACAATCCTTTGGAAGCATCTTTTTTTTTTTAAACCAGACTTAAAATAACAAAGTCAGTTTATTTCAAAAGTAATGAGTGATGATGTGACATTCAGACATAGTATTCATAATTTTCCATTTCTCAGATGTTGAGGTTTTTATTTTCAGTAGGTTATAAAAGGTCTGTTAACTCTGTTCTGTAGCAAAATAATAATCTCTGACATAGTAAAAAGACGATAATGTTCAAGATTCAATTTTGAAAGATACATACATTGAATCAATTTGCATAAATGTGCGTTACTTAGGCAGGGTTTTACAAGAATAACACTGTAAATATCTTAGTTTTTACAGTAAACTCGGTTGAACATCTATGATATAGACCGAGTCTATCACCTATCAACATTACTTTAGAGATGTGGTCAAAATCATGAATACACCACTTATGGAAGCTCTATTTTTTCTTCAGAATTCATATCCAAACATGTCCAAAACTAGTTTTAATGTCTTGTACAAACGTAAATTAAGACACCATGAAGGTTTTATAGCAAGCTATTGAGGCTGACTGAAGCATGTTGCCATGTATACTTTTAAGCATGTTAAGACAACACAATGTTAGTTAGACATATTGTTTAAATGTGTCATCTTGAGCGTCGTCGATATGTATTTGTTTTTATAAAGTACCGTTATTTAGAAAGTGTGCAATATATTTCGACTAACTGCGATTTTACAGTTACCTTTTTCACATAATGTCCAGTATGTGTTTAAACAATTGACGGCAATCCAGTTGTTACCCCAGGAGTAATAATGTAATGCAGAACACTGTTCATACCAATTCGTATATCTAACAGTCTCGTTTGTTTCGTACCATGTCCAAGTTCCGTTCACGAGATGTGTCATTCCAAGCCAAAAGTATTCATCATATTTGTTATCTGTATAAGCAAAACAAACATTTAGGGATAAAGTGTAGACATTTAAACCATGTAAACGTATGTTTATAATATTTTATGTCAACAAATTACTACTGTAAACATATATTTATTTAGTTTAGCTTTTGTGCAGTAGAACACAAATTTTAAATCGACTCTAACAAATGCTGTATGGTGCTCAGAGCCATATGCAAATTTATTGACTGAGGAGTCTGACCAGAAAACGTATATGGACCGAAGTGTAGCCCAAACCCAATGTACCATTTGTTATATTATACTGAATTAAATATTTGAATATAAAATGCATACACATTTTTTAGAAGGATGTTTGTTTTGTATTGTTTGCAAGGAAGTAATGTTAAATATTTTGACTTTATAAAATAAAATAACGAACGCAACTCGTATAAAATGTGCAGTCACTGTTTGACTGTTCATGGATGGTAGTGACAAAATGCTTGCTACCTTCCACGCTCTTTAGCAAAGGGTTGAGCAGAACTCAGTTATTAAAATTGTAATATTACGAAACGTATTGCCTTCACATGATGTTATGCATATGACGGTGAACATGGAACCTTCATTGAGGTATTTTCATATCACTTCATGGCCAGCGGCGTCCTAATATCTAACAATCCGTTGTGCCCTAAACGAGAGAACTGGCGAAAAAAACAAAATGGAATTTTGTTGGGAGTAAATGTTTTGAAGCCTGCGTATCACAAGTTATACTCAAAATATTAAATAAAAAAGCAGACAACATATCCTAAGGGTGATTAAACGATACCCAGAGCCTTTAAAGGCTGGAGTAATGGAACCACCTATTCGTTATTAAAGTAAGAAAAAACACACAAATATTTGAGAATGTACCACCGATATCTGTATATAAATATGGGGCTTAGCGATCTCCAAAGATTGGAATAAATAACTGTCCTGAATACAAGCACGGGGTGATGTTTTATTCCCGCCACACTGCACAGGCAAATACGAAATGTCACGCGATTTGTTTCTTGGGAGCTGGCACTTAATAACATGTTGAGCTTGACATCTGGAGGACCCTATACTATTAAAGACTCGCCAGTGCCACTGAGTTTAGTCTTTGTGTTCTTGGCGAAGGCAATTTTCCTAAGCCTCGATCGTTGGTTGGAGATTTAAATCTGGCGGTCGCTGTATCAACATCTATCCAACAAGTTAAAGAAACAAAATCATCTATTTGTTAGTAAGAGCAGGTCAGCTTCCCGCATTCCTATTTATCATTTTCTCTCTGAGGTGGCTCTAAAACCAGTGGGTTGATGAACCGTTAAATAACAATTAATTCGATTGATTTTTCCATGTAAAATCACATTTTATTATATCTTTTATTAATTTTTTTATGTTTTTTCGTTAAAACGTTCATTACTGTTAAATTTTCATTCATTTAAAAAGCAAAACGGGGTTGAGATTTCTTGTAAAAAAAACTTAGAAGTAAACTCTGTCAGGCAAGAACCACTGGTTCCTTTTTAGGTATATTGCAAAGCTACCGATCTCTCTCTATCTGATGGAAACTGTTGAAATTAGTCGGAAAATACGTGTTTAACAAAAGTACGGACAAGCCACAGCATACTACATCCCGCCTAAATATTATCACTTTATAATAGTTTTGCATTATGTAATAACATTCAAATAACATTCAAATATTCCTTTGTGGATCACAAAGTAAAGGCAGAGAAGACAAAATATAATGTTATGGTTCTGGTGACAACTATAAAACAATGACGTGCAATAATAACTCTGTTTAATTGAAAACATTTAAAGACGAAATGCGCACGAGAATGACATATTACAGGCAGATCACACCTAAAATTAAAACGCATCGCACAATCACGGCATCACGTAAATATGTGATCGCTGTCTTATTAACACAACGCAATATCACGACTGGTAATCTGTGGAGCTACATCCGTTTGCAGGTATACATCGCCACTTTAGAAGTCGTTCCTACGCCAAAAGTAAAGATAAGCACTATGGGTATGCTTTGCTATGCCTTTTCTTTTCTTATTTGCCTTGACCTGATAAATCCCTGAAGTTTCAATGCAGCTCCGTGTGGTTACATGTATATTGATTTTGACAAATGTTCACAAGCAAAATACACATCGTATCTGCCATTGTTATCTATTCACGTTCACGTTCGGCCCGTAGGACGCTCTGCATAAAAAACTAGGGGCGCCATAACACGCAAAGACGGAAATGACTGTGTGTAAATGAGGTATGCCATTTTAAGATATAACCATACATAATAACAAGATATTCGCGGATTAAAAACGTTTCGCATACAGCTAAAAGTAGGTACAAAAGTCGAAAAGAAAATGTAGCATTCACAGAATACAATCAGCTAAAAACACGCATTCAGAACAAGCAACAATTAATAGAAAAAGCAAAGTATGCGACACCACAACTATAAAAGGATTGACAAGCGCTACTGCCTTTGAATGATCAGTGAAAAAGAAAAGGGATTCTAGGGTGCAACAAAACTCACTGTGACCCTTACCTAATGTCATTCAATAAAACAGTATAAATGAACAACTCAGTTTTCATTGTACTGATATCTGACATTAAGTAATTTCGCTTAAAAACAAAAATGACCTTGAATAAAAATAAATCTGTTACTTCACCATGCAAACTAGCTGAAACTAATGTGTCCAAAACGATAAACTTCCCAAAAATGGATATAAAAATCGAACAGGAAAAGTAGCATCCAAGGACGACAGTCAACCAGAAACAAAAACAAAGATCACAAACACAAAAGGGTTGACAATAGGGCTACCCCTTGGAAAGATCAGTGGCAAACAATTCTGCTGTAGTTTAAACGAGGTTCTAGGGTGTATCAAACCTCAATGTTACCCTATTATCGTCCCAATAAATGGGATAGCGTAAATAAAAATATTCCCGCCAGGTTATAATCTCTAACAAACAAGGCAGCATTAATAGCCAATATAAGTACAACACATCAATGATTGAAAGAAATATAAAAAGATCGGACAGGGAAAGAAGCATTCAAGGAGGACAGTTAACCACAAAACACAGAAACAAACACGCAAACAGACAAACAAGAAGGCAAAAATAATAATAAATGCAAACGACATCACAAACACAAAAGGGTTGACAATAGGGCTACCGCCTGGGAACGGTCAGTGGCAAAGTAGGCCACTGGGGGTTTAAACCGGTTCTAGGGTGCACCAAACGTCACACTTACCCTACTCCCATCCCATTAAAACAGGACAGACAGTATAAATAAAGAAATTCCCGCCATGATCTAATCTCTAACCAACAAGGCAGCATCAATAGGCAATATAAGTAAAACACAAATATGCCCACATAAATATAATACAAAAAAAAACAATAGCCTAGAAAGCCACAAGCCTAGAAAGCCACTCACCTACTAAGTACTCTTTGAATTGGCGGAAGCCAGAGCAACAAGAGAACAAACCGTTAAGGGTACGACAAGACAAGACAAAATTAAAGACAAATATCAAACTCTACCGTCCTATAAGAATTTAGGTAGATATCATCATAGGGCCCACAATCTGTCCGCTCATTGCACAATCAAAGAGGAAAGCGTAGTGGCAAACTGTAAATTGGCCATCCACTAAACACGCAAAATGATAGGATTATAACCAATGTTGATAAAAATGTTAACAAGTTTACTAAAGACTGTATGAAAGTGATAATGACCAAGAATCACCATAGAAGTCAGATTGTGATAGTCCTTGTCGCAGTCGAGTTCTTAAATTACTAGTATATTTTAAAAGTATCACGCCCTCTAGCCGCGGGTTAAGCAGATCTTAATATGTAAAATGTCAATAGTTCGAAAATGTGATCAATCCCGGGCCGAAAAGAAATATAAAAAAGATCGGCTCAATGGTAGGAACATACTACCATAAGAGCCATGCTTCTCAAAATAAATATAAAAAGATCGGACAGGGAAAGTAATATTCAAGAAGGACAGTCAACCAGAAACAAACACGCAAACAGACAAACAAGAAGGCAAAAGTAAAAATAAATGCAAATGACATAACAAACACAAAAGGGTTGACAATAGCGATACCGCCTTGGAACGGTCAGTGGCAAAGTAGGCCACTGGGGGTTTAAACCGGTTTTAGTGTGCACCAAACCTCACACTAACCCTACTGTCATCCCATTAAAACAGGACAGTGTAAATAAAGAAATCCCCGCCATGATCTAATCTCTAACCAACAAGGCAGCATCAATAGCGAATATAAGTAAAACACAAATATGCTCGTGTAAATATAATACAAAAAAACAATAGCATAGAAAGCTGCATGAAGGTATTCAATGACTTGGCAGAAGCCAGAGCAACAAGAGAATAAACCATTAAGGGCACGACAAAAAAGATCATAGACAAACATCAAACGCCACCGTCCCTATGGGTTTTAGGTTGGCGTCATCATAAAGTCCACAGCCTGTCCTGTCATCGTACACTTAAAGAGGAAAGCATAGTGGCGAACTGTAAAAGGGTTCACCACCAAGCATGCAGTACTTTGCAAAATGATAGGGTCATAACCTCTTTTGATAAAAGTTTTAACAAGTTTAACAAAGATGGTATGAAAATGATCATGAACAAGAATCTTGCGAAGTTTATAAATCACATCACCATAGAAGTCAGGTTACGATAATCATTGTCGCAGAAGAGTCCTTAAATTACTTTTATATCTGGAAAGAAGATCAGGGTTACGATGATAAAATTTTGCAAAGGTTTTACGAAGTTTATGGTAACGGTAACCCTGATTCAGTAGCTTTTTAGTTATGAAAAGGTTACGAATATTAAAGTCCTCAACTCGAGTACAAGCTCTTGAAAAACGAATAAGTTGAGACACATACACCCCATAAGAATTTGCTCAGGTAACATCCCCATCCAAGTGGGGATATTTAACATTTTCAAAATTAAAATCATCTCTCTTGTCATAGATTTTGCTAATTATTTCACCATTTTCAAATGAGAGATCTAAATCAAGAAAAGAAGCGTTATTATGAGATATATTAGCTTTGTTAAGCTGAAGTTCTTTAGGATAAATATTATTAACCATAGTTGGAAAGAAAAGGTTGTCAATGTTCAATATGTCATCCAGATACCGAAAGGTTTCATTAAAGGCTTCAATAACATCTGCCTGGGTATCTGGTGAAAGACTCAACATGAAATCTCTTTCATAGCAAAATAAAAACAAATCTGCGACAAGTGGTGCACAGTTCGTATCCATAGGGATACCAACAATTTGTCTATAAACGGTGGTTCCATACCTGACGAAACTGTTATCTAATAGGAAGATGAGTTCTTCACAAACTTCATAGCAAGTCCACGTAGTATAATTGTCTAAACTGCCGTTATTAAAAAACGCTTTAATATTATTACAGGCCAAAAATGTAGTATTTTAGATTTTAAACATATGATGGAGAACCTGGAACCTTCAATGACGGTGATTAAACAATACTCAGAACCTTTACAGGCTCGAGTAGTGGGACAACCTATTCGCAGATAGGTAAGAAAACACAAGTATTTGAAAAAAAGTATCGTCAATATCTGTATATATCGGGCTCGGTGATCTCTAAAGATCGGAATGAATAACAGTTCTGATTGAGAGCACGGGTAGTTGTATTACCACCGGCAAACTGTACAAACAGCGCTATTGTGATATAAAAAAAAGAGTATGGAAGGAACCACGCACCTGTTTGTCTATAAAGAAAGCTTGATAGCGAAAATAAATATAACTTTAGAATTACATTTATGATTTAAAATATAACAATAAGAAAGGAATACACTGTTGTTTTAATTATTATTATTATTATTAGTAGTAGTATGTTATAATAATAATTTATATTTGACTATTAAATTTAATATGTGACAGATCCATTTGTTATATTGTCTGAACTTAACGGTATACATATCTAAATAATATAATATACATTACTAGTCAAATTTCTAAGGAAGTGATTTTCGTCCCCGGTTTCGATCATCACGACATAGGAACTGTGATTATGGCAGAATTCCTGAAACAAATATTAGTATGCACAACATTATCAGTTATATTCAGAGTTTAATAACTGTGTACACTGGTCATAATGGGAGGTAATTGCGTTCACTTATTTAATGGCTTCGCAGTCAATATTCTTACCGCGGTCTTCGAGTCGGACATGGTATTTATATGCACCAATGGCAACTCGTTCTACTCTTGCAAATGACAGATAAGCAATTAAAAACTGGTTTATTAAATGGTTATTACATGCAAGCATTTCTTAAAGCAGGAATAAAACTCTCCAAGTAGCGAAAACGGGGTTGGCTTGGGTATAAAATAAAACCTTAATTTCGGTTTAAAAAGTTTGCATACTTAAAATTAAAACATGTAATAGGTAATTTTAAACAGGTTATCGCATTTTGTCAGTAAAAATGTTTTTAAACGTTTTTTAATGTCGAAATATCCGTTACAAAAATCCTGCTAATATACACTTTCCCATCGCTACTGGAATTAAGGCGGGACCACGTAATGCTCACAAAACACAGTCAAAACGTATTCAAATCTAATAACAATAACCAGGGTAAACAGAAACAAACATCAGCGTGTTAACAATATGGATATCAGCTTGGAAGAATCAGTAGCAAGAAGGCCGATGTATGTTTAAACCAAGTAGAGTTTGTACCTAAAATATTTTTTTAAGAAGACATTTAAAGCCAAAAATGTCTGTTATTTTAAGCGAAATGAATATTTAGCGACACCTTTCAATTTAAATGGATAAACGAATTTGCTAAACATCGTAAAACAGAAAATAAGCTGGGGTTAATGTGTTTTAAAGTGAAGTTTTTAAAATGATTTCGTTAAAAATAATGACTATTTCAGATCGGTTATTGTTTTAAAAACAAAATAAGAAATAAAAAAACACATAGTGTGAAGCGCAGAAACACAGTTAGGTATATGGAAGTCGACCAGGACATGTATTATTCAAGGTCCACTGTTAACCTGAAACAACGTATCACTACAAACAAAACTTAAACGGATAAACAAAATGCAGTGTAATTGATATCGTAAACAAAAAAGTATTAAACATAGGGCTCATAGTATATACTTGCTTTATTAACTGAATGTGAAACGTGTTAGAGAAAAGGGAAAATGTAACATCCCTGTTTATAACATAAATGGATACTAAAGTTATGTGCAACCTTACTGATAACGTTGTGGTAGATGTTTATACAAAACATCACCAATACACAAATACCAATTACAGCAGAAATAATATGATGGATGTAACAAAATAACTGATTGGCTAGAATCTAAAATCGAGGTAGTGCAGCCACATAAATTAGGTATATCCGCCAAACATGAATTGTAGCATTCATAGAACGTAACTAACCAAAAACAAGGCATTCAAAACGCATACAACAATTACAGGTATAAATGGAAGCACTGTATGCGACACCACAAATATAATGGTTGGATATAGAGGTACCGCGTAGGAACGGTCAAACGCTTCGCTGGGTGGCAGTGGGGTGGAGATCACCAGTTTCTTGGTCCTCATTATTATCATTTTGTCATTAAAATTAAATGGGAGAGTATAAAAAGAGAAAACCCTCCAGCTATATCCTCTACACAATAAGCAGCATTCTTCTGCGACAAGGTAATACACCGTTAAGGGCACTACCAGACAATATTGAATACATACAGTAAACCTGACATTCCCCTTCAAGATATAAATATACGTTATAATGCACGGTTTACGAGATACCTCATCGCTATTCCATGGTATTCAATACCTTGGCCGTGACGTCATTTACTGTATTTACTATATGCCAGACAGTGTAAAGGTGGACACCGACGAAGTTGTAAAAGGGCCGAAAACGTGAATGCTCAGCAGTTATTTGTTATATGGTGTTTACTGTTTCCTCTATATACACGAAAGTTGAGACTTTTCTGCAGTAGATGGCATTGACAGCATTTGGTGATATTAATAAACACTACAAAGTGCAACCGCAATACATACCACCGCTTCGTAAAACACCATGTATCGTGTTTCAGGCAGATAGCAGGAATCTCTATACATATACCATCCACTTGGACAAGTGTTGTTTGTCCCCGCTGCAATAGAAACAAATGATACATGTTCTAGCACATCTGGGCCAATACGCGATGATGCGAGTGTCTGTAACTTTCGGGTTCCGATAACAATTGAGAGAAACAACGGGTTCGATCACAAATGACGTTGTGCAAAATAACATTATTACAATATATCCTCTTTGCCAAATATAATGAAGCACAACTAATAAAAATGCAATTAAAATATCCCTCAACCTACAGTCGTAATTAAAAAGTCATGTATTCAGATGATGTTAACATTTTCGTAAAATAATTTGTAGCAACCCAAACGAGCCGATAAAGTTAGGCTAGTGTTTATTTTCAGTGATTATAGTATTATGTATAATTACAAAAATTCACCATGGAAAGACGCCAGATCTATACGGATACAATGAATTTAGAATATAATTATTTATTATTTTTTGAGAGAATCAAATTCAGAATAATGAACATTTTTAAACGTAGTATCTTTAAGATAAAAGTAAAAACATTAAATATTATACGAGAGTCAAAAAACGACAAACACAGCCGTCCATCTAGTGTTTCAGGGACAGACAAACTGTATCTTAGGTTATAAAATCAGTAAAAAGTTGTGCGTAGTAATTTATAGGTGTATATTCGGTTCCATATTCTGTCCTGCAATACACGGCTTGATGCGTGTCCTGCAATATGCGGCTTGTTGCGGCATCAGTAGTAATTGCAATAAACAGGAAACGTGTCATAAAACTATATTACCTTAAATGAAACGCAAAAATCAAGTACTTTAAATTTGGTAACTGAAAGAGCGACGCCTGTCCCCATAATTATACTTAACTTCAATCGTGCGCAGCAAAATTTGATGCGTGCAATTGTGCTAGATGGACGAGACTTTCAAGTGACCACATTGAGTTTACGACATGGAAATCTGAATTTGATGTTCTCAGGCGGTTTATAAGGTAGGAACTTGTATATATCCACTAGACTGCCTTTTACATTTTTAGGATCAGTTCAATTCAATTGTATTTCAATATGTTTCTTATAGATGTTAGCTTCAAAACTAAATTTTAAAACCAAAATATATATTTGTCTTATTTCTTTCATAGATGTTAACATTTATCCAAGCGAGTGTTTGTTGAAGTTAAGCACTAGGTTTTCGATGTAGATGCGATTGATTTAGATTAGCGCATTTTCTTATAGGGTAAATATTAACATTAAGCTCACCGGTTCCTTATGTTTAAAGTGACAATCGGTAAAAAATATATTTTTATTGATTTTATAACATCTTAACGAAAATTGTCAGGGTATATACTGTGTCGCTCGAACCGTTTGATCATCCCTCCGCCCATGTTATGTTTGGTGGTTAATTCATTTTAACATTTCCGTATTTAGAAACTTAAACCCGCCCACAACTGATAAGTTAACTGGAAATTGGCAGCTGTGTGAGTAGGGCGGTGTTAAATTTCCAAATGTGGAAGGAGGTGTCACAAGAAAACGATATTATTTTACATTATATACTCTGACAATTTTCGTTAAGGTGTTATAAAATGAATACATTTATTCGAGCGTAAATAATGCATTTGACGAAAATTAACAATGCCTTCGATCACCCATTATATCATTGTGTTCTTTCCTCTCTTTGAGTTTTCTGCATGCAGTTGTGGTATTTAAGATGTGTTCTATTGAAATACGGTAGTTGTTTATGCAGGCATTGCGTGATGCCTTCAGTAACCTCGCCGGAAAAGCGAGTAACGGTGTCGGTATGAGGTCCTGCGAAATCATTAAAGAACAAGGAATCATGGCTCCATGGTAGGAACATACTACCATAAAAAGCCATGCTTCTCAAAATAAATATAAAAAGAACGGACAGGGAAAGTAGCATTCAAGGAGGACAATCAACCACAAAACACAGAAATAAACACGCAAACAGACAAACAAGAAGGCAAAAGCAAAAATAAATACAAAGGACATCACAAACACAAAAGGGTTGACAATAGGGCTACCGCCTTGGAACGGTCAGTGGCAAAGTAGGCCAATGAGGATTTAAACCGGTTCTAGGGTGTACCAAACCTCACACTTACCCTACTGTCATCCCATTAAAACAGGACAGTGTAAATAAAGAAATCCCCGCCATGATCTTATATCTAACCAACAAGGCAGCTTCAATAGGCATTATAAGTAAAACACAAATATGCTCGTGTAAATATAATACAAAAACAACAATAGCCTAGAAAGCCACAATGAAGGTACTCAATGACTTGGCAGAAGCCAGAGAAGTAAGAGAATAAACCATTAAGGGCACGACAAAAAAGATCATAGACAAACATCAAACACCACCGTCCCAATGGGCTTTAGGTAGGCGTCATCATAGGGTCCACAGCCTGTCCGGTCATCGTACAATTAAAGAGGAAAGCATAGTGGCGAACTGTAAAAGGGTTCACAACCAAGCATGCAGTACGTTGCAAAATGATAGGGTCATAACCTATTTTGATAAACTTTTTAGCAAATTTAACAAAGATGGTATGAAAGTGATCATGACCAAGAATCTTACGAAGTTTATAAATCACATCACCATAGAAGTCAGGTTGTGATAGTCCTTGTCGCAGAAGAATCCTTAAATTATTTTTATATTTGGAAATAAGATCAGGGTTACGATAATACGATTTTGCAAAGGTTTTACGAAGTTTATGGTAACGGTAACCCTGATTGAGTAACTTTTTAGTTATACAAAGATTACGAATATTAAAGTCCTCAACTCGAGTACAAGCTCTAGAAAAACGAATAAGTTGAGACACATACACCCCATAAGAAGTTGCTCGGGGAACATCCCCATCCAAGTGGGGATAATTAACGATGTCAAAATTAAAATCATCTCTCTTGTCATAGATTTTGCTAATTATTTTATCATTTTTAATCGAGAGATCTAAATCAAGAAAAGAAGCGTTATTATCAGATATATTAGCTTTGTTAAGCTGAAGTTCTTTAGGATAAATATAATTAACCATAGTTGGAAAGAAAGGGTTGTTAATGTTCAATATGTCATCCAGATACCGAGAGGTGTCATTAAAGGCTACAATAACATCTGCCTGGGTATCTGGTGAAAGACTCAACATGAAATCCATTTCTTGTCTAAATAATGATATACTACGAGAAAATAAGAAACGTTACTGTTTTAAAATGTCACCAAAATCATCGAAAAACTAGCGCTTATAGCAGACATACCATCGACAAACTATTGCATAACGTCAACAACCCAACGCATAAACATCTACAAATGTGTCCAGATTTCAGTGAAATCAGCATTTAAGACAAGTATAAATAACTATTATCGGTACATACTACTACAGCATATCATTTAATTAAACAAGTATGAAAGAAACAGCATTTAGGCAAAGATATTTAGAAGAAATGTAATAACATCATATAACTTACATTTTTCGTTATCACCAAAATTGATGAAATAAACATATAAAATATATAGCGACATTTCGTCAAAGTTATCATAGTTTAAAACAGTGAAGAAAATCAATGCCACTCCAATCCCGTGATGCAACTGAACCTGTCTACAACTAGCGTGTTGATATCTACAAACTCAAATTCGATTCGCACTTTACCTACAGTCTTGTTGGAATTGGCTACACATTCAACTTCCTCATCGGGTGATGAACTCGACTTTATTTTATCCTCATACGCATATCTTTGTTCAAAATTATACATTGTTCAACCATTTTAATACTAGCAATTTTTCCGAATCACCACCATGAACGTTAGATTTTAACATTTTCACACATACTGCTCTGTTTTTGCCTACTTTTCTAAAAAGAATTGCCTTATGTAAACACATATTTAAAATGTATTTGTCGATGTATTCTAAAATACATTTCTGATCTATACATGCTTTTGGTTTTATGTCAGAGTGCCCAATTTATATTTTAACAAACACAATTTCATATATCCGGTAATGAAATCATGATGACGACAATATACGATGGAGAGTTAATTTTCGGAATAAAAAAAAAAGAGCGATAAACTAATATAAGTTTAACAGGCAGAATTATATTCTTTTAACTGTCATTTAAAACTGAGTGGGCGACTCGAGTTGGAATGGGAAAATATTTCAAAAACATTCGAAGAGCAGTTCTCCGTTGTTTGAAACTGTAACATGAACAAATCTCTTTTTACAATGGTATTCATTGACATTTTACAATTGAAAATATTTGTTTTCGATTACAAGCTACAGAAAAAGAAATGAACATTGTGTTTTCAATTTTGTTCCTATTATTATTAATTATTGTATTAATTAGTTTCATAATACTACTGTTCCAAAAGGTGTTGTTTCCTTTTTCCGTCTAACAATTTGAAGTAGATGCATGCCTTTAAGAATGTTAAGTTTATATTTAAACAATTTATTACTGAATAATTATTCAATAAATGTAAATTATACATGTGTATATGTATATTGATGTGGTCTATGTACTATTATTTCAAAGACTATTATCCACTTGACTGTCCTGTTACGAACAAACTGTTTGGCTGCTGTAAGTCTGTTTCGAAAACATTAATGCTGTGATTTTTACTTTAAGTTCAAATATTCACAGTTACAGTAAATATATACATGTTCTGTAATAAGAAAACATACACAGCACAAGCAATACTGTGGATCTATGGTATCATCTTAACACTTAAACAGTACATTTAACCAATTAGTGACCGCTTAAGAAATTATTTTCTTACTTATCTCAATTTCGGGGTAAACATACGCGGTCCGTTGGTGTTTTATCTACTTCTGTAGTTTACATATTTGACATCCTACATGCTGCATGCCTATACGTGTGTATTGAAGTAGGTGTCACTCGTCTTTATCATACATGTAATATTCAAGTATTAGGCCTGACTGCTTAGAACATTTTTTTCATATTTTGAAGACAATGTGACCCTTTATAATCACAATAAAGGATACGTTTTCCTTAATTATCACATAATTGTATATACATGTGTGTGGTTCAATGTTATTTATTAAACACAGTTTGTGTTTACATTTTTTACATTTTGAAACATACAGTAAAAATAAAGGATATTTTATCCTTAGTTCCCACATAATTGTATATACGTGGGTGTGGTTCAATGTTATATATTAAACACAGTTTGTGTTTACGTTTATACATTTTGAACCATACCGTTAAAATAAAGGTTATGCTATACTTAGTTCTCACATGATTGTATATACATGGGTGCGGTTCAATGTTATGCATTATTTACCTTTTATACATTTTGAACCATGAAGTTAAATAAAGAATATGTTATACTTAGCTATCACATAATTGTATATATGTGTGGTTTAATGTTATGTATTAAAAACAGTTTGTGTTTGCGTTTTATACATTTTGTACCATACAGTAAAAATAAGGGATATATTAACCTTAGTTATCATATAATTGTATATACATGCGTGTTGTTCAATGGTATGTATTACATACAGTTTGTCTTTACGTTTTATATATTTCGAACCATTCAGTTAAAATAAAGAATATGTTATACTCAGTTCTCACATAATTATATATACATGAGTGTGGTTCAATGGTATGTATTAAACACAGTTCGTGTTTACGTTTTATACATTTAAACCATATAGTTGTTCAGTACGATTCTGGATACATCCTGTGATGTTTTATTATTTTGTATGTGTTTCTTTAGTTAGTTTCTCAGGATGTGAACTTTATTGTTAGAGAATTCGTTGTGATGGGATGTAGTTTTGTTTACACTGTCTTGTCTATTTGGGCGCTGAAGACAGGATAATAGCGAGGATTTTGCGCATATAAAATCGATTCCAGCTAACCAGTGGGCCTTATTGCCTACTGACCGTTCCAAGTCGGTAACCCTGTCTTCACCACCCTTTCTGTTGTTTTTTGTCTCTTTCATTGTATTTTCAAGTTCTTGTTTGCAGTACAGTGCGGACCTACGATGCCTTTGCGCTCGGACGCCGTGGTTTCTACAGGACCCTATATCTCATTTTGGCTTCTATATTTCCTTGTACTTCTTGCATATTGTATGTTTTATGTGTGTTTTGGTTGACTGTTCTGTGAATGCTACATTTCCTGTTTGACTTGTATACATTTCCTGTTAGACTTGTATACATTTTCTGTTAGACTCGTATACATTTCCTGTTAGACTTGTATACATGTACCTACTTTTGTCATTGTTATACTGCATAATACATAATTATTAATTTTGCACGTTGGCAAGTATAAGTTATGACAGCAAAAATGGTAGTTAAAATATTGTTTAAATAATACCTGTTTGTTTTACGAATTAAATGCGCAACAACTGCTAATTGACTTTACATGCGTTGCATATGCTAGCTAATAAAATAATTAAGATTTGTGCTTTTAATGTTTACTAAATACTTATAGTTACCTTTTTCGCATATTGTCGAATATGTTTGTGTACACGAAACTTCATACCAATAGTCAATAATAAAGGCAGCGCAATTAATGTTCCATTTTGTGAATGAAACGGTTTCGTTTGTTTCGTACAATCTCCAAGTTCCATATGATCCGAGACGTGTCAATCCAAGCCACACATAATTGTAGTCGTAGAAGGGGCCTGCATAAACACAAATATATAATAAATATGTTAAGAAAATGAACATGCACTTCTCTGCTTATAAAGAATGCTTGTATCAAAAACGAACTATTGTCAATAAAATATTGCATTTTAGAACACACAATCGGCGTTCGAAGATTTAACATATAGCAATAAGATACGAATACAATCTTTCTGCAAGTATTAGTATTTGTTTTATTTTTTTAACTAATACTTATTTATGGATTTTATAACTCCACGTCCAATGATTTCGCAACAACTGTCTTAGACTCAGAGACTTATGTAAGACAGATACATCTGTGTACTGTCTAAATAGAACTGTAAGTATATCTAAATAATATATATTACCAAATATGTAGTCGTACATGATGTTATTTCTAATGAATGTATTTTCTTCCGCGGTGTCGATCACAACAACATAGGAACTGTGATTATGGCAGAATTCCTGAAACAATTATTAGTATGTACAAGTCAACAGTATCAGTTATATTTAGGGCTTTATAACTGTGTATTCTGGTCATAAATATAAATACTATAAGCTTATCATAAACCTGTTAATATTATAAGCATAAGCTTATAATATTAACAGGTTGCTGTTTTTGCTTTTAAACAGTTTGTTCTAAAATGTTTGTGTTTGTTTTGTAACTTTATGTATGTTTTAACGCACTGCATGATTGGTGGTGGACCTGTTTTAAAGTTCGCCACTACGCTTTCCTCTTTGATTGTGCGATGACCGGACAGGTTGTGGACCCTATGATGACGTCTACCTAAAGCCCAAAAGGACGTTTACGTTTGACGTTTGTCTGCAATCTTGTCTTGTGGTGCCCTCAATGGTTTGTTCCCTTGATGCTCTGGCTTCTGCCAAGTCAATGAGTGCCTTCTTTGTGACTTTCTAGGCTATTGTTTGTTTTGTATTTATATATACACGAGCATCTTTGTGTTTTACTTATACTGACTATTAATCCTGCCTTGTTGGTTAGAGAATAGTTCCTGGAGGGGATTTCGTTATTTATATTGGGATGACAGTAGGATAAGTGTGAAGTTTGGTGCACTCTAGAATGTGGTTTAATCACAGCGGCATCTTTTTGCCACTGACCGCTCCAAGGCGGTTGCCCTATTGTCAACCATTGTTTTTTATGTCTTATTTGGTATTTTATTCATCTTTAAAGCTGTTCTTTGTTTCTCTTTTTTTGTGGCTGACTGTCGTCCTTGAATGCTACTTTTCCTGTTCGACTTTTATATCTACTGTACAATACATTATTTTTTCTACTCTGTTATAGAGTAGTACATGTAGAATACTCGTATAAGTATGATATTACATAGTATCAAAACACAACATAATGTTGGACAACCACACTACATACCACAGCTTCGTAAAAGGTCATGAAGTCTCGCTCATACAGATAACACGAGTCGCCATAATCATACCACTCACTGGAACATGTGTTATTTGTCTCCGCTGCAATAAAACAAAACGATATAAGTTCGAGCATCTCTGGTCCTGGCTAAGCAAACTGTTATTATCCGGATTTCGAGAAATTCATCAAGTGCAATCTCATATGTATCCTATATTATAATTAAAATGTACTGTTAACCAAATTAATGCAACACAATTATTAAAAGCCCCTAACCCTCAGCCACCAAAACTAAATCCATGTTTACAAGAGGTATATGATCGAGATTCTGTAAAACGCATTCGACGTATTCGACTATGAATTAACGGTAAGAAAGAGGTGAAAATCAACGCTATTTTGTGGGGTAACATTAACAGTTTCTTTGTGACAAATGTGAGCTACCAACTTTCTTCTATAATAGTAGTTGTACTAAAACAGAAAGGAATGTAAATTAAACCGAGTATCAAACACTAAACTAGTGTAATACATGTTCGTTGCACCCTCAATAATAGCATGCTGAAATTAAATATATTAATTCAATTTTTTTATTCCTAACAGGATTTAAGGTTACATGTAGCTGTTCCGGTTGACAGTAGGGTAAGAGTGAGATTTGGTCACTCTTGAACGTTGTTTAAGCCCACAACCCTACCCCACAGCACCATTTGTGTCACTGACAGTTCCAAGTCGGTAGTCCTTTGTCAACCTGTTTATGTCTGTGATGCCACATGCCTTGTCTTTGAATAACATTGTAACTGTTGTATGTGTTAATGTGTGTTCTTTGGTTGACATTGTTCTGTGAAAGCTGCATTTCCTGTGCGACTTTTATACTTAGTTTATATTTTGATACTAAACGTGGCCGCATTGTGATAATAAATGGAGGTATACACGTCGACTTGTGTATTTATCAACTCAGAGTAATCGGAGGCTCGAACTCGAGTTGTATTGGTGAAACGGAGGCTCGAACTCGAGTTGTATTGGTGAAAAGCGAATACGCAGAGACTGCGCTATACCCATATTTTCAGTAACAATTACTTAATTAAGCGAACGTCTGCGACCGTTGCTTCGATCTCCTGCAACGAACAGGTTCAAGCACCGAAGCCCCAGGTGAAGATATAATAGCTCTGATACGCATCTTTTCCCGATTTACACATCTCTACTGAAAACGGAGAAATAATTAGCAAAAGCTATGACAAGAGAGATGAGTTCAATTTGATATCGTTGTTACCAGGGTTTCTCAACTCATTTGTTTTTCTAGCTTGTAGTCGACCTGAAGTCTTTGTACAACTAAAAAGCTTTCTCCATCAGGACTACCGATACCTTAAGATTTAAAAAAGACAAATATAAATATGACCGTAAAAGTGTATATAAAAGTTTAACAGGTAAAGTAGCATTCACAGAACACAGTCAACCAAACTCATGCATACAAAGTAGATATAAAAGTCGAACAGGAAATGTAGCATTCTAGGACCATAGTCAAACACAAACACGCACATAAAAAAGAACAATTAAAAAGATAAATACAAGACAGGATATGACATATCAAACATAAAAGGATCGAAAATAAGGCTACCGCCTTGTAACGGCCAATGGCAAACACGCTCGCTGTTTTTTTAATGAGGTTCTAGGTTGCCCCAAACCTCACTCTTACTCTATTGTCATCCCAATAAAGCGGGAAAGTGTTAACCCACCAGGTTATATCCTCTGACAAACAAGGCAGCATTAATAAATAAAACGATAGATCTCTACATGGACAAATCAAAGTATGCCACACCGCAAACATAAAAGGGTTAACAATAGAAAAAAATATGAAAGGGCTAGTGCATTGGAATGGTCAGTGGCTAATAAACGCTGTTTTTTTAAAACCAGATTCTATATTAGGAAAAGAGAGAAGAGAACTTTTAAGAGTTCTTAATTGTTCTTTTATTATAAAAGTAGTTTAAAACTTTGCAAAGTTTTTTTCAAGTCTATGGTACCTGATATGCTTTTAAAATATAAGTGCATTTTAAGAAATGGAACAATCTGATTTCTATTGCGAGGTCGTTTACAAACTTTGTAAGATACTTGCTCATAACCGTTTTTAAACGTGTTCAACGTTTATGTACCTATCATTTTGCAACGCACTGCATGTTTAGAGGTTGACCCATTTACAGTTCGTCACTAGGATTTTAAATTGATTGTGCGGTGACCGGAGAAATTGTGGACCCTATGATGACGTCTTCCTAAATCCTAAAAGGAAAATTACGTTTGAGGTTTGTCATTAATACTTTCTTGTAGTAGACTAAATGTTTTTTCTTGTGTTTTTGTGGCTTCTGCCAAGTCATTGACTACTTGCTTTCAGACTTTCTAGTTTTTTTTTATATATATATGTACCTGTGAAACTTACAAACATCTCCAAACTTTTAACTTCTTGTCTTACTGCCGTTAAAGATCACGTTAAACTGTATTGTGATGAAACTTATGAAAATTCTTGGATTAATTTATTTTGGTCTATAAGAAATTCAGGAGACGTTCTTGATAACATTTTCAATAAAGGTCAAGTTTCATCAATAAGCACTTATGATTTCTCTACACTATATACAACCTTACCACATCACCTTATTTAAGACAAGCTAATTTCTCTTATTCAAAAAACATTCGCTAGAGAAAATACTTCATTTTTGGCCTGTAATAATATTAAAGCGTTTTTTACTAACGGCAGTTTAGATAATTATACTACGTGGACTTGCTATGAAGTTTGTGAAGCACTCATCTTCCTATTAGATAATATTTTCGTCAGGTACGGAACCACCGTTTATAGACAAATTGTTGGTATCCCTATGGGTACGAACTGTGCACCACTTGTCGCAGATTTGTTTTTATTTTGTTATGAAAGAGATTTCATGTTCAGTCTTTCACCAGATACCCAGGCAGATGTTATTGAAGCCTTTAATGACACCTCTCGGTATCTGGATGACATATTGAACATTGACAACCCTTTCTTTCCAACTACGGTTAATAGTATTTATCCTAAAGAACTTCAGCATAACAAAGCTAATATATCTGATAATAACGCTTCTTTTCTTGAATTAGATCTCTGGAATGAAAATGGTGAAATAATTAGCAAAATCTATGACTAGAGAGATGATTTTAATTTTGACATTGTTAATTATCCCCACTTGGATAGGGATGTTCCCCGAACAACTTCTTATGGAATGTATGTGTCTCAACTTATTCGTTTGTCAAGAGTTGAGGACTTAAATATTCGTAATCTTTGTATAACTAAAATGCTACTCAATCAGGGTTACTGTTACCATAAACTTCGTAAAACCTTTGCAATTTTTTTTTTATCGAACCCTCATCTTCTTTCCAAATATAAAAGTAATTTAAAGACTCTTCTGCGACAAGGACTGTCACAACCTGACATCTATGGTGATGTGATTTATAAACTTCGTAAGATTCTGGGTCATGATCACTTTCATACTATCTTTGTTAAACTTGTTAAAAAGTTTATCAAAAGAGGTTATGACCCTATCATTTTGCAACATACTGCATGCTTAGTGGTGGACCCTTTTACAGTTCGCACTATGCTTTCCTCTTTAATTGTACCATGACTGGACAGGATGTGGACCCTATGATGACGCCTACCTAAAGCCCATTGGGACGGTAGCGTTTGATGTTTGTCTATGATCTTTCTTGTCGTGCCCTTAATGATTTATTCTCTTGTTGCTCTGGCTTCTGCCAAGTCAATGAATACCTTCATGCAGCTTTCTAGGCTATTGTTTTTTGTATTATATTAACACGAGCAAATTTGTGTTTTACTTATATTGCCTATTGATGCTGCCTTGTTGGTTAGAAATGATATCATGGCGGCGATTTCTTTATTCACACTGTCCTGTTTTAATGGGATGACAGTAGGGTAAGTGTGAGGTTTGGTGCACCCTAGAACCGGTTTAACCCCCATGTGGCCTACTTTGCCACTGACCGTTCCAAGGCGGTAGCCCTATTGTCCACCCTTTTGTGTTTGTGATGTCGTTTGTATTTATTATTAGTTTTGCCTTCTTGTTTGTCTGTTTGCGTGTTTGTTTCTGTGTTTTGTGGTTGACTGTCCTCTTTCCCTGTCCGATCTTTTTATATTTCCTTTTAATGTCACGCAATTATATTATGCAGAGCGTTGTGTCTGTACAGTTCACATGTCGTACTAAATGACACTTTGTTTAATATGCAATGCATTTACTATTCTTCTTTTGAAATACGTTTAAAGGTTGCACGATTTTACGGGATACACATATATTATAACGCTTGCCTTAAATGGGTCGATGCACTAATTTTAAGCAAGATTTATTATAAAGGGCTTTGAAAAACGTGAAGAAAGCTGAAAGAATTATCAAAATACCATGAAAAAAGGAGATATGACCTATTGAACATTTACAAAGAAACATAAAGGGAAACAGCCATCTGGGAAAGATGACGTCATCGCGCCTTTTTACCATATACATGTATGGCATATTGACAAATATCTTCTAAAGCAAAGAAAATCACTGCAAATGAAAAATAAGCATGCAATGTATACATTTTATATTTGTATATTTATTTTTAATCAATTTACAGTTATTTTTTTTAATTACGGTGCGCGACTCAGTTAGCGTTGATGATCATCAAATGCCTCCTATGAGGGTTCATGATAATTTATGATGATGAACCTTCAATAAATATGTGATGTGATGGACCTTCATTGAGGTTTGATGTGACCCAAAAGGTGTCATGGGGTAGTCGAGTCCACAAACTCCTGGCCTCTATGTCCAGGTATGTCCCTACCGCTCATAACGTTACACACCAGCTGGTTTCACCGAGATGGTTTCATCTAAAGGGCTTACACACCAGGGGGCTTAGCTCCACACCGCGATGGTTAGGCTGTAATGATACATAATTTTAGACGCCTCATAGAAGGCATTTGATGATCATCAACGCTAACTGGAGTCGCGCACCGTATTCATTAACTCGCGCATCAGTATCGTCGTTTTACTTATCAGTGTGTTAATTTCTCTTTAACTTTACTGATGATTATATAAGAAAAATCATCAACATTTATATTTCGTATCATCTATAGACAGTAGTTTTAGTCAGTACCATCGATACAGTGCACACACGTCTTATACGTTAAAAAAATATTCATGTTTCATCGTTTATCTGTGTATTCGTTTGTTTTTCATTTTAATTGTATATATTTAACATATTTTAAAAGATGCATTAAACCTATATCAATGCAGTCACTGATATTGATTCTTTCCTGAGATAGTCCAAACCACTCATGATCATCATGTGACAATTACCATTAAGTATACATATTTTTTATACAGTTGAGCATATTGGTGTATTTCAACGTATGAACAGTCGAAATGTTTAATAATGTATAGCACAGACTATTATTGATTTTGTAATCGTTTTATGAATTAGACATTAATCGATTACATGTATGCAAATACAAAATAAAAGGCATACATAATATCGTAAAACTATATTGAATTGAACTATAATTATAAATGTGCAATCGTGTTCTTAAATGGACTATATGTACGTGACAAATTATGTATCAGTGGGTAAACCATGATGTGATTATTATTACAAAAATATACTATTTTGTCAAATCAATATATTACATAGGATACACCTATTTTGAAAGGTGTATATAGATTGATTTTTGTGCCTCTAAAGTAGAATACCGCCATGCTGGCGTGAGATGTTTGCACTTTATATTCAATCGCATAAAAAGGCTCAATTTCTCGTGTGTGTTTATTGTCTCTAAGAATTTACCTGTTTAGTATGGATGTTTATCATATACGGTTTAAAATTGTATATTATATAAAACGAGTTGGATAAAAGTATATGATGTGAAGATGCGCCGAGTTTCCTTTCCGTAATTGGCAATAATGTGAAATTTTATTTAATATCCTATATCTCCAGGACTGCCACATGAGGTATAATGAAATCGTACGTTGTTCTCCTACGACACTGAACAACGAAACTGCCTCGTCGATTTTCGAAATCAGGTAATACTATATTTAATGTTATGAAAATCGGTGAGGCAGTTTATTCTTTATTATTATTACAAAAAATATTATTTTGTCAAATCAATATATTACATAGGATAAACCTATTTTGAAAGGTGTATATAGATTAATTTTTGTGCCTCTAAAGTAGAATATCGTCATGCTGACGTGAAATGTTTGCACTTTATGTTACATCGCATAAACAGGCTCAATTTCTCGTGTGTGTTTGTTGTCTCTAAGAATTCACCTTTTCAGGATGAATGTTTATTTTACCCCAGAACATGCGTATCCGATAATTCGAATTCAGCAATACAGCGATTAAAATGGGTGTCTTCTTATTGGATGGTAGTTATTCGAGGGAGAACTAAACTATGTGTTTATATCATAACTATTCAATCTTCGAGAGTATTCCAGGCAGAACTCGATAACCAATTCACATTGCAGGGACAGGTGTTCAAATTGTTTCGGCAAAGATTTTCAGAAACTGCTCGAACTGCATTTAATAATATTGTTAGACTAACAGCACCGTTTGAAGCAATGTAACAACTGTTTATTTGTAATTAGATAGTGTTCATCTTTAATGTTGATTATACATTTATAACAATTCGTACATGTCTATAAAACGTGTCTTACCGCTTAAGCCGGTGCTAGGGGGCGTGAGAGGTGTTGCTTCTTTCATTATTTGTTTTGTACCATGTCCATTTCAGCCCCCTGCCATACTCAAACTTCCAATAACTGGTAGTTGTAGCACAGCTTTTATTCTGACAGGTGTTATTTCACGATTTACACCTGTGCTATTACAATGGGAATTGTAAGTGACCATGCTATACATAAAGGTATCAATTATCATATATGGCGGTTCTTCAACACGATTATGATTTAACACATTCAAAAGATACGTTCATAAGCTAAACAGTATAAGAATAATGTAACATACTACGTACCTATTTCTAGAAAACCCAGGAAAACAAGAAAACAAATAAGTCCTTTCATATTTGCACTTTCATATTATAAACAACATGGAAATCAACTGATATTCATGCTACTGAAGACATACTTGTTATGCTGTCGATATTGAAGTATTAAACTTGTTTCGTTCTCGATTAAGATAAAAAGTTTTATACAAATGCATGAATGCACAATTCAGTTATATCTATTTATCTAACAATGTACCATTTATTACAGCCAATAGAACCATTTAATACCATATTATCAAAATTTATCTAATTGATTCAATCAGGAAGTGTTAGTAAGGTTATGTGTATTTGAATATGTTAGTGTTAGATACCGTTGATACATGACAAAGGTCGCAACGGCACAGTGTACTATAGGCTAATGCAGGTTTGGATTTAGTCAATATATAATCGTTTACAATGATTGGTTTAATAACTATATCATCGATAATCTATAAACGTATTTACCAGCGTGAGTCAGATGCCATTATATGTTGTAAAATCATCCATATATCCAGCTTAGCCAATAGATGTATTTATCACAATGATTTAAGATGCATTGGATTGTCGAAAGTTAAACTCCGAACAGGGTATTGAATATATATTTTAATATATTTTATTTTTTAATGACTCTCAGTAACTTATACCCGTTAAATCATTGCCAACTATAATATATTTGTGTTACAATTATCAGAATGCCTTTTCCTAATGGATATTATTACAGCCTTTAAGAATGTATTGATTTCAGTCAAAGGTATTGCTTTGAATATTGGTATGTATATTGAATGGGGTAATAACAGACCCGCTGCCTAAGCTCCATTCTACCAGTGACCTTGACCTCGAATTAAAAGACAAAATTAACTTGGACAATGTTACAGATGTGAATTGAACTGAATTGGATTTTATAGTCGCACCAACAGCCAAGGACATATGACGACTTTCCAGCTTGTGGAGGAAGACACCAGGTGCCCCTCCGACCAATTTGCGTGCACGGGCGGCACCTGGGTAGAACCACCGACATTCTGGATTGCTGGATTGCTTCCCCTAAGCTCTTGTGGGATCGAACATGTAGTGGTGAGGGACAAGTGATTTCAAGTCAGAGACTCTCACCTCTCGACCATAGGACGCCCCGAAAATGTTACAGAGTTAAAGTTTCCTTTTTTTGTAAATATATATCTCCAATACCATCAGCTATTTTGCTATGACACTTCGTCTGTACATGAAATGGGGTAGGACCTAACCCTCTAAGCTCCATCCTACCAGTGACTCTGACCTTAGATTAAAAGACAAAATATCTAAGGCAATTTTAAAGGATCATTATTATGGTATATATCTTCACTACCGTCAAGGATATTGTAAATGCATTGACTGGGTTAATTCGTAACCCTCTGACTCAGACCCACGATAACGTCTTCTTTCCCGAAGGGTTAACGACGTTGCGTTTTAAACCTTCTAGCCTCTCACCGCTGCGAGTTCGAATCCCACTAGGAGCTCGACTTGTAAGTGAGGAAATGTCGATTGAGGCAGCTGCCTTTATATTATGTGGCTGAATTATTTGTATGTTGTTGCAGTTGTCTGTATCTTCTGTGGCTGCATTATTTGTATGTTGAAAATGACGTAAAACACTATACAAAGAAACAAAAACAAACTTACACAGTTCCACTTCACCAGTAACCTTGCCTTTGACTTTTTAAACAAAAGGACGAAAGGCAATTTTACAAAAAAGTTGATTTGAAGGTATATATCTCCAATACCGTCATATATTTGTACGTACTGATATATAACTTGATATGTTCATTGATTGGGGTGAGCCCTTACGCCCTGACTTTTACCAATGACGTCAAAGACATAAGGATTTTCATTTTTTTAATGGTATATACCACATCTACCTTCGAAATTATTGTTATGAAACGTTATAAGTACACTCAATGGTAGGGGACAGGGGGGCTGGGATGTAAGGCAGGACCCTCTTATTAAGCCCCACCTCACCAGTGACATTGGACTTGACTTTCAAGACGGAAAATGTACGCTAAATTTTCAATATATTCAATTCACTTTGTGAATGAAATGACACCGGTATTGCTTTGACACTTCATTTAAACATTCACTTGGATTACCTTTAAAGTGCTTACCTCATATTTGACATTGACCTTGACTTAAGACTCGAAAAGACTGAAGCATTATTGTTTTCCTTTGTTTAATAAAAACTCTCTGGTAAAATTCAGGTATTAATGTTCCCTATAACATACACGCCATACACCAACCCCGTACCCAACAACCCTCCTTGTTTATGAGCACCTGCTGGCGAGACACCCCGTGGCGGTGGTCAGATGAATGTTTATTTGTTGGGGACATTATTTATCCCAGCAGTCATCCTCTTCAGTACAACAAATAAATACATGGAAACAGACAAAACAGAAAGTGTCTGAAGCTAAACCGTTTGATTCAAAGTTATACAGTGTTTGTCGAACATGGTATAGTCATGATAGTGGAGATAAAACAATAAACATCATGGCATGTGTACCAAATGTTGTTAACATTTGCGTTTTTGAGGTGAAACAAAAAAGAAAAGAAATACAATGAATGTATTAATAAATACATGAACCCTTTTGGTAAGTATCGTATTCATTATTACGCAAACTATCTTTGTGAAAATCCATCAGATTTCAATGAATTACGGATTACGTTTATGTTTACGTTACAAGAAGGCAAAAGTAATTATAAATGCAAGCAACATCAAAAACTCTTGATGATAAAAACTAGCATGTTGAGCACATGTATTGATTTGTGATTTGAAGGTAACAAAGAGGGTTATCGAAGCATGTTATCAATATTTTATTCAACTAATTTTCGTTAAGTATATATTTCATATTAAACAATTTAATGTTTGAATTGTCTTGCATCATTCCTGGTTAGCAGGCCAGTGTGTGGTAATATTGTGATTATTCATAAAACAACAACCTCTAAGAACATATACACAGGAGGATGCACTTACATGTAACTTAACCTTCACAGAACACAGTCAACCAAACAAATGCATAAACAACAATTGCAACGTTAATAAAAAGCAAGACTTGTGGCATCCCAAACACAAACTGGTTGACCATACGGATACCGCCTTGGAACAGTCAGTGGTAATAATGCCGCTGGTGTTTAAACCAGGTTATAGAGAACATTAAACCTCACTATTACTCTCTTGTCATCCTCATAAAACGGTGTAAATAAAGAAATCACCTTCAAGTTGTATACTCTTACAAGCAAGATAGCATTATTAGGAAATAAAAATATAATACATAGATCATGTATATATAGATATATTAAAAGCCTAGAAAGCCACAATGTATTCAACGTGAATATTTGCTGACCATTGATTCAAAATGTGACGTGCTTTTTTATTATCCATATTTAAAGCCGAACATTACAGTCAGTATACGTTTGTATGCACAGGAGATGATTATTTTACTTCTATCATATATATACTATGTATGTCTATTAATGGGAATGAAGTGTGAAGTTTCATTCAAAACTGTCAACTGATAACTGAGATATTAGCTGACATATAAGCTTACATTCAAAATGATAATATATTGAAAGGAAAAAGAAACGCATATACAAAGAAATACCTATAGTACACTATCATATACATCTAATCCCACGTAATATTGCAGATATATCTTAACGTGTTTTGTACAAAAAAGTGCTTCAACTAATTACACAAAGGACAACTCTGTCATGTAGTAGACCTTTTAATCAAAGAGTACTTTGTTACACGAAATTTATAAATGTTGAAATTTCGCTTGAAAAAGTCAAGCCATTTCAGTATTGTGTTTAATGTTAAGAGATTGCAACGTTGAAAGCCTAGGTTTGCTCACCTGCTTGAGTCAATTGCGCATTCTGTCGATATTGAAAATTTAAAGGAGTAACCATTGGTGGGTTCGGTGCTGTTTAAACCTTCTTTCCAAACGGACAGGCCTAATGTCGCCCTGTACCATTCGATTAGTAGTAGCATATTAAACATACAATATATAGCTGAAATACCCATTATGCGTTTCTTTTTCCTTTCAGTATAATAACAAATGCACAGTTTGTTACCATGGGTATGTCCGCGCGATTATTTAAAAACATCCTCGAACATGTAGGACGAATTGAAGTTGGAAGCACATCACTGTGTGAACAAGGAATACAGCAAGGAACAAGGAATACAGCGTTTTTGTTTAAATGTTGAAAAGGAGATCTATTGGAAACAACAAACGCAATCAATGGAGGAATGTAACAGACTCGATGTTCTTAAGTCTGTTCATGAGAGGTTGTACAAAGGGTCAACTCTTACACCCGCTTGTGCCGGTGCACATTACATTTTGACCCGCGTTGAATTCTGACCCAGGGGTCATTTCTCAATGCATTGTGATCAAAATTTAACGTTGAAAACTCACCTACCCCTCGTCAATTAACAACCCGCCCACACGTGAAATTATGACGCTCGTTGAATTCTGACCCGGTAAGACCTATTCTCAACGTTGAAATCTGACACCCTCCAGTCCTTTAAAATCTGACATATAAAGATGACTGACTTCGCTTCACTTTCTCCTAATACAAACATGTAGATCATTAGTAAATTAATAGGAACTACTAGTAACCCACATGTGTTACATTACATTTTAACGGATTTGCAGAAATGGTTCCTAGAGATCATAACTTAGGATAAATCATTCTGTGTCCGGGAAGTAAACACTAAACTCTGACGAGTGCAAATCGTTGTAAGGCCTAAATGCAAGTACGGCCACAGGCCCCCACCCCACCCCACCCCCACACCCTAACGGAGAGAGAGAAGAGGGATAGAGAGAAGAAAAAGTAGTGTGGTAGTATATGTATATATAAATTGAATAAATTGGGACTAATGCTAACCGTAAAAGAACGATGCGTCCGCACAACACCCGAGTCTGTCTCTTTGAACAACGCTAAAGTTAGCCATCTATCCATGCGTGTTTCGCGTGCGTGCTGCATGTAAATATGCTTGTGCGCGTGTATATTTATCCGCGCGCGTGTATATTTATACGTGCACGTGTATCGGTGATCACTTTACTGGGTTTTTGACCCAAATGGTACGTCATTATTTTGTGTGCATGTAGTTTATTTATCATCGCTACCGGAAATTCTCATATGCGTCGCCTTAAATTTAATTGTTAGTCGGGTTACGGGGAATAGTGCAGGATACAGAAAGAACATTTGGTTACAGACTTCCCTGGTACTTTAACGTGCTCGGTGTATAGCACGGACACACTTGACATCGGGTTAAAGTCTCATTCGAAAGATTGTTAGTAATTTTAGTTGGAAAGCACGTAGATCGAACACAAAAAAAAACCTGACTCTGGAGTCAGGAACCCTACCTACTGCACTATCGGGGTCCAACTCGTCATATAATACAAAGACAGGTAACCTAGTCCGTTTTGGCGGGAGTTCTCTCTGTCTCCTTTGTTCCCCGTAACCCCGACGCATATGGATATCAATTGACCGGTAGCGAGGATAAGTAAAACGAACATATATGTACATATACACAGGGGCCAAAGTCACTTGGTGGGTGTACGGACCTTTACACTCAATCCGTACATCGGGAATATACGGACTTATGCCATGGATTCGTACATGTTCGTACATGTAAATGTACGGAATTCCGTTCACTCAAGATGTACGGACTTTGGCATATACAGGCCCGAACATTCCCGTACATGCATAAATCCGTTTATTTTCCGTACATTTTGAGTATACGGATCTCCGTACATTCCCATATATCAACCCATTTTCCGCAGTGATAGGATTTGCATGTCCATTTCATTTTTTTGTTGTGACTTTCGGTTTTGGGAATGTATACTTTAAACCGGCGTAACTTCATAATTAGTCACCCGATTTTCATCACAATATCAGCTACTGCCAAGTCATTGAGTACTTACGTTGTGGTTTTCTATGTGTTTTCTATATTAGATATACATACATGATCATTTATGTGTTTTACTTATATTGCCTATTAATATCTGCCTTGTTTGTTAGCGATATTTTAAACTGGTATTGTCTATTAATATCTGCCTTGTTTGTTAGCAATATTTTAACCTGGCGGGGATATTTTACTCACACTGTCCCGTTTAAAGAGATGACAATAAGGTAAGAGTGAAGTTCGGTGCACCCTAGAACCTGGTTAAAACCCCCATTGGCTTTATTTTTGCCACTGACCGTTTCAAGGCGGTAACCCTATTGACAACCTGTTTGTGTTTGTGATGTCTTATTTTGTCTTGTATTCATCTTTAAAGTTGTTCTTTGTTTCTGTGTGTTGGTGTGGTTTACTTTCGTCCTTGAATTCTACTTTTCCCGTTCGATTTGTATATCTACGTTTGAACAGTTACGATCTTGGAACAGTTTGATAATGAACACACCTTACGTATTCATACAAAAAGGAAATTGCCCTTTCTTTGATATAGTTCTGGGTTATGAATTTATTTTGGATAAAATTTGATCTATGTACTATGTCACCATTATGTCACCATTAAACTTATATATGACTTTGTATCAATAAATGGTCGAATGCGGCGTGAATTTTGGTCGACTTTTGAAAGAAATTGCAATAAGCAATACTCGCCCTACCCTCGATGCCTCCTTCCGAGTCTCGTTCTGAGTCTGCATTAGCCTCGGCATGAGCGAAACATATTAGGAAGTATCAGTATGAAGACAAGTTTCGAATATCGTCGCACTGCTCCGATCCACTGAATTTTGACGGAGTTCTGAAATTAGCTCAGCTTATAGATTACAGCGTAGAGAATCATGTCCATACATACACGTTTAACTTAGATTTGTTCAATGTGTCATCTTATGTCAGAATTCCCTTAAAATAATTCAATGGAACTCCACATGGGCATTCACTGTCATAAAAGGAATTTAAAGTTATAGTGCCATAATCTGTTCTGTTATTAAGCAGAATCAAGCCTTCTTTTCGACGTAGTTTCCTACCTTGAAACTTGAGCATTCAACAGCGCTTGCATATTGTTATGCTTTTTGTTGTACTGTTCAAAATGTAACAATTCTATATTACTTATTCATATAGAGGATTATTAAATCACATCGTTGGAGGTTGTGGAGTCCCTGTTTCAAAATATGGAGGACCTAGCTAGATCTCAGTTTCCTCAACAACGATGATAGCCCGGCAGCTCTTGATTATTTATTTTTCAACATTTTTATTTCATTGCCCTTAAATTAATCACTTTAATGTGTTAAATTGTAATTTTCAATGACACATATTTCCTTAAAGATGAATGGCCACCTTTTTTGTACTATTATCAATTAACAAATTTGACTTTTAAACATCATATGAACAATTCTTGATAGTCTCTGAGAGAAACATATATTGAAAATCGCTACTAATGCAAAAACAAGTATTATGTGCATGACGTAGATACTACTTCTACCACTGCGTGACTGCACTACTTCTACCACTGCGTAACTGAATTGTATAGCTGCACAACAATTGCCATATAATTGATAAATACATTTACCTGTAGATTAATTTACCTGTTCAAAGTTGTCTACGTCATCAAATCAAATCTTATTCTCGCTTTTCATGTGTGAACTGTAAATATTTATTGTTGTGTATTGATTTCGATTTAAATAAACATAAAGATGGGGCGAGTTCCTTGGTCTAATGTGAATGCCGTAGCTTCGTTGTGTGTGTCATGCCGTAAGTTTCTAAAAGCAAAATAAACGTACATTGATGGCAACGTCGCTGTTCCAACAATAACACTTACAGCTTTAAACTATTAGTTTAAGACAAAAACAACGAATTTACATCATTACATAGCGGAAAACATATAAAAACATAATTTAAATTTAAGGAATACAATATGTCAGTGGGGTATACAAAACCTTAGATGAGTTTAATGTTAACGAGAATTAGTTCGGGCTTCAAATAACAAGTGTTTCAAACTACCTTAAAAGACCGAAATGTCGATTTCAATCCCTAAATAAATGTTATATTTCTACATATTTCTAGCTCTACTGGTCAAGTATAACTGTATCGCTTTTTGATATTCTATAAAGTACAGTAAAACCTTTCAGTATAACCACATGTGTGTTGCATATACAATGCAACTAAACTATTAAAACGTTAATTGTACTATTGAGTATGCTATCTAGCGGCCGGTCTCAATATTCTAAAATATATTTTTCAAAAGAAAATCGAGCTATAATATCAAGCCATACCAATCCTCGTATAATACATAACACACTATTTTACAATACATACTTTCCCTTTCATTGCACATATCCAAATCCCTATAATAACAACAGCGACAACAACAACAACAACAACACATAGAAGCCTTTATTCTTTCAGATTGACTACATGAATTATGAATACATGAGGTTATATATGTATATGAAACAACTGTAAAGGCATAAAACATGTACTGTAATGCATCACACACAAAGGATATGCTATAAAGATGCATATACCCAAATACAATAATTAACATTGTACAGTCGGACAGTTAGAATACGTATATTCCGCGTGCTGCTTTACAAACTTGTCGTGCCCTCAATGGTTTGTTCTCTTGTTGCTATGGATTCTGCCAAGTCACTGAGAACATTTAGGCTTTGGTTTTGTATTTATATATACATGAGCAATCTTTGTGTTTTACTTATAATGCCTATTAATGCTGCCTTGTTGGTTAGAGAATGGAGAATAGTTCATGGCGGGGATTTCTTTATTTACACCGTCCCGTTTTATTGGGATGACAGTAGAGTAAGTGTGATGTTTGGTGCACCCTAGAACCTGGTTTAAACCTAGAGAGGACTTTTTTGCCACTTACCGTTCCAAGGCGGTAGCCTTATTGTCAACCCTTTTGTGTTTGTGATGTCTTATTTGGCCCTTTATTCATCTTTGTAGTTGTTCTTTGTTTCCGTGTGTGTTTGTGGTTGACTGTCGTCCTTGAACGCTGCTTTTCCTGTTCGATTGTTATATATATATATGTGTTAATTTCTGTAAATAGATACAATATTGAGTACAACTATTAATGCTTGGAATTATGTCAGTAGATTTTAACTAGATAAATCAAATTCGGTAAAGGTTTTAAAATCTTTCATTACACTTGCATTTAAAGCATGTTAACAGTTTGCTGCAGTTGTCATTGCATCTCTAATTACATCTGTGTTTCAGTGACTTAGGCTAATAGCCATCTTAAGTTGTGGATTCATAATCTTTATTACAGATAGTCAAGGTTTAAATTAGATGAAACCGCAAGTGTTCGAATAGTAGAAGGGGACATTGTACACGCTAATAGAAAACAATACCAAAAAACGGTTTACCACCAGTTACATACTTAAACGATTCTAATATATCATAACTGTGCCAATGTTTAGGATTATTTCAAACAAAATGTGTACTAAAATCGTACACGCGATTCTTACTTGGTTACTTAACTATACATTATTGTGTCCCAGGTCTACTCTTGGTATTGCAATATGAAAACAAGAAGATCGGTTAATCGACCAACAATACCTTTACCGTTTTAAATCGGCGACGTGTAATATGGAATTTGACAGAACTACTTAAGGCGTTAATTATTCTATGACAGAGTCACGGTCTTGGTGGTGTTTGTGATACGCCTTAATTAAAATCGATAAAATTGCTTTAAGTGTGCAATAGCATTGTTTTCATGCAGTTAGACGCCCAGTGGCACATTTCCCTGCAGTCAGTGATTTCCTTAAAAGAATAAACAAATGTAAAAGTAGATCGAGTCAAATAGATGAGAACAAGCATTTTTAACAGCAAGTACAGAACACATCAGGTAAGTCCTACTAGATCATTTAGCACCTTTAGTATTAACACATGTGACAGTAAACAAACACTTTACAATTATAAGAATGAACATGATGAATCACGAGCTTACTAACTCTTTGTTCGATAGCTGATTACCAAGATTGGACTTCCATGTTAAGTGTTTCGTGGTTTGTAATTCTGAAATTGAAATCTTTTTTTTAATATCACGATTATTTTTTTATTAAAACAATAACAATCCATCGGGCATGAAAACAATGGTGTATCATGCGGGTTAAAATGTAATGCAAGAATAATACAGGAGTACCATGACAAGTACAAAACACGCTCGTTACTGCTATTTACATCTACACTGAACGACTGAAAACGCAACAGGGAAATAAACTAAGATAACTGACATATTTCAATAGAAATTAAATTTTAATTTCATCTGTTCTATTTAACCATACCTACAGTTGAATTGCTAAATTTCATTCAATTTGATCAACATTAAACTTGTTAAATTTAAAATATAACAGTACAACCCCCAAAAGCAAAAGTCACAATATCCACCATTAGCGGCAATGCACGCCTGACATCTCCTAGGCATATTTGGATATACCGGTTATTTGCTTTTGTGGGTTGTACTGTTATGCTCTGAATTCAACTAGTTTATCGTTGATTTGAATGAAATTTTCAGCAAATCAACTTTTCAGCAAATCAACTGTATATATTGTTCAATAGAATAGAAGAAATTAAAATTTAATTTCTGTTGAAATAGGTCAGTTATCTGAGTTAGTTTATTTCCCTGTTGCGTTTTTAAAGTCGTTCAGTGTATAAATGGAGGATTATTTGATATGCATTATAAATATAGATAATTCAAAAGCGAATTAAGGTAACGAAGAGTTTTCGATCAATTAAGATTGATCAAGTAGCATTTAAGATAGTGTTCGAATATAATTTACAATGAGAAACCTGCTGCAAAGCAGCATTAATACACTGAATGATCTAGACTGAATCAGCAAAAGATAAGAACAATTTTCATTTTCAAATAATTCCGTAAGTATGCTGAGATTCATTAGGACAAATCCGTCAAATGCAGGTCCCAAAACAACGTCACGTTTGTTTTCGTAAGTTGGATGAGATTTCATGTTCATTGAACATTATTAGTTAAATAGAACTGGAGATAGTTATTTTCAAGGAAAAAATATATATAAAGGTTTAATATAAAGTGGATACTGTTCAGTGCACGGAAACCGATTTGTATGTCTTAGTTCATCATGCTGTTGCTCTTTGACCAAATGAATTGAATTGGGTTTTAAGGCGCACCAACACATGAAAAGGTTATATGGCGCCTAACAGGCATGAACATGCCAGGCTCATTTTCCATGTACATCGAGATAAAATATGGAAAATGGGCATAGAACCTTCTCACCCTGAACTGCAGAGTTGCTGCAAATTCTGTCGTAGAAACTCCATTTACGCGGAAGCCACGTTTATTGTTTTTCTTGCCACTGCTCTTTTGATGCGAGCGAGATAGCACCTGAATCAATGCAGGGATCATGATGAAGACCTTTAATAAACATGAACAAAAAATGATAAAATGAACATGAGTTTGGGGGGATTCTACCCCTCTGCCTACCCCTCCAAAGGGATCTGCAGTGGCCCTATTCTTTGCCACGTGACCAAACGGGGGCACCCGGGAACCACACGGGGCTTGACCAAATGAAGCATATTAAGCTTCTTGCCTGACACAAGGTCAACATATACGACAGTTTCAATAAAATTGCTAAAGTAGATATTCAGCAAAAATCTAGTTCAAAGTCATATTTTGAAGTCAATATTATAGCGACCTTTGCCCTGAACGAAGTGACACTAAAAGCGATAAGCTTCAAGTCTATTTAAAGGGCAATATAATATATTTGCTCACACAAAAAGAGTTGACCTAAAATAACATATAACATGACTGTTAATTAAGCGTTGACACTCGAAAGGATATCTTTAAGCATTTAGTTTTCGTTTCCATTCAAGTCGTTCTTATATGTTACATTAAAGTTGTGTTATAGGCCATCATTGAAAGAAAGTGTGTTTAAATCGCCTCATAGAGAAAACATATGTCAAGACCAGGACCAACGTGACTTGACCAAAACTAGCATATTGCATATTAAATAAGCGTGTTTGCCACTCGAACGGATATATCTGGACATTTAGTTTTCATTTTCATTTAAGTTATTCTTATTTGTTACATTAAAGTTGTGTTATATGCCATCGTTGAAAGAAAGTGAGTTTAAACCGAATCAAAGGGAAGATATATGCAATTTTAAAATAAATTGGTCAAATATGATTATTTTTCTAACTGCCGACAAAAGCACAAAGCGCGTTGTGGCTTTAAAGTATAATATCGCTTAAGCCGGTACTAGGACACGTGAAAGGTGTTGCACTTTTTATTACTTATCAAGAACAGACTAAATAAAACCGAGTCTGTTACATTTATCTCTTGCTTGTGTTTATTGCTTCCACAATATCCCCTTTTCAGTATTTATTTTATACGTAGTCTTTTTTATTTTATCCTTAGGTACCTGACTTACGGTAAATAAGACACTACGCAGCTTTATATTTTGTCACCTTATTAACAATTTATATAACGTTGCTGGAACGAAATTTGAAAATATGAAACAAGACATAAACAAGACATAAAAAAGACATAAAAAGACATAAATAAACAAGACATAAACAAGACATAAACAAGATATTAACAAACCAAAATAAACGAGCAATAAGCAGTACTTTAACAGTACATAAATTAGATACTAACAAGAAATAAACACAACATAAACAATTCTTTAACAAGACAGAAAAAAAGCAATAAATAAGGCACTTCTCATATGAACATATGGCCTTGGGATTTTGTCCAATGCACGTTTACTGTCCGTTGCTTTTATACATTTTTTCATTGTATGTGTATTTCAACGTTCACCTGTCATAGGTACATGCCTTGTATTACATAAGTCTTTCTATCCCTAAACTAATATCAAAATAATACGGGCTATTACTCCAATAATAGCCAGAGTTATGGGAGGCAGCACCCACGGTTTTGTTAGCTTGCTCTGCAATTGTAATATTCGTTTAATTACGCATGCGCAATCTATTTTCTGCCTTCCCCGGCCAGAACTTAATGACAGCGGTATGTAATTTTGTTCATGTTATGTAAATTAATGATTTTTTCTCCCTTTCCTTTAGGTCAATTTTCTTATTTGTTTGCAATAGCATAATGAGCTTCTGTTAATAAGTATTCCGCCATAATTTCTATTCCAGATGCTTTCAAATTAATCAGAATGTTGATGATTTGTGTTTCGTCTGGATGCTTTGTCTCGTAACGTCAGCATATACAGCTTATATTGACGTTAGGTACCGACCATTTTGATTTCGGGGTGGGGGGCCTGGGATTTTTTTTGAAAAAATATTCTGGCCATTGAATTGCTGAAAAAAAATATCCTGGCTCAGACTTGAAGGAAAAAAAATAAACAGTCCCTCAAATTGTTGGAAAAAAAAATCTGACTCTGAGTCCAATTAGAGGAAAAAATTCTGGCTCCTTCTTCAGTCTATAAGATAAATGTATATCTACTTCATCAGCTACTGGATTCAACATGGAGATGTTTAACCACAATCTGGCTACATCCACAACTTCTGCTCAGAAGTTTATTGAAATCTCAAGTTGAAATGTGTTGTAGAAGACAGTGATAGTATTCATGGTTGTAATACATGTGATGTGCATACAACATGGTAGTAATACATGTGGTATACATTTATAATAGTCATGGCAGTTATAAATGTAGTTTACACTGGCAATGGTGGCAGCAAATGTGTTGTATAACGTGTTATAAAGTGATCATGGTTGTAATTTGGTATACTTTGGTCATGGTAGTAATGAATGTGATATTCATATGAAATCATGGTTATAATTAATGTGGTATACATAAGTCATGGTTGTAATAAGGCCAGTCTTTTTTGATAATTCGTTTTACGAACCGTCCTATGACAAAAGGAAATTAGGTATTTTATATTTCTATAGGGAATTTGATAGTTTATTTTTTATTTTTTTCCCTTCCTCCTACAGCTCACAATGATTCTCTGTCTTGATGGTTCTTAAAAATAATAAAAAAGAATGGCCTAAATGTGATATACATTGGTCGTGGTAGTATGTAAATATTGCAATCTTGTGAGGGTGACAGTGAACATTTGTCAACCTTCTAAGGCTATTTATTTTATTATGCTGAAAAATATGTTTGAAAAAGATATTTGGTTCTGCTAAATATTCCTTTGAAATACATGGTCACTTCTCTCTGTTCAAAATCACTATTCTCAGCACCTAGAAAACATTTTTTGGCGGATGGTTCTTTATGTTCTTTCGGAATCTTCAGCTGTGAACTCACGAGTAAACTTCAAATCAACATCAGAAAGTTGTGCAAACTGTGTCAGCCATTTTAGTAAATGTTCACTGATTTTCATTTGTGTATGTAGACATACACTTTTCAGCATTGGACATCCCAATACATAATTATAAACTTGCTTTGACTTCGCAATCATAAGACAGTTACAAAAAAATACTATCATTCAGTGACTCACTCCACATTACAAGCGATATCCGATATTACAAAAATGGGAAAATATCAGTCTTTCGACATTGAACATGAGGTATATTATTAATAAATATGGTATCAGTGGTCATGGTAGATAAATGTAGTATGCATAGCTTATGGTAGTAATACATGGGGTATTCAGTGGTCATGGTAATAATGAATGGGGTAGCTCAATGGCCATGGTAGTAATAAATGTGGTATTTAGTCTTAGTAGTCATGGTGGTACTAAATGTGATATAGAGTGGTCATGATAGTAATAGTCATGGTAGTAGAAAATGAGGTAAAGAGTAGCCATGACAGTTATAGATTTGATGTACTTTGGGCATGTTAGTAATCAATGTAGTATGCAGTGGTCATGATAGTATTACAATACAAGGGTCCTGGTACTTGTGCGATGGACTTTGTGAATATCATCAACAAGTAAATGGACTTTAGAAGCAGCTTCAGCCACATGCAATGCCAGGTTACAGACAAAGCCATGTGCTATATGCCAGTGTTAATAAGAATGGTATGGAACATGGTAGTCATTGCCCAGTCCAAAACGATCCCCTACCAAACAAAACATCCAATCAATTCATAATTCAGAAGAGCAAAAGGGGGCTCAAATAGAAAGCAGACAAGTACAAGCATAACTAAATATTAACACCAGGACATGAAGTTCTATCCACCAAATATGGAAAGATTCATATTAAACAAAAGAGCTGTCAAAAGGATAGCATTCTCCACTATTCAAGGTCAATTTTAAACAAGGTCACTGACACTTCTGTCTCACCAACCATGGTGCCAGTTCATTCACAAGGTCAAGTCTTAATTGTGGAGGTTAATAGGTGGTGGCGACTGAGGTGAGGGTGTAGGGGTGCGGGGAGGGGGTGGTCTGTGACCATATATACCATGTATACTATGTGGGGGTTTATGGGGCTAATGATATATACAGGCTTGCCATTGTTATTGGATGCATGCAGTGAGTTTCATTGAAATATTTGAAGCTGCTTACAAAACTTTAACTGAATCTCTAAGTTGTAAAAATAAAATATCATCTGGCTAAAATGAAATAAAAAGTTATGAAACATGATTGTGTCTATAAGTGATGACACTTGTCAAGCTCCTTTGGCTGAGATATATTGGCTAGTGGGTATTGAAATAAATGGACTTTCCAACAAATAAAATAAAAGCAATTCTAAGTCGAAAATTATAGGCTACACATTTTCTAAAATACAATACAGAAAATATTTATCCAGAAAAAAAGCCATAATTTTGCTAAAATGCAATTCAGAGTTAGGAAAATGTGTCTGCTATCATTCACGCTTTACTGAAGTTGTATTAATAATTAACAATCACCTATTGAAATAAAGGACTTGCCTAAAAACTTTAACCAGCATTTTGAAGTCGAAAAAAACACATAACTTTGCTTAAATGCAATACAGAGTTAATATGGAATATGTGTCTACTAGTTCCCTTGATATTTCAAGCTTTACTGAAGTTTTGTTGATTTACGACTTTAAGTTGTAAAAACAAATGGACTTTGTCAAAAAAGAACTTTAACCAGAAATTCAAAGTAATAAAAAAAAACATGCTTTCCTTTAATGCCATACAGAGTTATGGAACCTGTGTCTACCAGTATCCTTGATGGTACTGATGACATATTTCAAGTTTCACTGACCAGTGGTTGCTGAAATAACAGGACTTGGCTAAAACTGAAAACCAACCTGACGACGCAGATGTTGAGTAGATCTACAACAGCTCTTCTTATTCTTACGAATAGTAAAACTCAAAAGAAAAAATATTCTGGCTTTCAAGTTCACTAAAAAAATTAATCTGGCCAGTGTATCAGGCGAAATGAAAATCCCGGCTTTAAAGAAATGAAAAAAAAAAATTCCGGCTCAAAGGAAAATCCCAGGCCCCCCCAGATTTCAAAATGGTCGGTCCTTTAGCATGGATTTATATGTACACATAAATCCATGCCGTTAATTAGGATAATTTCTGAATTTAAATGTTAACTTTGTAATTAATTTCGATAACCCTTTCTTTCCTTGCAAGTAAGCGTGTGAAGTACAGAGGTCCCCGGCATGTATAATGTATAATTTGCAGGCGACCCAATTCGACGCATTCCACCAGTGCACACTTGACTCAGCTGTCGTTATTGGACACTTGCCAGAAATCCGCTCACATTGTAACACTTATCTCGAATTAATGGCTTGAATTTTAAAGGTACATACGCTATTGTTTTAGAAATGGCAAATTATTAAATGGCATTAGCAGTTCACACACTGTGCCAGAACAGACTCGGACAAATGTAAGGTGCTTGTTCCATAAACAACAACAATATTAATATCTCGCATCAACTTGCAGAGTTGTATAGGTTTTCTCAAATAAATAAATAATTTACATAAATTATCAATAAATAAATAAATACATCAATAAATAAATAAATAAATAAATAAATAAATAAAAAATAAATTAATAAATAAATAAATAAATAAATAATAATATTATTATTATTATATACGTATTATCATTTCTCTTGTTTTTTTTGTTTTTTTGTTAGAATAGGCATAATATAAGTATCTAAAGACATATACACTAAAAAAAAAAATTAAAAAAAATGAGAAAGCAGCAGAAGAAGGAGAAAAAGAAGAAGCAGAAGAAGAAGAAGAAGAAGAAGAAGAAGAAGAAGAAAAAGAAGGAAAATATATGCAAATAAAGGTTATCTGTAGTTTAATAAATACATATTTCGAGATATGGATGCTATTACCTATAACAAATAAATAATAACAAAAAAAGCAAAATAAAAAAAAATAAAAAAATTATAATGTATATCAATAAAAAGTAAAATAAATAAATAACCCACAAAAAAAAAAAAAAAAAAAAAAAAAAAAAAAAAAAAAAAAAAAATAATAATATAAAAAAAAAAAAAAAAATAACACTGAAAATAGAACCAATAATAACACTGATAAATGTCTATACATGTATAATAATAATAAATATAATAAGAATGACATAAAATAGAAAAAAAAAAAAAAAAAAAAAAAAAATAATAATAATAACAATAAAAGAAAAACAAATAAAAATAATAATACAATAAATCAATAAATAATAACGCTATTAATGATATTAAATGAAAAATAATTAAACAAGCGATAAACCAATAAATAAAAAATAAATAAATAAAATTATATTAATAATATTAGTAATAATAACAATAGTGAATAATAATACCAGCTTCAATAACAATTAAGTGTTAGTATTCAGTAATCATAATAATAATAATTATGATTATAATAACAATACTAGCTTAACTAAAAGGGAGATTTACATTTAATTACATAACACTATATAAGCTTCGCAACTGGTTAGTGACTTTCGTTTTATTCTGTTTCATAAATCGAGCCTGCTAAGCGGTAGTGTCAATCCAAGCAGGAAGGTGACTGGCCAGTGGCTGGGACCGGGCTTGCTGTATGGAGAATGTGACGGCGGTTCACAAGCTAAATAGCAGTGTGATGTGCTGCATCTGCCGATATACAGCAGCACTCAATAAAGCAGCTAAGGTAATGGGGTGGAAAGCTAGTGTGCGAATGGGTTTCACAGGGCCCGCATAATTTCTGCAAATCTAATTCTTGACTGTATGGCCCGCATTGTAACCTTGGTTCTCATGTATTGCAAATCGGCACCACTCCCATTCATACGTATGTTCTAGTACGATATTTAATTTGTTTCCTGTCCATACACGATGTCATAGTTCTAAAAGAGGAGTTTAGTAATGGTTCCTTCCCTGGCACACAATACTTCTTCAATCAGCGGATCTTCTTATTAAGCCACTGCAACAGATGTTAACATGGTAGAGGCGTCTTATTAACTACTTCACGAGTAGCATTTTTCCAATTTAGCCGGTTGCCGTAGTTAGGAAATTGGAATGTGATTAGAGTCTGATACCCCTCATGGAAACACTTGATTATTTTATGGACGCATGCATTTCAATTTGAGGGATAGCCCCTTAACATTCAAATTGATGCCAGTACGTGTAGCGTGTTCTACTAACATGTTTGGCCATTTAGGGTTCCTACTGCGGACAGCAAGTCCGTCGGTTCTATTATGGAGTTTCGTTGGTTTTCGGTGCCATTTACTCCGCAAAGGTCGCGTTATCGTCATGGACTGTTAACGGATCATTTATGATCGTCGAGGGCTGTGGCTGCGGGTTTTTTTTGCAATACTTTCATTCCGTCACCCTTTAGTCGTAAAGGCATTCCTGTTCGGTCTCGTATCACAACTTTTACGACGGTTCAGGTAGTGGTAGCAGTGTCAGTAGGAGTCCCTGAGCCTAGCAACAGAGTAATGATTTTGCGTATTGGTACTGAAGCACTGGTCAAAGTGTTGTCTATTAGGCATCCACGCCTTTCCATCTTATTCATCTGGGTTAGGCAAGCCAATTTTATCATCCACACGTACTTTTATGGCCAATTTAGACAGCCCTACGCATGCTGTTTATTTTGCCTCCCTGCACATGATTATTTAATAGTTGGAAAACCGTCACTTTAATATAGACAGGCATTCGATCTGTTAGTCATTTTCAGAGCGGCAGATATTTAGGTCAAAGTTAGTAATAATCAGGCACCCACGTTTTATTTCTCTCATTTATCAATCACACGTCATTCTCTGGCCGATCCTATTTCACGAAACCCTATGGGCACAGCTTTGAGACATACGAGCTCTAAGTGTTCTGGTGGCGGTACTATAAACCTTATAACTACACTAATCCCCCTCCCACCTCCACAATACCGAGTCATTTCTTGTTTTAGCACGGCTTCCCATCGCGAAGTCTCACGATTTCCGATCGAATCTCTATACGTTCAGATGACAGCCTCTTACTGTTTAGGTATGCGTGGTTTTCAATCATTTAAACAGCCTTACTCATGCGGTATTTGGATTCCCTGCACTTTAGCAAATAGTGAGATAACCGTCAAGTAAACACTGGCTTTAAAACTTTTAATACAGCCTTTGAAGAGGTTTGTAAGACGGATCAGAGTGGCAGAATTTCAATTGTCACCTTCTAATTTTAAATACTGACATAGTTCCATCCGTACTGAAGAGTCTTGTCTCTGCTAATCTTGAATATATGTAGGTCAGTTCAGTTATTCGCAGGATTCTCATGAGGTTGTTACCGGAAGCGTAGATGACCTAGTTCAGCATGTTTAGAGGTGAGCGTGTCGCCACTTCGTCCTCGAGAAGGATTTACGGCTCCCAGTATTCCAGGGTGAACGAACCCGAGGGTTCGACGCATTGGGTGTACAGTCATGTTGACTCAGATATGGTTATATGTGCTTGGGCGATTCGCAAGCACAGTTAGGGGATGACTGAAGTCAGTCCAACACTTTCTATTTTGTGAGGACTATGACTTCATTTTACAGTTGGTTGTGCACAGTCAGACACGTGGTTGCAACGTTGTTGAACTTCGTAATAAGCGAGGTACCAGTTGTTAAGTAGGCCTTTTGTTCACGACGTTCAATGACATTATAATTATCAGGAGGTTACGGCGTTTACACGTCCATGTTGGGAAACCAACTCCTCACTCCTGCATAAATGGCGTCAGTACCAGATATGTTCTTTCGCAAGTTATATAAAGCACATTATTTTGTATTGTGGCAGGGCGCGGCTCACGTATGATTCATACTGTACTGTATGCGCGTTACATAATCGTACAATGATTAATCCAATTTCCTTTGGCTGTGATGGATTCGCTTTTGCCAAAATTATTTTCTTTTGGCGGTGGCATTATCAAAATGTAATTTTGATTGCTGCTATGTGGCATTATCATAATTTCATTTTGATCGCTGCCATATGGCCGTCAGCGAATCCTTCAATTCAGTGAAATCAAAGTTAATGACAATTAACAATTATATAATTAGTAAATTTCAATGTAATACTGACCACTATTTCCCAGGGTCGAGATTACAGCATGAAATATTAAGCCTTTTGGGGCTTATTGTTGGTGCATCATGCCTAGTTCGGTCGTGCACATTATTGTAATCTTTAGAAAAGAAATAACTTTCAAGTGATTAAATGAAGAAACATTTTACTTTAGAATTAGAGTTTTGAATAAACATTTTATTTAAGCCTGTTGGGGCTTCACTAAGGGTATAAGGCTGTTGTACCATGTCCTCTTTTGTTTAAGCCTATCGGGGCTTCATATTTTGTTTAAGCCTACTGGGGCTTCATTAAGGGTATCAGGCTTATGGGCCATGCCCTCTTTTGTGAATCATGTTAAGGGCTGCCATTATATATGTATGTGTTGCCGGCAGCTCGCTATTTGGAGCCGCGCCCAATATTTGCCAAAACTATTTAATATACGATCAAACCTTTTAATAATATTTTCTTGTGTGTTTGTCAAGTTGGTGCCTTCCTAATAATATGCAGTTCTAACTGGTTCGCTACCCTGACGCGAGCTATTTCTGTCTACATCCTCCATCAATAACTCTGTCTGATTATTGATCTGTCCCATATAACTTCCATAATCACCGCCAATTCCATAAAGAGTATTCTATCTGTTTCAACCGACATTACTTGCTTCAATATTTTCATTAACTCTGCCTTCATACGCACCCAGTTCTACGCTCTTAATATCACGTTCAACTGCAGTGATTGGTATACTACGCCCATATACTATTATTTGTTCCGTTTCTTTCTCTATTACATGTAACCTTAAAATTTCCCTCTGTAAATGAATCAAACGCATTCCTTCTTCCCTATGATGATTATCTCTTTCCAATTATTCAACTCGCACAGCCTCTTCCTTGCGTCTGCATTGCTGCTCCCTTACTACACATCTTCTTCGATTCCTCAGTTTTCTTTCCGTAATTGGATGAGACATTTTTACGTCAATTATGGCACAAATTCAATTCAGAAAATATTCTATACACACAGTTCACATTACCACATTCAACATATCTTCACAATTTGAAATACTTTTCACTTTAAACAAATCTACCAGCAACACTCACATTGTCTTATCCACTTCACTAGTATTCCATATTAACACCTCCGTTTTCATTGATTATTAATCACGTTAATTCTTAAACTCTTCTCAATGATTATATGTCACTGTTTATATTCTCCCGATATACATGTTTGTAAAAAAAAATCTCCTTATACATACTTTTAAAAATAATCAAGGAAAAATATATTTGCCGACTGCAAAAATTCAACTCACGCTCGCCAGATTACAGATCCTCGTACCTAACCAATACACTAAGGCCCTAACTAACCTACCCGTCTATAAATTATCTACATAATCCGCGCTCGTGCAAAAGCCGATAATAGCACACGGTCTATTCGCAAGACAGATTTTTTTCCAAAATTGACGTAATAACAAAACAAACATGTGTTGTTTGTAAGCACGGTTATTTTCGAGCGACAAATAACGTGTTCTGAAATATTTTTGTAAATTCAACAGATTTCTAGATTAACCTGCCAACTTTTACAATATTTCAAGAAATATCCGTTTTTCCGTTATCAAATAAATCCAACGTAAATGCGAAGTAGATACACCTTGAGGGATTTATTTCTGTTTAATGGATATTATGAAAGAAAACTATTTCTTTGATTACATCTATTCCCAATCAATTCACACACTTCCCGTAATTAGAGATCGTTATGCTAAAAATTCATTAGCAAAAGGAGCGTAGTTACATACCAAGCAAACCATAATACAACACAAAAAGCACGACAGCTTTTACAGAAACTAAATAAAAGTCGAGACAACATTATACAGCTTTTTCTGCGATTCCGCGATTTGAACCAGGGACGAGCCAGCCGCGCTTACAGGTATGTAGGTATAATAGGCCAAGCTATCAATAGATTGGTGTAAATACACCTTAGTAAATGCACGTCATCCCTAATCAATGCAATACATTGGCTAATAACAAAAATACAGGATCTAATACTGTTTTCAATTACAAATAAACACTTAAACTATATTGTATTTGACTATTAATAAGTAGCTAGTCTATAGATGACAGATGTGTCAACAGACACTTGGGGTAAAATCTATTCTAAAATAGCATATGGCACTTGAAATGAAAATATAATCTATTACAAAATATAAAATGCTTACCACATCTAAAATGTCATCTAAATATATCCAATTAATTATAATCCAAACACATATATCCAATTAATTATAATTCAAACACATATATCCAATTAATTATAATCCAAACACATATATCCAATTAATTATAATTCAAACACATATATCCAATTAAGGGGTCGCAGTCCGCTTGGAGTGGGTGGGTGGTGGTGAAAAAGAAAAAAAACACAATTTCTCAAAAATGTGCACATTGGTGAGAACAATGTCTGCGTATCTAATATTGCATTATAATAAGCGAATTGCTGTAGGTTATTTGTAAATAAATATATATATAATATAAATATCTGAAACAACAGCAACACAATCTGAAAATGCAGTATAGCGCTTGTATATATTCCAGTCTGAATCTATTTTTAGAAAGTCTTGTAAAGCTTAACTCCGCCCACGAATGCCGCCATCTTGAAATTCGGACAAACGATTGCAGAAGTCGTAGAATATCGAACGATGGATTGATCTACTTTACAGTTTTCATATACTTAATTGTGCTTAATATATATACTCAACATGGTCACAACAAAACATTCTGCTGGGGAGAGTGCAAAAGTGATTCAAGAACGGGGGAAATGCGAGAAATCTATTTCATTGGGTTCGGGAATGTTTTTCCAAAGCCAGACAAAGAACGATAAAAGTGTCTCCGATGGGTAGAAAGATGTGGCCGAAAATAGTTCACGTTAGGCAACGTGAAAAGGGATACCTACATATGTTCTCTTCATTTTTGTTGGTGGAAATGGTCCTACGGAAGAAAATCCGGACCCGATTAAATGTGGGAAGCAGGTAATTTGACTTTTGTTTACAGTGCTTTATAAACCGAAAGTTGTAACGCGTATATATTCGGATGTAGTAGTACCCGGATAAAATACATCGTAGATGGTCATATACCACTATTGCATTTTACATAGGGTTACATTATATCCTTTTGGCCCTAAAACACATTTTACACATCCAAGGGAACCTTTTAGGCTACTTTATTTTCAAGAACTATCCTAGACTCACTTAAAAAAGTGCAAACAATTGGGGATTTTGTATTTCTTTCACCTACTTTCGGTTTGATGACGGTGATGACCGTCAGGCACGCAGCAAATAAATGTGAATTTCTGGCAATTTACTATACCTGCAATTTTCTCAATAAAATAGCCCAGATGAAAGAACAAATACATTTTTTTTTTATCGCCTACACATATTATTTTGACATTTTATGTACATCAGTTATGATTAAGGCAATTCTACCCAATCAGAAAATAGCTCTTTCGAAAAAGATATACCCTAATACACCTATACTTTTTTCAGCCAATCAGTAGCCCCAAAACAATAGTGGTATATGACCAGATGATCACTATTTAAAACATGCGAAACGAACAGAGTGTCGTGTCTCTACAAAAAAGGTGTGTTATCCTAATATATGCAAGCTAAATGAAAGGAAATTGTTTTTACTATATTAACATATGTGAAATTAAAAGTAAATTTGGGTTTGCTGTTTGTATTTTTGGCTGCTATACCGCCCGTGTTCGTTGAAAACTCGGGTTGATTTTTTTTTTAATGTTTGTATAAACTGACTTATATGAATAATGTTGTATCGTGTTAATTCTCGCATACAGACACAAGTTATTCAGGGGTTGATATTAGGTCAACTACTGTTTATACCATACTAGCTTGTGCTTATTATACAAACCTGCTTTATATTTTATAACCACTATTCTTAATGAAATACTGTTTCTATGCAGTATATCAGAAATAATATCAGCAATGTTTTGAATTAAGTTTTAAATTGTATTGCAGGTTACCAGGAAAAGACGAGCACCTGTAGGAGGCCACCGCTTTATACCGCAGGAAGAGGCAGCGACCAAAGACATTGCTAAACACAGAATTCATGTTGAACGCTCAATTGAAAGAATGAAAAAAAATCAAACTTCTTCAAAAAATAATTCCTCAGAAGCCCCAGCCTGTCTTTTCGCAATGTGTTTTTGTGATAGGTTGTCTAGTGAACTTTCAAACGCCTCTTGTCAAGTGAATTGTATTTAAATAAAAACATGTCGGTATATGATAAAAATGTAGAGCACAAACATATTTGAAAAGGATTAAAAGGCTTTAATCCTTTTCAAATATGTTTTTCACAAACTGATCGATAGTAACATACTTAGTGGCTGCTCTACATTTTTCAACGTGACATTGATACGTGTTGTAAATGAGTAAGTTTTCTTAATGAATAATGTTATTAAAAAAGATTCATGCAAGAAACTTAGTCTTTCTTTTTTTGTATACTGTTTTGTTTCGCTTATTCTTGGACAGTTTAAAGGAACATATGGCAATCTTGATTTTTTTAAAAAGTTGTGGCACCCCGTATTATTTATAAGAAAGTATAAAGCATATTGTTTTTGCATATTACTAACAGTGGATTAAATTCACTTATAATATATTTCTATGGAAGTATAACAAGGAAATGTTGAAAAATTAAAATTGCATTTTAGTATAAATGCAAACAGATTTATCGAGTCAAAATAATACTGGATTAATAGTCGAGCGGCTAATTTTAACGGCTAATTATGACACGTTTAGCCCCGTGTGGTTCCCGGGGGCCCCGTTTGGTCACGGGGCAAAGAATAGGGCCACTGTAGATCCCTTTTTTTATCTCGATGTACATGGAAGATGAGCCTGGTATGTTCATGCCTGTTAGGCGCCATATAACCGTTCATGTGTTGGTGCACCTTAAAACCCAATTCAATTAACATGTTTAATGCTTGAAATACAAGACTTTAAGATTTCCATGTGTCCTTTTAAGTATCGTAAACAAATCATTAGTGATTGACTTGATTCTATTTGAACTGCCTACAACACATTTCAGGTCATACAGATATCTCTCGCTCCCATAATGGAGGAATAATGGTAGTTAGCTGGTTCTTAAACTTGTCCAAGCTTTCGTTGATGAATAGAATCGGACAAAGTTTGATAAAGATCAATGCAAAATGAAAGTGCTCGAGTGTTAATAACAAAAGTTAACGGACGGACAACATGCTATTCCCTAAGCTCTCCCGGCTTTTGGTCAGTAGAGCTGAAAAGGAAGAAAAGACAGCAAAGCCGTTAACGTGTTGTGTGACTTGCTTACGACTGTCTTCCCTGATCGATAACTGAACTTGCATCTCGGCCAAACATTTTTCAATTGAAATCAATATAAACACAATACTACTCAACAACAAGTTAAAAGTTACAATTTTTTTTATTTGTTGTCAGTAAAAGCATATAAGATATACATATTGGGATTTGTTCTACTAGGGAACAAATACTAATTATTTCAGGGGGTGGAAATCAGCGATTATTATGAACGTGTAATTCTAATGCATAACCTCTCTTTGCAGTGACCGCTATGAATGTTGGTTAATGAATATACTAACTTTACACCAGGACATGACATAATCGCTTCATTGGTTGAAGTACGTCTGTCATACCTCTTTGGAGGTTTTTTTATTATCTAAGCTGTGTTCCGCTTCCCCCATGTTTGGCGGTGCCACGCGGCATGTGGCATACACATGCCGAGTGGCATGTGGCGGTATTTCGCGGACACAGCATAGTGTAGTTAAAATATTCTAAGAACTTTGTTATTTTCTATGCAAGAAGTTTTTAATCTTAAGACTTGTCTTTGTGAACATCTGTTCCCAGGGTTTACACTGTACAGTAGTCAGTTACAATTTAAACTTAGTTTGGAGTCTTTGTGAACATCTGTTCCCAGGGTTTACACTGTACAGTGGTCAGTTACAATTTAAATTTAGTTTGGACTATGAACATTGGATTTACCTGAAATGTTCCAATTTGATTAACTACACATTTTATTTTACACTATATATTGTTGAAGCCATGGCCAGCTTATTCCAATAAATATAAACTAGTAGCATTTTGTTTTATTTGTAACCCATCTTAAATAATAACAAAAACATATCATAACAAATTCAACAATCGACAAGTTACCAATATACAGCAAGGAAAAAATGGATTTAAAACAACTTGATCAAGAGTAGTTTTAAGTGACACAGTATAAAGTTAAATGTTTTTGCATATATATATATAATTATTACTATTCTTCAATTAAATATAGAAAATTAAAAACACAAACTGAACTGTATATATGCAAGGTTGGTCTAAGTCAAAATGATACTGGATTAATAAATTGATACACCAATTTTGATACTTCATAGAAACTTCAAGATTGCCATGTGTCCCTTTAAGATCGAAAATTCATGGTATGGCACATCAGTGATCAATTTAAAAGTCATGACGCAAGATATAAACATTTAATGCTAGTTTAAACATAAATTCAGATGCCTCAATTCTGAAAAAGGATTGTGATGAATGTCATCATTTAAAGTTGCTTCCCAAATGAAAAAAATCATATTGCTCCAAGGAATGAATATCTGATGTACTCATTTTAACGCTAAAAAACAAAAGATAAAATAGTTTAAAATTTGATTTTATGGCAACGAGTTATTTTATTTTCACTCCGTTTAACGCTATAACAAAAAGTTTTATTTGCTTTACATACGTATGATATATTTTTCTTCTAAAACCCAGAACCGGCTATCTACCGCTAATATCAGCGTAATATTGTAGGATAAAGATACATACTTCATTATGTATTGTTAAAATTTGTACAGTTACATCGTACAAAACATTCACTCGATACGATGCCATAACCTTGGCTTTGACGAAGTAATGACATTGCTTCGCACAGTTTTGCATTTTTTGGACATGTCCACTTTCAAAGAATGTCAGTCCCTTTTTTAATGGCTTAGCAGTATGAAGATCTTCAATGTCCTCATCTCCATCCTCGCTCTCATTCAATATCAAACTTTTATTGAGAAATTGCACCGACTCTATTATGTGCTGATGTATGTGCCCCTTGTTGAAATGTTTGGGCATTTCTGCTGCATGGCCAGGAAATTTTCTCTAACCGCTATATGGCAGTAATGGAACATCCGATGATTATGGTGCTGTCAGTTTAACGGATTCGTGTTTCAAACTATACCACTTTCCGCCATCAACACTTATGGATAAGCTTGGTCTTCCCCTGCAGCTATGCAGCTATGTACCCTGAAAATATATTGAAAAATAAACAAATAAATAAGTGAGTGTATCTGCTGACAAAAATAAATACTCTTCTAAAGATCAAACATTTGGACAATCACATGTTTACCCAAGCCGAAAGTATATGTCAATTTAAAACCAGCATTACGTTTTCCCCGTTTACATATGTATACACGGGTGGGTGGGGTAACATTTATTGTTACATTCGTCGTTAACTCGTTTCGTGCTTAATAATTATTGGAGGCGGGTATATATTGTCATAATCGTAAGAATTAAGTTTGGTTTACATCATTTATAATCACAATATATAATCTTGGTTCGTATAAACACAATATCAATCGATTTAAAAAGCATTATGACTGTTGTCAAGAGCCGGAGAAAGTTGTTTACAACATACTTGTTTTCCTCACCTTTTCAGTATCTTAGTTCTGTCGCCTGTTTTAGGAAGTCCTCGGCATTCTAGCCATCTCAATAACTGTGTATTCGAATGTTTTTCAACCTATTCGTACATACCCCAGGTATCTCTTTCTCTTCGAGAGTGACAACTATATAAACGCATCGCTAGCTGCCAATGTTCTCTGTTTGTCCGAAATATCGATCACGTGATAGACTGTACTATTTTTAGAATATGACCGCATAGTCTGTGACGTTGCAGAAGAGGGATATCGTACAAGCGCTATAGTATAGTACTTAGGATTGGGGCATTTTCAGAAATCATAAGATTGTGTTGTTAATCAGTTAGATATTCATAAAATAGGTAGTAATAGTGTGTTAAAACAGATACATATGTGTTTACAACTCTGGTGCCAGTGATTATTGTTATATCTACAATGATCACTAAAACAATGTTATAGATGAGAGTCTGTCGGTTCATGCTTATGAATTACTTCCCCTGAGCACAATACGCCATTTATAACAGTTGCGACGTAATACAAGCTGAGAAAGAAAATGTTGTTAATGAATACACCGTGTTGTAAGTTTAGTTATTAACATGTATACTATGTGTTTCTATTCATATTGTATTGATACGCACAATAATAAAAGGTCCAGCATGATTGTATTGTCTCTTTTGCGCATATAAATGTGTTGTGGATTCCCACCGACATGTTAATGATGTTTCGTACCTTTTTCGTACTATGTTAGGAGTATTTGTATTCTGTAATCCAGACACATATTAATGCTGATTAATGTCGAAACGTACTATGTAAAACTGCAAATATTCATCTTTCAACATTTGCATACCAGATGTTAATTTCTCTCTTTTTCACCAATTTATGACAACAATTACATGCTTGTACATTTCACATTTTACCTGCAAATAAAACGTTTGATTATACTCACTACCACTCCACAAGATAGAACATTTCTAAATAATTTGTGCGTTTCTCTTTATTGTGTAATTGGCACTAACTGCACACCGTACAATACATTTTGCATATGAAATATAGTGTTGAATTTTTTGTCAGATACAGTGTGGTCATAGAAATAAGGATTTCAAAGTGTAAAATCTTCCATGGATTATTTTTTTCTCAAGATATTGTTCACATATGAATGGACTATATAACAGTGCATTTGCTTTCAGAATAAAACAACCATATTGACTATTTGGACGCATATGTAATGAAGTTGTAAAAGGTAATATTTGTTCCTAACCTGTTAACTTATTTACAAATAACCTACAGCAATTCACTTATTATAATGCAATATAAGGAAATGGAGTTTTACTTGTTCACCACCCTCACTCGAAGCGGACTGCGACCCCTTAATTATAATCCAAATACACACAATCACAAACTCACAACACAGTGTCCGAGGAGTGTCAAAGAGCACTCCAAAGTGTTTACAAATAAATTATCATGGCACTCGGCGTAATCCGACGACGACCGCAAAGCGACGAAATCCATTCCAAGTGTATACTCCGACAACCACGAACATCAATTGCAATCCGAAACGTGGGACCCAATCCATATCCGAAATTGTGCACATGTGAAATGTAAAAAAACCGGAAATCCATACCAATCACATCCATACCAATCACATGGGTGCGATATCAAATCACAATGCTAGAAAATAGCTCTATGACGTCATATCGTCCAGTTATAGTTTAAACATATTTATTTTACATCGATTGCGAAACAAGTTCTTGCAAATTATAGATATACACCTGGACAACAGGTAACTGTGACCTGTGTACAAACTCATGTACACAACCGTGTACAAAACCTGAGTCTCCTCATACTGACTTGCAGTCTGTGACTCACAAATGCCAAACCTCCATTGGGCTCATTGATTCCAAACTGTTATTTGGGCGCCAATGACAACGCACAATGACAACGTACGGGGTTTCCAACATGTGTATGCTGTAACCCAGTATACACGATTTCATGTTTGTTTGTATGGTGTTTTACTTCATTTTCAACACATATAAGGTTATATATGACTTTTTGTGGTGGAGGCAGGCCACCCACTTTTCCTGGGTAGACCAGTACTGTACACCTCCCGCCATCCGTAAGAATCGACAATTATAACAATGAATGCAGTATACATTATACATATACAATAATGTTTCTAAGTTGTTAGTTCATTAACACAAATTATCAAATAATGAACCTTATACCGAATAACAATTTTTATGAAGTGAGTAGTATAAATACATAATTACTAACCTGGAAACACAAGAATAATCATATCATACATACTTAATGTATTCGAGACGTGTATATCAATATCCAAATGGCAAGTACAATGAAGGGTGATCGGTTAGTATAGGAGTAATAGTTATACCAAAATATAAATAGTATAACATAACGGGACTATGGGTCGGGTAGTATGGACAACTTAAAGAAGGACTGAACCGATTAGTAAACCGATTAATTGAAGTATTGTAACTTAATAACTGGAATAAAGGATAACAATCGATAGATGTTTCTTACTATTGTATTTTGACATACACTGAACCAAACAGTTAACGCAAGGTTAGACAATACCTTTATATATGAACTTATAATATGCCCACTGGTACCGTTGGAGTCGTAAGTGACAAGATATTTGTCTCGTGTTGAATGAAAATTGTTTTGATTTATTGATTGTTATTATTGAGATATTAAAGGCATTGTCTACTGGTGCGTTAGCTGTTAGGTTCAGTATAGATGAGCTAAAGGACAGAAGCAACTAAGCATTTTATTTATAACAAAGTAAAATACAGCCTATGACAAAAAGACATACCAATGCGTGCATGAATAGTTTCAGTATATAGGACGGTATGCGAGAAAGACTACATAAAGAACACCCCTCGTATATGGAAATGATGCTCTATTTTCTTAATATAGATTATGCATAATTTCGAACGTAATGTATACAGTTGATGACTATGTTAACTGTTGTCTCAATATTGTTTAGTTGAAAGTCCTAATATGTGCGATCTGGACTGTAAATTCGTAATCACTTCTAAACCGGTTTTGATAAGGCACATAGGCGGTCAAAACTTGTCCTCCATTGTGTGAAATGACATACATATACTTGATAACATGAATGAATAAATGGAAGTGTTTATCTTTAATTTTGCGTTGGAATTATATTTTTAACATCTAGTTTTAATTTGACTTACATTTATTTCGAAATAAAAGAAACATGCATATTTCGGTACAGTGAAACAGAATGAAGTTTGACGATATTACGATTTTATTGGGGGAGTTCGGCAAGTACCAGAAGATACTGTATTTCTTGGTATGCATACCGGCCATATTTAGTGGTATGCAAACGTTGTCATCCGTCTTCACACTGTCAATTCCGTCACACAGGTAAGTCATCTTACGCACAAACGTTGTCATCCGTTTTCACACAGTCCATTCCGTCACACAGGTAAGTCATCTTACGCACACACGTTGTCATTCGTTTTCACACAGTCCATTCCGTCACACAGGTAAGTCATCTTACGCACAAACGTTGTCATCCGTTTTCACACAGTCCATTCCGTTCACAGTTAAATCATCCTGCAAACAAACGCTGTCTTATCCGTCTTCACACTCTCCATTCACTCACACAGATAAGTCATATTGCGCAATTACTTGAAAAACGCATATAGACGGCGAAACACAATAGGCTGATTGTGATATTTTCCGGAACTGTTTCCGCAGTTTTCTCATTCATGAATGTGTTTTCCTTTCTTTAAACGTCTGTTCGTCAAACTATCTGCATGGTTGTGGCACACTTCTAGATATATGCGTCCATGTACATGCACAATAATGTTCCTACGGCTATTCATGAAGCAGACATTATGCATAAGAATGATAAAAAACATGGAAACTGAACATTATTCTTTTTTCTCATATAAAGAAACTAAATCGACAAATGTCACTACAAAACCGTTCATCCAAAGTCTTTCCGTATGTTGAGGTATTAAAATAACGCATATGTGCCGATTAAAAACTAGATTAGTTACGGATACTTAAAACACCCGTAATTAAAAATGCCTAAAATGAATTAAGAGTTCGTAACTCATAAATCGACGCTTCGGCAACGATGACTTCTTGCGTGGCCGGTTAAGGCGTTTATATTGTAGTTCGGATTCGCAATATATATAAGTTACATATATACCTTATCGTTAGTATTCTTAGAAACGGTGTACATCGTTTGAAAAGTTTGCCTGTTGGTGGCGAGATAGAGGCTTTAATTCAGTGAATGTGAATTTTACCAATTTGAATTTAATGTATGAATTGAATGTTGTTTAACGGCTCATCAACACAGTATAGGTTATTTAGAGCCGCCCCAGAGAGAGGGGAAGGATACATAGGAATCCGGGAACCTGCCCTACTCTTATTATCGAATAGATTCCTATGGTTCTTTAACCTGCTCGGAGGATAGACCGATACACGGGACCGCCCGGTTTACGTCCCCATCCGACGGACGAGGCTAAGGGAAAGTGTCTTGCCCAAGAACACACCGACGAAACTCACGCCAGTCCTTTACCAATTTGAATTTCGTACACATTACAGTTCATTTATTAGAATTTTAAGGAAATCAGTTCATGGGATATATAGTAAAGTATAACTGACTTAACGTTCAACCCGCCCATTCTCTGGCGGCTGCCTTTTAGTTTTGGTTGATCTACGAATAGTAATATAGTGCGATGTACAAACATGTTTGCAAAGAAATAGTGCAAGACAGTTTGTTATCCAATGTTCAAAACGAGAATCTCCAATAGGTTGACCTAGTCAGCTCATTTACTTGATTTAGCACCGATTGAGTTTGTGTTGGATGAACTCAATATACATGTACGTGATGGATACAGTTGTCAGAATGCTCCCAAAAACTCCTACATGAATGACCGTAATGGAATGGAGCAATATCTCCCAAAATAGTATATCAACATTGTTATGTCTAACGCGCAGAATATATAGTTTGTGTATACACGCAATTTGTTGGCATACTATATACTAAACATTCTTAATGGAAATATAAAATGTGTATCTTTAAGTATTTCATTTGTGTTGGTGTTCATTATTTACAACAGCCACCACGACCAACCTCTGATTCAACCCAGAAATAAATTGGTTTTGGTATTTGCAGAATATATGTAAGAGTGTCATTATTTTTAGTCTTTCTTAAATGTTATTTAGCAAATATCAACTTTACAATGGCTAATGACAATTATATATGTGTCCTATTTCATACAACATTATCAATGGTATAATGTAACGGATTCGTCGTCAATGACTCACGTATTTTTCTCAGATAAGCGACAGGTAGTGTCGAAGTATAAACAAGAACTGACGTTCTGACACTCAGACTGCGAGAGCTGACTTATGCACGTCCACTCAGACCAATGCCATAACTGCTTGATCAGAGAATATATTAGAAAAGAAAAACAGTTGGTCCAGAAGGGTCATTACATGTTATGTGTTTGATCAGTGTCATGTATACCTTATCACGTGGAATTGTTATGCGTCCTTGTATCAGGTGATACATATGTACATGACATCACTAGGTAAGCGCATCTTAGTTACATGTACTTTGACTGACACATGTCAAAGCAACTTCCACTGAGTGCTGTTGAATTATTTATAACAATGACAACCGGTTTCAAGGGAAACAAGTAAATTGAGTTGATAGAGATGCAATGTAGTTTTTGTTTTTTCCACGTCAGTACTCTTTCATAATTGACTCATTCGTTCGTTTCGTTCGTTCGTTCATTCGTTTTATACGGTAACGTACAGGCACAGGGTTCGAGTCCTTGTTGGAACATGTTTTTTTATCGTTTACATTCACTTCACAAATATTGTTGATGCCATCCCACTTCTCCACGCACTCTCTTTAATTACTGGCACCGGTATCGAAACATAAGAAACATCGGAAAATCACCCATACATTAGGCATAATATTTTTAAAACAGCCTACATCGTGATAGTGTATTTAGTGTTGACCTCAGTCGTGTACGTTTTATCATGTATAAGGCAATGCTGTTACCCATATCATGTAGTGTGATACAGTAAAGTTCTCTTGAGTTTTATGTTGCGCACGAATACATACTAAATGCAGTTCTATTTTATTTTATACATATTTTGTTTAGATGCAAAGTGCCAGGGTTAGGAAACGACACATACAATGTGCAAGCCGATTCACACGAAATCTCGATAAACCAATCGATTCAATGGATCATAGACCATGACAAGAATAATGTAAGGTATTCTACATGTGATGTATACATGCCCGGAAACTCCACAACATACGATGTATTCAGTGTTCCTGTAAATACTTCCACCAGAAGCTGCGACGAGTGGGTGTATGATAAATCCGTGTTCCAGTCAACGTTTATAACATATGTAATGTGTATTAATAATTTGTATGTATACATAGTTTTTTTAATTAAAGGAACTTACTCTTTGCATAGTAGAACAAATTATTGTTATTATTAATTACAACAGTATATAATTTATTAATTAAAGTCGAACTATACTACACACTAGCTTTATACCCAGCTATAAACTAGAGTACAATTGCTGGAACAATGACTAACTATATTACCTGGTTTAATCTGATGTTATTCTTTTTGTTTCAGTTTAATGTGTTCGTATAACAGTATTGATACAAACGCGTGTCTTTCCTTACATCCCGCAAGTCAACAGTTCCTACTTCAAGTTTTTCCGTACCTCCGACAATCCGCTACCTACCATACTTTAAATTCCGCAAGTTTGCAATTCCGACCCCTACTTTTCCTCAACTCGGCAAATGCTGCCTAGGACAATAAAAATCGAAGCTTCAAGTTCACTGTTAACACTCGTAGGCATTTTATGCAACCCCAAAGCTCCCTACCTAGAACAAGTCCGGGGATAGCTCAGGCCCGCGAACATACGAACCATGGGATTCTCTCAATGTTCCCTACTCCGCTCTGTGCAACACATTTATTTAATAGGTCATAGCACTGTTTATCAAGACTTTATCCAGGTGTTTTAGTCATGTAATAATGTATATGTACCGAATAAAAGTAAAGGTTTATTCACTGTTCTTTCTGAAAATACAACAGATTGAAAATGCGTAACATGAATTCATGATGCGTTGGTAGCTCTTAATTCAACGTTACAGTTTTGAGGTTTGGCCTGGATGGTTAAAGTCGTTTATATTGTGTCTATAGAATTTGTATTCTCAAAATATTTAAATTATTGAATGCTACTTTCCCTGTCCGATCTTTTTATATTTCTTTAGGTTTAGAAACAATATACAGATATTGTAAAAGTTGACTGCTGTTGGCGGGATAGCTACAGTAACGCTCAGTCTGCCAATTTGTCAAAAGCAATCTGTAAAATATGTTTAGATTAGGACAAAGGTACATGTTGAAAACTGGCAGATTATGGATTACTAGGACTAGGAAAGTATAATAAGACAACGATAATATCTCAACTAAACGTTTTCTGAGGTGCTACAATCAGATACATGTTTTAGTATTTTGGCTGATACTTGTGATACTCAGGCTTCATAATCTCTGTTCCCACCTAAATTCTATTTTGTTTATTTCGTCCATTGTTTTCTCGTTTAGGGCAAAACATTTTTGTTAGAAACTGAGACCATACTCAGCTGGTGATGGAATGGTATGACAATACCATCTCCTTCGTACTGCATACCATCTTCGAGGTGTCCCAATTTTTCATACTAATGTCATCTTAAGTACTGATTTTTTGCTCAACCCGATGCTAGAGCGCGTGAAAAGGAGCAAGCAGGTTTCACTACTATTCATGGACAGTCTCAATCATACCGAGAATGCAGTATGTGTTGTATTCATCGTGTTTGGCGATTTCCAAATTCCCCGTTCATACCCTTTTTAAGATCAATTGATTTGTTGATGTTGCTGAACTTTTAGTGAACTTGTAAATACAATATGTTCTGATCGAATGTTTACGTTCTGCGACGTTGATCACTTTCTTATTATAAAATTGTGTTGACTTTCAGGCGAACCTAGTATGTGGGCAGACATTGGCACGGGCGAATGCCAACATGATTTTGATGGCAGGGCTGATGTTAGGGGCCTTGTGCTTAGGTGTGATTGCCGACATGTGAGTATATTACTAAAAGGTCCAATAGCTACTGACAGGTTACAATTACTAGCAATTAATTTTATACTGAACCAACCAACCAACTCATTCAAGTCTATTTCGATTAAAGCTGTTATATTATTATCGAATGGAACCGATATACTATCGTTTATTGTCATATAAATATACACTGCTCTAATTGTTTATACCTAAAATAGTGTCCTAAAATTTATAAAATGTATTTAGGGTATGTTAATGGGTAGTCAGTCTATAAAGCGTCTACTAAAACGCAAGCTATACAACTAAATGTGTTCAAGGCAAACATACAAAGTCGCTTATAAGTGTAGATGTTCCCGATTTAAAAGTAGTTAAATTAATTATCAGAATTTAATAAATAATCTGATTCAAGATTAGCTCTTATACAATGCTTGTAAATCAGCAGAACAACGGAAATGGAGTCATAAACGCCTACTATTTGTTTGTCTACAAGACTTTGCCAATGCTAAATTTGACGATTGTTTGAAATAAATATTACGACGATCAGCTGAGACATACATTTATTTTTTATTAAATTAACAGTATATAATAGCCTGATTAAGTCTCTAACACGAAAAATAATCAAAACGCGAATACCATAATTCGGAAATATATGCATCGATTTAATTTATCAGAGACCTAGGACTGGGTATTACACGTCTTTGATCTTATCAATGAATTATATAGTTATATTGTGTTTTTAGTCTATGTATGTTTTTCTTCTTTTTTCTTTCTTCATCTTTGTTCATATACATATTTAAAAGAAAAAACTACTGTTAAAAATGGTTTATTCCAATTTATTAATTAAATTCTTATTTTTGTATATTATTTCCTTATATATGTCTATATTATTGCTATAATATCACCTGAAAATTAGTAAGCACAATGTTGCCGGTCTATATAATTGATTAACTTGTTTGAGACGCGCCCTAAATTTGCCGCGGACATATTCGCTCGCTGCGAACATATTTGACACTTAGGTGAGGTCCAATATGTCCGCGGACACATTGGCGCGTTGCGGACATATTGGCACCCTGTAGATATGCATTAAAATCATTACAATTGTTCACAAACGTTTGGACCGTTGGACATGTTTTTTCACAGTAAAATATCGAAATAATCTTGAAGTAAATTTATAACAACCCCATCAACAATAAGTACTATATGTATTGTTGTACCTCAAAACAATGCCGAAGATGTAATTCAGCATTAAACTCTAGAATATATGCGTTTTTCCTACCACGTGCGCTTCCCTTTTTGCAGAATATCCAACCGCACCGAACCACGTCGAACAAAACTGAATAAAAATAACGAAACAATGCGGAAATAACACGAATTTTTTAAAAATGTCCGGTAGACAATAGGTCTATCAAATATTACCTGGAAACAATATGAGAATATTCAATAAAATGTTATTGCATTCGTACGGAAAATCTTTGGCGTAAATATAATTTGTTTCCACTAATAAAACCATCAGGTTAGTTTTCTTTGTTATTTGTCTAGACACTTCCTTCCCATCGTTCTACAGATTAAAACCTTATCCTGGAAGAGGCCCAGTTATCAATGTCTCTCTCCCCACGAGCAAGTTAAAGAACAATAGTAAACAAATCGATGGTAAGGGCAGGTTTATTCCCCTCAGAGGGACCGTCTCAAAATATCCGTCAATGTGTTAATTAACCTGGAGAAAACGGCAATTTAATTCAGTTCTTTTAAATGCCATGTTTATAATCGGACACATTTTCTGTACCAAACTGGTTGATATAATCTATGTACTCTCTGCTTTTCCTCCGTTGCGGTAATCTATATTTATAATATACTTATGTGTGTTAGCTTGGTTTGTAAATATGCAAATGTATAACTTGCTTTCTTTCATTATCTATAATAACTTATTTGTTTCTCATAGGTACGTATCATTACACATGTACAGCATTTCTTCCTTGATAAGATATGTTCATAATCTCATATTTTGTTTCTTTTAGATTAGTTATTGGCTCGCATAATTGTAAATGTACTTTTTCTTGTCCTTAGTGATCTGTGTAATAATCGTACCACTTGTTTGGTTCAGATATGGCCGTAAGACCGCCATGATGTTGTCCGTATTTCTACACGTTGTTGGAGCGTTTGGATCGGCCTTTGCTCCAAACTATGGCCTCTTTGTGACCTTCCGGTTTATTATAGGAGCTTCTAACATTGGGATGTACTTGACAACCTTTGTTATAGGTAAATTGATTGTGTTATTTTCGTGTTGTTTAAACACCATTGTAACCATTTGGTTTTCGCGTATACATCCTTTGGTGACAATTAGCCAGTCGTATAAATACACTTAAATTTTCATAAGCAATGTTTAATTAAGTATGCATTGCCATTTTAATAAATACTATTAATTAATCATTTTAATGATCTATATGTAACAGGTATGGAGTTGGTTTAAACATATTTTATTTCGCATTCATGGATAAATACATTTAACAGTACATTAAGTAAAGGATTGGAACGAAAGAAAACATATAACGTTCCTGTCCTTGGAAAACGTGTTTACAACTCAAGTATTATTAACAGCTACGGAACATACATAGATAAGAACCAATTATAGAATTATTTTAAATATTCAGTATCACATTGGCTTCAGTTAATATTTGCTTAAACAAATTAAATAAGAAAAAAAAAACACATGCAAAAAGGAATTAAAGAAACATGATGATAGATGGTGAAGCAAACATAAACAAAAAGTAATACGAACAAGAGACATATCCACTCCTAAAAAATTAATAAAGTATATATATAATAGAAAAACATAAAAAGGGAAGTAAAGAGGACTGCTTATAGTCGTGTTAACAGGATGATAACAGGGGACACTGGGGATCAGAAGGCGGAGTACTCCATGAGACACAGCAACATTGATGGGCAACCACAAACATCAATCATATTTACATACTCTGCCAGATTAGAACCGTTTGCTTTCTATTATATACTTTTGAACAACCTCAAAGATTGAAATGTTAGTGTCATAACTTAGCGACTGATCACCGTATAACAGTGTTTCTAGGATAACTGTACATAACGTGTTAAAGGTGTGTGCAAGGTCAGTACGCATTTCGTTATAAGCAGGACAAGTGAAGAAAACATATTGGTTATCTCCAATACTACCGCTATGACAGTGATCACATAACGGAGATGCGATTATATTTTTTGGAACAGACAGAGGTTCAATGAACTACAATTGGTACGTAAACGGATGTGTAGAATTTGTTCTTTTCTATTTCCGACGTAAAAATATTTGTGCGGTTGTATGATATTGCGATTCAAATAACGTTTAAATAAATGAATGGAATCTTTGTCGACTTAACATGTTAAAGTTAAAATTACCTATAACTATGGTGTATTTAACCCCTGTGTCAATTGCTAGATGCATCGACTCTTCTATTGTATCACTATATGCTGAGGTAGAACTAGGTGGTCTGTAAAAAAACATGTTGAAGAATGAGTTTATGATTTAGAACTAGCATAAGCATTCCAAGTTGATAGGTTCTAAGTCAAACCTGCGAATGTAATGCAAATTATCTTTAACATAAACCATTACCCCACGGTGACTATGGGTGGCACGGTCTTTACGTTCCGGATTATGGTATGTTGGAAAAAGCATGTCTTCATTTTTTATCACTTGATGATTAAGCCAAGTCTCGGGATAGGTGAGAATGTCGAATTGATGCAATTCAGTTTGAAGAAGATCAAGTTTTGTCCGTATGCTTTGCACATTATAATGAATTATTGACAGACTATGTGAGAGATCAAGAGTGTCTACGTTAGACCCCGATGTACTAACTGTGGAGGAATGCATACTTCATAACTATTTACTGAAGCTGCAGGGCCAGAATTTTGGTGGATATCATCAGATTGAATTAGAATCATAAGCCAAGCACAAGCGGATGCAGAGAACTGGACTAAAATTGCGTAATTAGAAAAATTACTTTATCGTAAAATGTGCTGCCCAGGACAATGCGTGTATACGGATGCATAATGGCTATTGACAGACATGTTGTTGACAGAACGGTTCGACGCAATTAGCACGACTTGTCGCCAGTGTACGATTTCATTATCAAGATCTACACGACCAAGCTCAGGACGGTGCAAGCAAGACATTAAACACGTAACGTCATAGCTTTTCGGGAAAAAGTAAAGCCCATGTCTTACAATTACCGGCATGTAAGATTCGTGATGTAATTATTCCATCATAATGACTTTTGTTTTTATTCGGCATGATAAACATGATAAATATAATCTTTAAATGTTATTTATTAGATGGGTTAATTGTGATATGATAGTGAACACTATTATATACCAGAATATTTCTTACTCATGTTAGGTATGGAGTTGGTAGGTCCAACCAAGAGAGTTATCGCAGGGATAGTGATAGATTTATTTTGGGGTATTGGTCTCTACCTGTTGTGTTTCCTGGCCTATTTCATCAGAGATTGGGACACACTACTGCTAGCGATGGCCTGTCCCTCTGTCCTGCTATTTTTATATTTCTGGTAAGTGTAAACTGGCAAGCTAACATTTGGTTATATACTTTAACAAACACGATATATACATCATGTACATGTCGATTAAATACAATATATTATTATTATTATTATAATTATTATTATTCAAGTACTGGTATGCATTTCAAACAGTAGGTAACACTTAAAAGCAAAATTATTAATGAATACAGTATTTTTATATAAATCAATTTATAATAAATTATGTTGCTGTTACAGTTGCCACCATCAATAACGCTGACCAAATTTAATATGTTTAGGTTCGAACCGTTTTCATTAAATGTTATGAAACATATTGTATAGTACAAGGTTTTAATCTACAGGGTTTTAATCTGAAGTATTCTATAATGCCTGCATATATGTTTTGTCCAAGGCATTGCATGTCTGTTTATATGTATGTATTGATTTGATCAATTTGCACTAGCAGGTTAATTCCTGAATCCCCCAGATGGCTTATATCACGAGGTCGTTTTGAGGAAGCTGACAATATCATTCAAAAATGTGCAAAGGTTAATGGAATTACACTGCCAGAACATGTTGTCAGCAAAGACAGTTGTGACGATGACATTAAACAAGAAAGCATCCTCAAAATGTTCACTGTGCCAAGATTACTGTGTAGAACACTGATTATATATTTTAACTGGTAAGATCGAACATTGATTATATATTTTAACTGGTAAGGTAGAACGTTGATTATATATTTTAACTGGTAAGGTAGAAAATAAATTGATTATATATTTTAACTGGTAAGATCTGAATTCGAGAGATTATTGATCTGTACTTCTGGGACTATTGCGTTTGAAAAATGAGAACGCTAGTTTTTATGTGGTACTTAAATGAACATTTATCTCAAATAGAATTTTCAGTAAAACTATCATCAAAGGATTGCAATTATACTTGTCTGATTATGTTTTAAACTAGTGAGATGAGTAACACAAATTGAGTTTTTAACTCAAATTATACCTTTAAATCCAACAAGTGTGTTCATTTCTATGAACTAGTCCACGTTTAACTTAGTCATTTAATGAGATAGTTTTTTGGACTTTTAAGGTCTTGCTAACTAATATTAAATGAAAGCACGAGAACACATGCATTTAACGATTTAGTGCGTTTCTTAAATCCATGTATTTTTTTACTGTAAACACATTTACTTATTTTTCTTAATGTACATGCTTGTTCTCTTTTTATATTTTTACTGTAAACACATTGTATTTGGTCTCAATTTAAATGCTTGTACTTAGCTTACCAAATATATGTTTGCATTCAATTTACAGGTTAGTGGTAAGCATGGTGTATTTTGGTCTAGGACTGAATGTGGGTAATTTAGGCGGTGATATATACGTCAACTTTGCCATCAATACCGTCATGGAGAACGCTGCGTACCTTCTCTGTATAATTCTTTTGAATAAAGTGGGAAGGAAGGCGCTACATGCAGGAGCAATGATTCTTGGTGGTCTTTCATGCCTTTCTACAATATTTACTGTGTTATATGTTGATAAATGTAAGTCATTTGTTCCCTTATTCCTCTTTGCATCCATGTAGCCAAAATGTAATGCATTGTAAAGAAATTATGTACACAGTTAATAATAGTAGTCAGCACAGGTAATTTATTATAAGAAGCATACTCTTTTTTATGTATTGTGAAAAGCAAACGAAAAGACGTGTAGGAGTGTATGATATGTCATCAACTATTGTCAGTGACTTGGTTTTAGTGTGGTCAACATAATATTGCACACTTTTAATTTACCATGTTTTATATTCTTTCTTTAAATCAGTAATAAACAGCTATACGTTGTCCAAACTAAACAAATCGAGGTTTCCATAACTGTCCATTACAAGCTTTCGTATTTGTGCTTTGTTTATGTTCATTCGAATGAATAACACATTTGTTGAAGGCTAAATGCGTCCGGTGTGTTGTTATTGTGTATTATATGTGTTGTTGTACTATATAAAATGTCCATGTTTACAGCTCTAAACAATGTTACGGAAACACAAGACGATCAGATGCATTAACTGTGTACAGTATAGCTAATTATTAATATGCAACAAAAAACGATACTTTCAAGCATTTTTACGTGTATCAACGTACGCTTTAAAAATATGGACATAAAGTGTGTATTTCAGTTAATATACTAAAATAGTTAGGGCATTTTCCGCCCGAAATTCATAAACGACAGCCTTCTTAATAGCTAATTTATTATAGTTTTTTCAATTGGTAAATTTAGAGAAAATGCATCAAAGAAAATATTTCGATAATCATTTTAGTGTTTTATTCTCTTTACCAATTTAGCATTGTACTGGATCACAGTTGTGTTGGCAAACGTTGGAAAATTTGGCATTTCTGCTGCATTTGCTGTAATATATGTTTGGTCTGCCGAGTTATTCCCAACAGTTGTGCGCAACTCAGGGATCGGTTTGAGTTCTCTGATTGGCAATCTTGGTGGTATGATGTGTCCGTACATTGCCGACCTGGTACGTATCATAGCAGTTACATATACTATTGGTGGTATTATGTGTATGTACATTGCCTACCTGGTACGTATCGTAGAAGTTTCTTTACATATAATATTGGTGGTATGATGTGTATGTACATTGCCTACCTGGTACGTATCGTAGAAATTACATATAATATTGGTGGTATGTTGTGTATGTACATTGTTGACCAGGTACGTATCATAGAAATTACATATAATATTGGTGGTATGTTGTGTATGTACATTGTTGACCAGGTACGTATCATAGAAGTTATATATAATGTTGGTGGTATATTGGGTATGTACATTGTTGACCAGGTACGTATCATAGAAGTTATATATAATGTTGGTGGTATATTGGGTATGTACATTGTTGACCAGGTACGTATCATAGAAGTTATATATAATGTTGGTGGTATATTGGGTATGTACATTGTTGACCAGGTACGTATCATAGAAGTTATATATAATGTTGGTGGTATATTGGGTATGTACATTGTTGACCAGGTACGTATCATAGAAGTTATATATAATGTTGGTGGTATATTGGGTATGTACATTGTTGACCAGGTACGTATCATAGAAGTTATATATAATGTTGGTGGTATATTGGGTATGTACATTGTTGACCAGGTACGTATCATAGAAGTTATATATAATGTTGGTGGTATATTGGGTATGTACATTGTTGACCAGGTACGTATCATAGAAGTTATATATAATGTTGGTGGTATATTGGGTATGTACATTGTTGACCAGGTACGTATCATAGAAGTTATATATAATGTTGGTGGTATATTGGGTATGTACATTGTTGACCAGGTACGTATCATAGAAGTTATATATTATGTTGGTGGTATATTGGGTATGTACATTGTTGACCAGGTACGTATCATAGAAGTTATATATAATGTTGGTGGTATATTGGGTATGTACATTGTTGACCAGGTACGTATCATAGAAGTTATATATAATGTTGGTGGTATATTGGGTATGTACATTGTTGACCAGGTACGTATCATAGAAGTTATATATAATGTTGGTGGTATATTGGGTATGTACATTGTTGACCAGGTACGTATCATAGAAGTTATATATAATGTTGGTGGTATATTGGGTATGTACATTGTTGACCAGGTACGTATCATAGAAGTTATATATAATGTTGGTGGTATATTGGGTATGTACATTGTTGACCAGGTACGTATCATAGAAGTTATATATAATATTGGTGGTATGTTGTGTATGTACACCGCTGACCTGGTACGTATAGAAGTTATATATAATATTGGTGGTATGTTGTGTATGTACATCGCTGACCTGGTACGTATCATAGAAGTTATATATAGTATTGGTGGTATGTTGTGTATGTACACCGCTGACCTGGTACGTATCATAGAAGTTACATATAATATTGGTGGTATGATGTGTATGTACATCGCTGACCTGGTACGGATCATAGAAGTTACATATAATATTGGTGGTATATTGGGTATGTACATTGTTGACCAGGTACGTATCATAGAAGTTATATATAATGTTGGTGGTATATTGGGTATGTACATTGTTGACCAGGTACGTATCATAGAAGTTATATATAATATTGGTGGTATGTTGTGTATGTACACCGCTGACCTGGTACGTATAGAAGTTATATATAATATTGGTGGTATGTTGTGTATGTACATCGCTGACCTGGTACGTATCATAGAAGTTATATATAGTATTGGTGGTATGTTGTGTATGTACACCGCTGACCTGGTACGTATCATAGAAGTTACATATAATATTGGTGGTATGATGTGTATGTACATCGCTGACCTGGTACGTATCATAGAAGTTACATATAATATCGGTGGTATGTTGTGTATGTACATCACTGACCTGGTACGTATCATAGAAGTGACATATAATATTGGTGGTTTGTTGTGTATGTACATCGCTGACCTGGTACGTATCATAGAAGTTATATATAATATTGGTGGTATAACATTGGTGGTATGATGTGTATGTACATCGCTGACCTGGTACGTATCATAGAAGTTACATATAATATTGGTGGTATGTTGTGTTTGTACATCGCTGACCTGGTACGTATCATAAAAGTAACATATAATATTGGTGGTATGTTGTGTATGTACATCGCTGACCTGGTACGTATCATAGAAGTTATATATAATATTGGTGGTATGTTGTGTATGTACATCGCTGACCTGGTACGTACATAGAAGTTATATATAATATTGGTGGTATGTTGTGTATGTACATCGCTGACCTGGTACGTCTCATAGAAGTTATATATAATACTGGTGGTATATTGTGTATGTACATCGCTGACCTGGTACGTATCATAGAAGTTATATATAGTATCGGTGGTATGTTGTGTATGTACATCGCTGACCTGGTACGTATCATAGAAGTTACATATACTATTGGTGATATGTTGTGTATGTACATAGCTGACCAGGTACTTACCATAGCGTATGTACATCGCTGACCAGGTACGTACCATAGAAGTTATATATAATATTGGTGGTATGTTGTGTTTGCACATCGCTGACCTGGTACGTATCATAGAAGTTACATATAATATTGGTGGTATGTTGTGTATGTCATCGCTGACCAGGTACGTATCATAGAAGTTACATATAATATTGGTGGTATGTTATGTATGTCATCGCTGACCAGGTACGTACCATAGAAGTTATATATAATAGTGGTGGTATGTTGTGTATATACATCGCTGACCTGGTACGTATCATAGAAGTTACATATAATATTGGTGGTATGTTGTGTATGTCATCGCTGACCAGGTACGTATCCTAGAAGTTACATATAATATTGGTGGTATGTTGTGTATGTCATCGCTGACATGGTACGTATCATAGAAGTTATATATAATATTGGTGCTATGTTGTGTATGTACATCGCTGACCTGGTAAGTACCATAGAAGTTATATATAATATCGGTGATATGTTGTGTATGTACATCGCTGACCAGGTACTTACCATAGCGTATGTACATCGCTGACCATGTACGTACCATAGAAGTTACATATAATATCGGTGATATGTTGTGTATGTACATCGCTGACCAGGTACGTACCATAGAAGTTACATATAATATCGGTGATATGTTGTGTATGTACATCGCTGACCAGGTACATCGCTGACCAGGTACTTACCATAGCGTATGTACATCGCTGACCAGGTACGTACCATAGAAGTTATATATAATATTGGTGGTATGTTGTGTATGTACATCGCTGACCTGGTACGTATCATAGAAGTTACATATACTATTGGTGGTATGATGTGTATGTATATCGCTGACCTGGTACGTATCATAGAAGTTACATATAATATTGGTGGTATGTTGTGTATGTCATCGCTGACCACCAAGGTATCATAGAAGTTATATATAATATTGGTGGTATGTTGTGTATGTACATTGCTGACCTGGTACGTATCATAGAAGTTACATATAATAGTGATGGTATGTTGTGTATGTACATCGCTGACCAGGTACTTACCATAGCGTATGTACATCGCTGACCAGGTACGTACCATAGAATTTATATATAATATTTATGGTAAGTTGTGTATGCACATCGCTGACCTGGTACGTATCATAGAAGTTATATATAATATTGGTGGTATGTTGTGTATGTACATCGCTGACCTGGTACGTATCATAGAAGTTATATATAATATTGATGGTAAGTTGTGTATATGTACATTGCTGACCTGGTACGTATCATAGAAGTTATATATAATATTGGTTGTATATTGTGTATGTACATCGCTGATCAGGTACTTACCATAGCGTATGTACATCGCTGACCAGGTACGTACCATAGAAGTTATATATAATATTGATGGTAAGTTGTGTATGTACAAGGCTGACCTGGTACGTATCATAGAAGTTATATATAATATTGGTGGTATGTTGTGTATGTACATTGCTGACCTGGTACGTATCATAGAAGTTATATATAATATTGGTGGTATATTGTGTATGTATATCGCTGACCTGGTAAGTATCATAGAAGTTACATATAATATTGATGGTATGTTGTGTATGTACATTGCTGAACTGGTACGTACCATAGAAGTTACATGTAATATCGGTGGTATGTTGTGTATGTACATCGCTGACCAGGTACATACATAGAAGTTACATATAATATCGGTGGTATGATGTGTCAGGATATTTCTGACCTGGTACGTACCATAGAAGTTACATATAACACTGGTGGTATGATATGTCCTTAGATTGCTGACCTGGTACGTACCATAGAAGTTACTTACATGTCCATTTTGTATTGCTGATTTGAAACCGAATTATGTATTATGACAGACGTTATTTCCCAAATGAGCTGGTGTGCCATATAGCTTAAATATAACGAGCCTTATACTTTCAAACAAATGTGTAAAAAAAAAAAAAGATGGACATAAAACTGCCACGATGCAAGCCAAACATTAGCGCAAAAACGTCATTTGACGTCATACACATCCCATCATGTAAAATGTTTTATTCTTTGCATGTACAAAGGGAACTATGTTTAAAATCTTCCTCTCTATACATAGTGTCTATAGTATTATTTTATTGTTCCCATTGGCAGGGAACCATTGTTGAGGGGTCGTTTGGGAAGGCCCTGCCATTGATTATATTTGGTGGACTTTCGGTAATGGCTGGATTACTGTCCTTATTCCTCCCTGAAACTAACGGCAAAATTCTTCCAGAAAACATCACTGACGCGGAGAACTTCGGCAAGTGAGTACAGTAGTATTCCTTCATGCAGAGACATGTAACTATACGTACAGGCATGTAACTTATTTTCAAGCATGTTTGATATTTAGCATCCAGGGACTCTATTATGTTTGCATGTATTGGCTTCTCAATTTGTGACAATCATGATGGATTTTGAGCAACATTTAAGTTGAATAGTCATATGCTATTTATATTATTTTATTCAAGTAATGAATGGATTGGACAACAGGCAATGTCTATATAAGTCCTCTCCCTGTAATGCTATTTGATGGTTGGGGATTGAGCTTTGACATGATACATGATACAAAATATAACATGCTACTCTACGATTACTCATATGGTAACCGCCACATAATTTAGAAGAAAGTCAAACTTTATATACAAATGATGTTGCTGTCTAATTGTCGGATAATAACCTTTTTCGTTTTGCGCTGCTATTGCCTTGCGCTGCTATATTATTTATTACGTCTCATATACTATTTTACATTCAGGGGTGGTCAACAAAGTGAAGACATCGATTGGGACTAACATGACGTCAACAAGGTATTCGGGGTTACTATCCTGGGGAAATAATCTTTGGCACTTCATGTCTTCTAGTCCATGTATTACGAGCGTGTATAGTGTGAGAGTATAGAGAGTTGTTAGTCTACAACTGGAGTGCATCGTCTAGGAACATAATTTATCTTGTCAAGTTAAAACGCGATTTTGAAAATATTGCCTAAATACTTATCATTTTATTTGTTCATATATATAGTCTAGAGGCCACTTTAGCCTATCTGCTCTAGTTAAGGCTCGAGTTCAACATGTTGCGAGGAGCAAAGTGTTTGGTATCATTGGAAACGTTACACCTTGGTCATTTTCATGGTATCCGTGTTCAGCCATGATTTTTCACGTGACGAGAGAAAATCGAGGTCAAAGGTCATGACCATTTTTCACGTATTTTGTTAGTAGTTCTTCGGTCAGGAGGTTGGTCGGTACCATCTCCGGTGCCAAATTCTAGTGAGTGATTTTGAAATCTATGATACCTAACACAATATTTTCACCCTGATAGACTTCTGAGAGCGGCAAAACAGTTAACAATTAAACAAATATCTCTGAAAACTGGAGATTATTTAAAAATAATCATTTGATGCCTTTTGAAGCATATTCATGATATTAAATTATTGTAAATACTTTATCTTATAGTAAACAGATGGTTTGTAGCGATTGCTTTATGTTTACTACAATATTTTGGGCGAAAACCTGAAAAAAAATTATATATAAAAAAGTAGACTGCTGTATTTATGAGACATATTTTAGTTTTGATATTAAATATAAAAGAATCTTCTTACACTTTCTTACACTTTCCACCAGTTATCTTGTAGGACCTTTTTTTCGAACACAATTTTGTGTAAAAATTTCCAACGATTACAAATACTGCTGAAAACTGAAGTTCATTTTGCAAAAATCATAATATGGTATTTGATGAAGGATGTCATAAAATTAAGCGAAAAACTTTTATTCTGTGGAAAAATATGCTGATTCTTTCCAGAGGGAAAAAACAGGCTAAATAGAAGTCGATATATATGTTATGTGCAAAATGGGAATATGGACAATTCGGAAATGCTTTGCGAAAAATAAGAATTTTTAAAATGCGCGGCATTATCGGAATTCTCAAAATGCGCAGTTCAATTCCGGAATCGTCCCTGTGCAGAGTAGGAATTTGGACAAAGTAGGAATATTTTGATTCAAGTTTTTAATTATAATACTGAAGGCAAAGGAGGAAGAACTTGTGGCTGAAACCTAAAATAAAAGCAATAACGTATGCTGAAAGTATACGCGTGATGCAACGTTTGTCTATCTCCTCATTTTCTGTCAAATGTATATTAATATCCATTATTTATTAAGTATCATTCAAATATGCAAATGTCATTGCTAGCAAAGCCATAAACTGGTAATTTATTCTCAAATGGTCTGTGTAAATGATCGCTTTTAGTACATTTGACAGATGGACAGGGTTTCTGGTCAGTAATACAATTTGACATTAAAATATATTTATATAACTTTTCAGTCTATCATGTCTATTATTTTAATAAATATTATTAAAACATGCAAATGAAATTTTTAGTGGTAGTGGCATAACACCTGATGCGTTTATTGGGCAACTGGTGTGTTTGTTATTTGGCAGATTTCAATTTTTTCCTTATTTTGCATATACAAGTACATACGAAGGAATATAGCATACAAACCAGGGTCAAATGTTTGTATAATGAAATCATAGGAAACTCTCTAAAATATATGGAATGCCCATTTTGACCCGTTATTAGAAATAACATTGTCTGCGTTTCGTTTATTATTGTTTTATTTTTAGCCAGATTGCGTAGCAATTCCAGGCTGATAGTTTGGCGATTTCCGTCAGTCCGTCCTTTTATCTGTCTGTGTGTCTGTATGTCTGTCCGTCCGCACACATGTTCGTTGTCATTAAACACTGCGATATGACAAGAACCATAATGCTGTCGTGTATTTCACTTGAATTATCCCATTCCCCAATTATACTTTTTACTTAGATTTATCACTTAAAATGGTGAATTTGCAATCCGGCGTTTGCACCTATGTTGGCGCTTCACTTATTTATATATTCTTAGCCATAACGTATCCTTATTTCAATAATATAAATCCGTGCTTTACGAATTATTTGAGGGCTTCAACATTTGTTCTCAGTAATTTAGTTCATGTTAATCATTTACCAAAAGAGTATGATAGTGGACCTTTGGAAACGACCGAACACGATACGTACGAAATATTGCAGTCTCGGTTTGATTGAGCCTGTTCGTGAACGTAAGTGAAATATGCTTGCTACCGTTCACGCCCCTTAGCCCCGGGTTGAGCAGAACCCAATAATAATAATGAAATCAATACTACAGAATTTTAACCATCCCGTAGATGGCATGCATATGGCGGTGGGCATGCCATGTTTACTGCAATTATTCCATGTCCAGCGGCGTATGGTCCCGGTATCTAAATCATATGCCCCGAAGAGCGAAATAAGCAAAGTGGAATTTAGTTGGGAGCAGCGGTTATGAAGCCTGTATATCACAAGTAACAGTCAAAAGAATAAATTTAAAAGCATACAACATATCCTATTGGTGGTTAAACAATACCCAAAGCCTTTATCGGCCGGAGTAGTGGAACCATCGAATCGAAATTTAAATAAGAAAACAAGAACATTTGAAAATGTACCACCGATATCTAAATATAATTATCGGGCTCAGCGATCTCGAACGATCGAATGAATAACAGTCCTGATTGCAAGCGCAGGGAGACGTTTTAATGCCGCCACATTGCACAAGCAACGCCACTGTGTTATATAAAAGAGAATAAACCAAACTATGATTATTGTTTTTATATTTGATCAGTTTATAACAGACGGGTGAAACAAATACGCATATGAAATTAGAAAATAAATAGGTTTCAAAACACTATTATATTCCTTTTCAAATCCCAAAACAATTCTTACTTTGTACAAAACATTCTCAAATTGCGGACACTTGGTTCATATTTTATATCGATTAAGCCCTTGCGCAATTCCGGAATAGTCCTACGCAATTCCGGAATCGTCGGGCATTTTAAGAAATTTTACTTTGAACAGAGCAGTTCCGGAGTCGTCCATATTCTCACAAGGTGTATAACAAATACACTAAACAAAATTCCTAATTACTTATTTTTGTATCTGAACTAATTTTCTCATTTTAAATATATTTTAGAATAGTTGTGTGATAAGTATTATGTTTTTCCCAATAGTTTGTAAACTATATATTGTTTGTTTGTTACATATTTTGAGAGTTACCCTGCTTTTATATGAAAACATGAAAAATGCTGATAAAAGACATAACATGAATCGAAGCCCCCTTATTGAGATATAAACTGCTTAAAACACTGGTAGGAAATAATATAAAAAAAATATTTGACTCCTTTACTGCAGATGTTCCTCTATAATAAAATGAAATATGGTTAAATTAAATCCTAAATCACCTCCTTTTAAACTGAATATCATTTGAAATTCAAGTAACTATAAATCAGCGTTAACATTAAATATTTCCAAAATGTCTTTTTGCAAACACATGTAGTGGTAATGCTATTAAACATGATGTCAACTCATTTTAGTTGGCATATTCGCATATAATTCGGAACATCGGAAGCTGCACTAATTAGAAGTATTTAACAAAATCCAAAACAAAAATGTTGAGTTTGCTTCAATGACATTGGGAAAAGTGCAATTAGTACATTTGTTTGTAAAGCATTGCCTGGAGTGCGTGTATTTGGGTGTGATAATGCATTTGCTCGAAGAGGGATTAAATCTAATCAAAATGGAACCAGTATAACAATAATTATATCAAAAGTTAGTTAAAGATTGGACACTGACAACAGAAACTGTTGAAAAAAACATTGCAAGAGTTCGCTTGTCGAATGTATGGTTCGAAGGTATGTCAGACAACTGATGTAAATGAATATAGGGACCAAGTATTTTGTGCAATGGGAGGAGAGATTGATTCATCACAGATACAATACTGTAAAACTTGTTTAAAGGGACACATGTCAATTTTGACTTGCTTAAAACACATAATTATGAACTGTTAGAATAGTGCAGAATAAATTATTTTTGCACATTACTAACTGTTAATTGTATTACACCAATAATATATTAAACCTATTGTAGAATGAAAATTCATTTTTTTATTTAATTATATGTAAGCAGTATAAAAGTCAAACTGATATTAGATTGATAAATCGAGATGCTTTTTATGCCTGATAATACCTTAAAGATTGCCTTTTGTCCCTTTAACAAAACATTGCGAACGAGCCAATTGTCAAGCTACTGACTGGATAAGATGATTTGACGCCACACAGGATATTAATTATCTCAAAAGTATGTTATGGGTGGAAACGAATTGAAGATGGCGAATTCGAAATAGACGGATGGATAGTCCTGCAGCTTGTGCTGCCGTTTCAGATTTACGTTCTTGCATGCGCACATGACACTATAAGCTAACGAGTTGTGATTGCTTAGCAAATGGCATAATGTGTACAGTCACGTGACAACACATTACATGTAATAATCAAGCAAGCAATTATGATTCTTATGACCTGTGGATATTGATGACTTTGAAATGGAAGATTATGACGCCTAAAGTGAAGCGACAGTAACATGTTTGTGTTTTATATCCAGTTTTAACTCAATATAGTATCATGATATTTAAATAATACTTACAACTTGTGAATTGGACAAATCTTTTGTGGAAACTCCGGAATAAGCCATAGGCATGATTATGACTAGCATTAACCATCCGATTTCTAATTTAAGTCTAACATCATACTAATCGTGTGGAACTCTTGACAACTCTGTATGATAAACATGAACAAATCACCAGCTATGATAGAATGTATGAAACAATTGTTATAGTAGTGAATACTTTTAATTGTATTGCAGACTCGTATTAATAGTTGTGTAGCAAGTTAAATATGTGTATGGTATATATTGACGTGTTTGTTTTGAAATCCAGTCAATTTTAAACAATGTTTACATGGTTAAAAAAACAAAACATGTATTAAATGAAGTGTATTATTAGTAGTATACAGATATTGCCAGGATGATGTTTTTTGAACAATAGCAGGCATGAATGAAGTACTATAATTTAGAAAAGATGTGTTTTCCCTTTACGTTTGACCTTATACATTAATTATCAAAATACATATGTTCAACAATGATAGTAAAACACATTTTATTATCACAAATATGTCGAATTTCAAAATAAAATGTGTAATGCATCACTATATTCAAAATGGTGGTATCAAAATTGGATATTTTGAAAAAAACGAAGTGGCTCTACATATTGGCTGTTTTCATGACATTAGCTGCTAAAACTAGAAGTCTTTCAGGGTTAAATAGTAACTACGGATATCACCAGTATCAATGATCAAATTTCGGGATCCGGCCCACGCCTATAGGTGAAAAGGAAGATTTACCATGATAGCTTTGTAAGATTTTATTCATATAAGACAGGAAGAAACTGATACAAAGCATCAGGGCGGAGCAGAATGTTTTCAAACATGTGTATTTATTCGCAAATTTGTATTACATAACAACAAAAATGTAGAAATATTTTAAAAAGTATAAAAAGTTATATATGGCAACAGTAAGCAATAGTAACTTGAGAACAAAGGCACATACCTAAGATATCAAAACATATTAAAGTGTTTGCATTAGTTGCTGATGATATATATTTCTAGAATGTTATGAAGATTTTTAGAATGTTGAGGTAGTTTGAATTAAGTAAAAAAAATATTAAAAAAGAAGGTGATATGATCAGTGAAATGTGTACTGTGACAAATGGCTGGGGTAGGTGGACATATATTTGGAAGAAGTGGTTTGTAGCGGTAATATATCATACAGTTTGGTTTTTTGAATGTTTGACACTGATTTTTGTCATAGGTGTGTGCCACGTAGGGCTGATCATGAGATGTTCCTGTGTGGAAACCAGTATTGCATGGCCTGCCTAAGGATATAGCATGCTCAAGCTAAGTTTCAAAGCTGTATCTGTTTTAATTACTGAAAGAAGTGCACCTTAACAAATACGGAGACGCCGATCGAGGGATGACAATAAATTATTTTTTTCAAAAACATACTGGCTAGATAGAATAGAACCCGTCTACAGTCCTGATTTTGAAAGTTACGAGACATCCTGAAGTCAAAGCTTTTTTACGATTTTGTTAATGAAAATTCAAAATTGAACATTATATTTGATACAGTCAGTTGATAAGGAGTGCCAGGTGATAAGGAATGCCAACTGATAACGAAAATGAATTGTTGATACCTTTAATAAATATCTGATATGTTATATGGGTGCCGGATTGGCGGTCCCTGGTTCAAGCTTCACATGCGAAACAAGTTTCGATGGAATGGTCTTCAGCAACTCACGTCCCAAGATGGGGGCGTAAACCGGACTGTTCTGTTTATCGGAGTATATCCCTCTTGAACACGTTAAAGAACGATAAGAGAATTACTATCCATTAATAAGAATTCCCACATATATTATAACCCTGTCTGGAGCGGCTCTAACTAACCGGTACTGCATGGATGAGCCGTTAAGAACTGCATTTGTGAAACGCGTAATATACGTAAATAACATTAGAATTAGGATCGCAGTAATGATGTTCAGTTGAGATCTCGTTGGATGGGTAGGCATAGGGATAGAACCCCCTCCCCACCCCCACACACCCCCACCCCCACCCCAAATTCTCCCTCCCAAATTCATGTTCATTTTATCATTTTTTGTTCATGCTCATTAAAGGTCTTTATCATGACCCCTACATTGTTTCAGGTGCCATCTCGCTCAAATCACTAGAGCAGTGGCAAAAAAACAATAAACGTGGCTCCAGCGTAAATGGAGTGTCTACACAATAAAATTCGCAGCAACTCTGCAGTTCTGCAGGTGAGAAGGTTATAGGCCCATTCTCCATATTGTATCTCGATGAACAGGGAGGATGAGCCTGGCATGTTCATTCCTGTTAGGCGCCATATAAACTTTTGTGTTGGTGCGCCTTAAAACCCCATATCAATTCAATTTTGTTTCTGATGTTATATTTCATGATATTGCAGTGCCGTGATACCCTACCCACTCGTTTTCGCATTACGATGAATATAAACATGCATTGTTATCGAACCATCGTCATGTCATTGTAGGTATATTTCATTGCACATTATTTGTTACTATTTTACCTATTTAATTCTGGTGGAAATACCTCTGTGTCGGCTGTGCATTGGATATGAACATTCATTTTCCGCTATTATTGGAACCAGGAAGTGATTCGACGTCGGCCATATTGGTTGCACGCGGAGCAGCAGTGTGACGTCACTAAAACGTGACAGCGTTTGAGAGGTTCACTAGGGGTTTTAAACAGTGTATAGTGGCGCCAAATTCAAATAAATTAACTTGTTAAATCTCATTAATGTAGTGTTTATTTAAGTAATAACTGCTTTTATTTTATTCTATATATTGTTATTGCCAGTATACCGTTTTAAGTGATATTATTGTAGTAACACAGCTGGAATTAGCTTGTATATTTGCAACTGTCGGATGTGTCGGACGTGTTTGATACCTTTTTGTACCGCTTTGTGTGAACTGACGGACGCTGTCCAACAGTTTGAGGGTGTAGTATTCTGGGGTTTAAAATCTGGGGTTCCTACAGTTTCGGGACACCGCAACAAAAATTCCAAAATTCCAAAAATCATATTACACGTCATCCTCATAATTATATCTGGGTAAAATGTAAGTTTTTAGATCTATTGCTAAGTTAAATAAGTATTTTATAGATTGTTTGGCTATTTTGTATAGCTTTAATGAATTAATGAATGGTGTTTTACGGCACGTCGACACATAAACAGGTCATATTGTGGGCAAAAACTAATGAAAGATGAAGAAATGAAGTATTAATTAAAAATTAATGTAAATATATAAAGATAAAACTATTTGTATAGCTTTAAAGGTCTTTGTAGCGCTCCTTAGTATTTATTTATAGAAAGGTTGTATTATTAAATTTGAGCTTGACTAGGTAGTACATCATCGACACATCCAAACTTCTTCAATATGTTAGCCTATATGTTCAATTGACGGTATTTCGTATTTCGTGACCGAAACTTTACTTGTAATTGCTCTTATGAATATTATAAAAATGATTGTTTTATTATTATCACAGCTTATTGTTAGGGGTTCACCTTAATAAAAGTATTTAGCACTAGCGCGTTGTTCAGATATATATATACCTTAGTTATGCAGAGGTCATTTTAACATATATTACATGCGGAGTCAGTTTTTTATATTTTTTCTTTCTGCGCTTGCTGTAACATTTGACTGCCTGGAGCGTAATATTGAAATACGCAACTGATACGCACGTACGCTACCAACCATTACGTATCAGCGCGTAACAATATTTTGACCTTTTGTCGCAATTTTAATAAAAAATACTGGTATCTATGAAAGACACGGCATGCATGGCTATTGTTTTTACAATTGTATTAGAACCGTAAGCTGACTATGGGAAAAATGTCATGCGTTTTTAAAAAATAAATACCATTCGTGGGATATCTGCTCACTAGTCTGAACGGAACAACTGTCTTTTTATTGCAACATTTCTGTCTGTTGAAAGACGAGTATGTTAGTTAACGTCAAGAATGTATTTTGCTGAAATATCAAGAACCAACGCTGTATACTCATTGTGATTTTTGGGGATATGCACACTATTCTTGATTAAATTAGCATATGATATAATGGAAATATAAACATTTATTCTACCACCACCTTAGAAAATCTTTGACTTAGAACTTGTCATAGACCGATTTACATTATCGCTAAAACTACAAACCTTTTTGTGTTTAATATTTTAAATGCAAATCTCTCCCCACCAAACATTTTCTTCTTCTCAACGTTTTGGTGCTTAATCCAAATATCTCAATGCTTTAAACCATGTTGTAGTTTCAAGGACCACAAATGTGGGTCGTTGGGAAGAACAGAAATGTGTGAAAACTAGAGATTTTTTGTTTTTTTAAATAAATTATCCAACCAATGCTGAACGAGTTAGGATAACTTAAAATGAAAACATATGTCGTTAGAAGTTAGAGGCTGGCCTTTTGAAACACTGTGTCCATATTCTGCGGAAACTGTTATAGTTAAGCGTAAACCAGTATTCCTTAAAATACAACTATTTATTAATGAATATTAAGGAAACTTTTGGTGTGATGTGACCTTATGATTCAGTGTAAAGTTAATAAAAGAAATGACATTTGAAAAATAAGTTTTGATAGAATAAATATATTAATTATGTAAATATATGCATAAATGAATGACTGAACGAACGAAAGAATAACTAGAACACATTTCAAAAGTGTATGTTTCTATTTAACACGCATATATATAAAACTTGTGTGTCATGTGGTTTAGAGATTTTTTGTGAGGACTCTTTTCATGTATAAGACTAAGGAAACATGTGAAATCTCTATACATGGGACTTTGTTTGAACAAGCTTGGTGGTACAGTACCTAAGAATCATTTCGGAGCAAAAACTGTCGAAATATGTTCAAAAGTTCTTGAGAAAAAGATGTTTTAAGATATAAACTATTTTTAGTATTGACGACCATCTTGGATGTCGCACCGACCTTATTTTAACAAACTTGAAAACCAACGAGATCAGGATCACCCATGTGCAGTTTGGTCAAAATCGGCAAACTGTTTCAGAGAAAACGCCGTTTAAATTAAAATAATAATAAAAATACCTCGCCTTGCAAGACAAATGGCGGAGAGCGGAGAGATGGCAGATCAGTGGAAGGACGGACGGACGTCCAACGAAGAGATCATATTATACTAGTTGATCTCTGAGACTTTCTCTAAGCCTTTGGCTCATGTGTGGTAATACGCGAAATGTGATTTTATAAATAAACAAGAACAAATATTTGTTTAAATGTTACATTCATTTGTTTTTCATTTCTTGTGAAACAGGGTCATGACCGTTGACCCGAATTTATTCATGTCACTTCACATCCAGAATCAGGACTGAACATGGATACCATGATAAAGGCAAGTAAATACCCTTTCAAGTGATACCTGTCTCTATGACACTCAACATTTTGAACTCAACTCAAAATTCGTCGAGTGGTCAACATATTCCGTATGGGCGGACGGACGGACGGAAGACGAAAAAGCATTATCATGATATATTACCTCACCTATGAAACATTGGGTAATGTTAGCTAAAGGTAGTTTCATACACAAACACAATAATTATTTTCAAACATTACATGTTATTTTTTGATTTAATTATTATGAAAAAGGGTCATGACGTTTGACCTCAATTTACTCCGATTACATCCAAAGTCAGAGCTGAATATGGTTACCACAACACAGGCGGAAGAATACCCTTTCGAGTGGTAACAATATCTCTGCTGCTCCCAATATTTTCAACTCGAGTCGCAATTGACAGAGCGGCTATTAGACCTTCGATCGGATAGAAAACCAAATGGGCGGATTGGCGGACGGACGGACGGACGACGAACGAAGAACTATTTCCTTACATTAGCTTACCTCTGAGCCTTTTACTTATTCTAACTTATGACCTAAAGATGCTTCAAGCGTAAACACAAATAACAATGGTTTTCAACAAGGTACATTGAATTTTTCAATTAAATATTCCGGAATGGGACATAACCTTTGACCTCGATTTACCCCTGTCACATACAACATCAGGGCAGAACACGGGTACCACAACTATTACCATTTCGAGTGATACCTGTCTCGTTGCTTCTCCCAAAATGTTGAAGTCAACTCAAAATTCATTGAGTGGCTACTCGACGTTCTACAGGACGGACGGCGGATGGACGGACGGACGGATTCACGGACGGACGGACGGACGCATACGAAGACTTATCACCGTATATCAGCTCACCTCTGAGCCTTTTACTTATGTTAGCTTATGACCGAAATATGCTTTGTGCATTAACAAAATAATAATGAACATTCAATTTTTCCATTAAATATTCTGAAATAGGGTCATGAACTTTGACCTCAATTTACCCCTGTCACATACAAAATCAGGACAGAATACCGGTACCACGAAGAAATTAATATATCATCCTTTCGAATCATACCTGTCTCTATGCTCCTCGCAAAATGTTGAACTCGAGTAAAAATTAATTGAGTGGCTACTAGACGTTCTTCCAATCAGACGGCGGATGGGCGGACCGAAGGCGGATGGGCCTACGGACGGACGACGAACGAAGACTTGTCACCGTATATGAGCTCACCTTTAAGCCTTTTACTTATGTTTGCTTACTTATGACCGAAATATGCTTCGTACATAAACAAAATAATAATGGCTTTCAAAAATGTACATTAAACTTTTCAATCAAATATTCTGAAAAGGGTCATGACCTTTGACTTCAATTTACCCCTGTCAAATGCAAAATCAGAGCTAAACACGGCAAAGGCAAGATATTACTCTTTCGATTGATGCCTGTTTCTATCCTCCTCGTAATGTTGAACACGACTCATAAATCATGGAGTGGCCTCTAGTCTAATATATATTGTGTCCAATGTGGCCATATGCTTAAAAAACACAAATTATACTTAGTCAGATTTCAGTACTATAGGTACTTCTAGATTTTGTATTATAATATGATGTTATTAATTAAGTGGTTTCATATTGGCCGGCCCAGTTATTGGTCCAAGGACAGTCATATTGGCCCAAGACCGAAGGCCGCGGACCAATATGACAGTCCGAGGACCAATAACTCGGACAATATGAAACCACTTAATTAATGACAATTTTATTAATTAACAGTCACTACGGTATAATTTGTTTTTAATCAAACTATTTTGACATACTTTGCGTTTATTTATAGTAGCGTTAACTACATTTATATGTCAAAAAGCGAGCGCGAATGACGTTACTTAACGTGAATGACGTCACTTAAATCTGAGCGCGAATGACGTTACTTAACGTGAATGACATCACTTAATTCTCGTATTGGCGAGTTCCTTCATATTGGCCTTGTTTTTTCGTATTGGCCGACTTCCGGCTCATATTGGCCGAGTTTGCGTCGTATTGTGTGTAGAGTTTCTAGTAAAACAAGGCTAATATAGTTAATTAATAATGATTGTTATTATGAACCAACAACATATGTCTGTTAAACAAACATTCAGTTAACATGCATACTACATGGAAATTATCAAATGTCTACTAAATATAGTTTTTTTTGACTGGTGAATTTCAATTAAATTCGGTTAACCTTTAAATATAATAGAAAGGAATAGTTGGAAGTTACAGCTCACTAGTTGGTACATGTCATTGTTAAGAAAGCAATAATCCTAAACCAACTTTTATGCAATCAGACAACACAACTGATCAAGTGAATGTGTAAGCCATCACTAACGAAAGGCACGAATCATAGTAATTACAAGAACCTCACTGTCCTGTTGTGCGCTACCTCAGCGACACGATCATTAGATAACACAAGAGCTGTCGGAGAACAGGCCATCTAGTAACGTTTCAATTGTTCGAAAACGACAAATTATACACCTGATATACCATCAGAAAAACGAGGCATCGCTCTTCATACAAGCAATCTTCAATACATAGCAGAGATCTGTTTATGAAAAATAAAACCAAATGAGAAAAAGGACAAGTAAGAGGTGTGGATGTCATTATCGCTATCGTTCAGTTCTGTATTACCAGAACACAACTTACCAACACTTAACGGGTGAAACGGTTGTGTCGAAATAAAGTGCGTACGCTTTTGTTCACTATATCGACAACACTTAACTAGGTAGTGTTCGACGTCCTCTCTTTGATCTCCACAGTCACAACTTGATGATAAGAGTAAATGATTTAAATACAAGTCATGATTTAGACCGCTACATGCATTTCTTAAACGAGCATGAATGATTGAAAAATATCTTTAGCCACATAAGTAGTATTTTGGAACAGTGGGACATTGGAACGTCCTATGAAGAGGGCTTTTAAATAATTATGTTTAATGATAGTGATTCCTTGATATGTATGGGTAAATCATTCCAAAGGCTTAGCGATGATGGTATGAATGATTTTGAAAATAACTCCGTTCTCCTTATTGGAGTGACATAGTCATTCGAGTTTATTACATTATAATCGTTTATATCTCTGACGAAGGGCGGAAATAGTTGAGCTATCGAATTTGGTAAAATACTGTTTTTTTTTGCTTTTTATAAGGTGATAAGTTTTTGAAAAACACATCTGTCTACTAATGAGAGCCAACCGATTTCAGCAATTAATTTCATATTGTAGCTTTTCTAAAGATTTTTTTACTCGATAGAAACAATAGAAGCATACTTTAATATCGGTCGCATATATGAAATATATATTTGGTTCATTTTTTCTGTTTCCGTCCAATTTTATATTTAAGGAATCTGACGATAGAATATTATTGATGTGTTCATGCCATTTACCATCGTTACTTAAAGTTAATCACAAATGACTATACACATGAGTTGTTTCGCATCGATTGTTTGACAAATATGATGGTAAATATCTAGCTGATAAACTTTAGAATGACCTGGTCGAAGTCCAAATTGATTCGCAAAGAGTAAATCATTAAAAATTAAAAAAATAAAAAATATGTTTAAATATAATTCGATCCATAAACCTTTCCTACACAACTAAGTAAAGCAATTTGTCTGTAATTACTAGGCGAATTTGAATCGCCTGCTTTGAACAATGATATAAAACAGTAGCAGTTTTCCATAAATCGGGATATACGCCTTCATTTAAAGAACGGTTAAACACCGTAGACAGTGGTTTTTATATAGTAAAAACGGTTTTCTTAATAATTCTATGACTTATTTCATCATCTCCGCTAGCTTTGTTTACTACCAAAATATTAATGATATCAATATTATTTCTGATTCTTGAATTATAATCTCATCGAGTTTTGAACAAATTAAACTGCGGTAATTGAGCAATTGTTTTTTTAATCAACAGAGGAAATGGAAGCAAAAAAACCATTCAAATCAAAAAACAATCTGCCTTTTCTTTATCTGTGAATAAATATGCAAAATCTCCATTATCTAATATAGATGCAAGAGGTGAAACAACTTCGGAGTTTTGATTCGTCTTCATGTAATGTTTCAATAATTTCCAATATTTACGCTGATGACCTATATTTGCTTCAAGTATTATATCTTCAAGATTACTAAAGAAGTTTTCTCTTGCCTGTTTTTTTTAAATTATTAACTTTGTTTCTCAAGTACATCAATGGGGTGTGATGTAGAGACGTTTACTTAAAAGACATTCTTACTCATGTTTACGGTATGGTATGGTATTGTGGCTGTATAAATACTTAACATTTTAAACAATTCTACCCCTGGGCCGATCATATGAGATTGGTGGTTTGCTGTCTCCCTACCTAGCCAAATTAAATAGGGCCTGTTCTGGATATAGCTATCTAAAAAAAAAAATTGTTTGTGTTTGCTACCTTTTGGGTTCTTAATTCCTATAGAGTTTCAGTGCCCTGAGAAGTTGTTGATTTTCCTTTCGCAGAAAACATGGGACAGCAAACAGGCGATCGTTGGAGGATAGCCTTTGGGTTTACTTGTTTGAAACTTGAAACACTGTATATATACATTTTATTTTTAATTTTTATTTTTTAAAAAAAAAAGGGAAAATATATATATTTAAGAGATAGAACATCCTTTGCGGTGAATTGTCGTTAAGTATATCGCGGTTTGGGGTCTAATTGGGAACAATATTTTCATGAGCCCTTAGGGCGAGTGGGATTGTTGTTTACAATTGAACGACAAACCGTGATGAATTACGGGATAGTTCACCGTAGACGATGTTCCGTTTCTATTCTAATACCCCTGAAGTATGAAAATACCGCACACATCTGAATATAACGAGATATTTTGGGCTAGGCTACATAGTGCGGGTGTATTGGAATTAAATATAACTTCTTTTGCATTCAGTAGTCTAAAAAATAACTATATTTAATTTGTTACAACAATGACTATGCGATTTAAATTGAGAGTATCTATAGAGTGTTATAGTTTATTTTTGCATTTCTTGTATTATGTTTCGACAAGGAGCGCAAAAAAAGAAAATATAAAAATAATAATAGATCTGACTTCTCATTTTAATAATGCAGAAGTAGATGACATACTCTGAAATACTATTTCAATACAAATAAATCAAATATTGCTTTTCTGATAAATATATTTTCATGAAACATACCATATATAATAATGACACTCATTAGTTAAGATTTTTTTTTTTTTAATGAAATGTGTATTGTCTGCTCTTTTCACCTTTTAATAGAATGTGTATTGTCTGCTTTTTTCACCTATAATAGAATGTATGGTACCAGCAATGACATAATCAAGAAAGAGAGCGGATAAAGGTGTAACAATACCAGAAGTGTATATAGGTGTTGGTGTTAGTTTATATAGGTATTATTGTATAAAATATTTACATTAATTTTTGAGTCATATTTTTGGGATGCTGAACCCTTTTTTGTTTATTTGTTTTTTAATGTAATTGTCTGATATTTTTTCACAATTATGTCATTTATTAATTCCTATTATTTAAAAAAAAAAACGTTAATAAAAGCTTTTGTTAAAGGGACATGCGGCAATCTTGAAATATTTATCAAACAAGTTGCCATCTTGGTTTATATATCCATTACGAGTCTGCCTTTTTGACATTAAAGCGTTCTTGAATATAATTAAATAAAAATTCTCTTTCCACTTTATGATGGACGACGTGAGCTTATCGAGATTGTTGTATGTTCCTTTAATTCATTTTTAATTCATTTTAACATAAGGTTAGGCACAAACTTCTTTCTACCTCCGTCCAAAATCATGGACCATCCAAATCGTGTTGATGATTTAAGAATGTATGTAACTAATGGAGTATGCATTGCACAAAGGCAACGTCACTGCTGGGTATATAAAAATACAACATTTAATTCTCTAATTATATTTACACTTATATTCATCAAGCTCTATGTTCCAGTGAGACAGCCAGTATCTCTCAATTATCTCCTTAACATTGTCTTGACTACAAATGTTAGGTAAAATTACATTTGCCTCCATGAATGTACAGGGTCTCGGTGACAAAAAGAAAAGAAAAGACACTTTTGACTTTTTAAAAAGTAAAAAAAAATCAGTTTATCTGTTACAAGACACTCACTTTACTGATGCGGAAAATAACTATATTCAAGTTCAGTTGGGATATGACTGCTATTTTAGTATTTTTTCAAGCCAGTCAAGAGGAGTTGCTATTCTTTTTAATAACAATTTTGAACTGAAAGTGCATTCAGAAATTAAAGATGAGGATGGAAATAAACTAATTCTTGATGTCTCAATCGATGGGAAACGGTTAAATAGAATAAACATTTATGGTCCTAATAGACACGATCCAAATTTTTATCGTACACTTAAAAATAATATTACATCCAGTGAATATCCTTCAATAATAGCAGGTGACTTCAATTTGATATTAAATCCTGAAATAGATTGTTTCGATTATGTTAATGTTAATAATCCAAATGCCAGAGATGTAGTGATTGAAACAATTGTTGAATGTAACTTAATAGACTGTTTGCGCGATCAAAATTTGGAAAATAGAGAATTTACTTGGTTTAGAAAAAATTCTAAAAAAAGAGCTAGGCTAGATTTTTTTCTTACATCAGATAATATTTATACGTATATTGATGAAACAAAAATCCTGCCAGGCTATAAAACTGATCACTCAATTATTCTTCTAAAACTTGATTTTAATAACTTTAATAAAGGTAACTCATATTGGAAAATGAACAACTCCCTGTTAAAAGATGCAGAATATGTTGAAGAGATAAAAACACTGATAAAAGCAATAAAAACTCAATACGCAAAAGAGGAGCTTTTAGTTGATATGGACGTCAACTTAACAATGATAAGGTTAAAAACAAAAGATAATATAATTATTAAGTCTCAAAAAGATATATTATAGGAAACGAGAGAATTCTACAAAAATCTATATTCTTATCATGCAACCAATCATGGAAACCTTAAAGAGATACTGTCTAACATGCACATACCAAAAATAACGGAGGAAAATAAAAATCTACTTGAGGGCCCTCTTACCTATGAAGAAATGTTAAACAGCCTTAAGCGAATATCTAATTTTAAAAGTCCTGGCTTAAGTGGCTTTACCGCAGAATTTTACAAGTTTTTCTGGCGAGATATCGGACACTTTGTCGTAAGGTCTATAAATGAGGGTTTTAATAGAGGCGAACTATCCATCTCTCAGAAACAAGGGGTTATTATTGTATACCGAAAGGAAATAAAGATAAGCAACTCCTCAAGAACTGGCGACCAATCTCACTTTTAAATGTTGCATATAAATTAGCTTCAGCAAGTATAGCGCAAAGACTAAAACAAGTTTTACCATTGATTATCAATGAGGATCAAACTGGCTTCATTGCGGGTAGATACATGAGGGAAAATACTAGATTACTATATGATCTAATGTTCTATGCAGAAAAGTATAACATTCCAGGACTATTATTGCTCATTGATCTTGAAAAGGCTTTTGATTCAGTTGCCTGGACATTTATTTTTGAAGTCCTCGATTATTTCAACTTTGGGCCTTCTTTTATAGAATTGATAAAAGTTTTGTACACACACACCGAATCGTGTGTTTCAGTAAATGGTCATCTCTCAGAATGGTTTAGTCTCCAGAGAGGTTGCCGACAAGGCGACCCGTTGTCACCTATATTTTTATTCTCTGTGCAGAGATACTGGCTATTCTCATCAGAAATAATCCTAACATAAAAGGTATTAATGTCGGGTCCACAGAACATTTGATATCACAATATGCAGATGATACATCTTTAATGTTAGATGGTTCAGAGAATTCACTTAGAAATTCCCTTAATGTGTTAAAATTTTATGCAGAAATGTCTGGCCTTAATATTAATATGGATAAAACTATAGTCATATGGATAGGTTCAATTAAAAAAAGTAATACTAAAATATGTGAAGACTATGAATTATCATGGGGTAATGAATTTACAGTGCTGGGCATAACATTTTCTGTTGATCTTAAAACAATGTTAGACATTAACTACGAAGAAAAAATCTCGGACGTAAAAAAACTATTAATAAATTGGTCTAAAAGAATACTAACACCTATTGGAAAAATTACTGTAATAAAGAGCTTGGCTATGTCCAAATTAAACCATCTTATTTTAACTTTACCAAATCCGAAGCCAGAGAAGATTCAAGAATTAAAGAAACTCTTTTTAAACTTTTTGTGGGATGGAAAACCTGATAAGGTTAAAAGATCTACTATCTGTCTTAATTATTCACAAGGTGGTCTTCGAATGTTGGATTTGGACATATTCTTTATTTCACTCAAACTTATTTTGATCAGAAGATTACTATCAAACAAAAGAAAATCTCTGAATATTTTCAATGAATTGTATGCATGTTTTCTAAACTTCTCTTGTTTTGGTGCTGATTATATATGTAGACATATAAATAAAGTACATAATCCATTCTGGAAAGATATCTTTATCAGATATAAACTGTTCGCATGTAGTTCAGATCCAAAATCTTGGAGCAAATTTCATTGTGTCCCTTTATGGTATAATCCACATATTAAGGTCGGACAAACTTCCATTTTTTTTAAAACATTTGTATTCAGGAGGAGTAACTTTCATAAATGACATTATGAACCGTAACGGAAATTTATTGACACTAATAGAATTTAGACAAAAATTTAACATTCAAACCAATTTTTTAGAATATGAAGGAATAGTGGCATTAGTCAGAAGTTATCTAAATAAATTTAACTTCCCCCATTTCTCGAGCAATAGTCCAACTCCTATAATACCGCTTCATATAGGAATAATTCTTAAAGATGAAAAAGGATGCAGTTCCATTTATGATGCAATGCTATCCAATAAAACTGCAACAGAGTTAGCAAGAAAATGGATAAATGATTTGCATATTACACAAAATATATACTGGTCTAAATTATTTTATCTACCTTTCAAATCGACAAAAGACTCAAATCTGCAATGGCTGCAATTCAGAATAAATCATAGAATTTTGGGAACAAACTATTTACTTAAAAAAATGAATATTTCTGATACAAACCTTTGCTCTTTTTGCAATGAAGATATAGAAAAAATAAAACACCTATTCTAAGAATGTAATGTAGTAAAAGACTTTTGGCGAACACTTGCAAATTTCTTCCATAATAAATGTAAGGATATTAATACAGTATGGTCGGTAACTGACATCATCTTTGGAAATGATAAGTATGATATTGTTTTAAATAATCTCCTCCTTACTGCCAGGAAATTTATATTCAATCAAAAATTAAAAAACACTAATCCTACTTTAACGGTTTTTAAAAGCTATATTCAAATACTGTTTAACGTTGAGAAATGTATAGCCTGCAAAAATATGAAACAAGACACTTTTGAAAAGCAATGGGGAAAATACATGATTTTATTATAAAAAATTAATAAACAAATATCACAAAAAATAAAACCTGGTGGACCTGATTTCAAAAAATATCTTAGTTTTGAACTTGATGAATCCAACATCTGCTATTTTAGGTATATTAAGATTCCCACTTTGTATATAAGTTCTCCATTAACTCCATTAGTGCACACTATTATTTCTTCCTTTTATAATATCACTTTATATGTTTTTCATTGAGTTTCTATGTTAAACATAAACAGCTATTCCAACATGACATGCTTCTAAAATGTGTAACAGGTAACTGTTGTTAATCTAAACATTAATGCTATTCATGTTATCTCCCCTGTATACAGGGCAATATAATATCTCGCTAGACATGACTATGGAAATATACTTTCTGATTCTTATATAGGATAATTAGATCAGGGAGTAAGTATACGTATAGATCCTGATTAGATGTAACATTGATGTGTAATAGAGAAGACATTTGATATTACTCATGGTGTACGTTTGACGTAGATCATTGACTAGTTTCAAATGAATTCTCATTAAATAAATCTTTATAACATATTGTTGTAATTGCTCAACTACTCATAGATGATTGGAATTGAAAACAAAAGCCCAGTATAAAATACTGAATATACAAAAAGACAGATCATGTCGGTCATGTAAGAGTCAATAGTGCTTTTAAATCTTACATTGAATATTATAATAGTTATTAGGCAGGAACAGTTAAACAATGACATGTTAATATATAAAGGGCTGTATGTCACAAATCCAATCATAAGTTGTAACCGTACTAGCTACATGCTGAAAAAACATACTTATATATATTACATAGTCTCATATAATATTTCCAGATTGTACATTTAGAAAAAAATAATAACACGATAATATATTCACTAGATGCATGTATATATATAGAACTCAACAAAAACAGTGTTAGGAATAGAAAAAAATAAAAAGTTACAAAAAAAAACTTTGTTTCTCAGTGATTTATATAAATTCCAGTTCTCCGGTGTATTAGTACGAACAGCCTTCTGTTTTTGACGATCACGTTGTCTTGAAATTTCGCTTTAGTTTCGAGTCATACCACGGTTTATCATTAGGCCTAATAGTAATAAGTTTTGATGGAATACATAATTTAACAATGTCTATAAATGTATTTGTAAAAGTCTTACACGCTTCAAGAACAGATCCATGTATTAAGATGCTCCAGTCATAAGATGTTATAAGAGCGTTAAGTTTGGCAAAAAAATCTTTTTATAGAGCCATACACTTCTTTTGTATTGTTTCATATGTTAATGAAATAAATATATATGTACTATAGTGATCACTGATTTCACTAGGTGTTTTATTATACCAGCGTTTATAAATTTAAAGTCAATCGGTATGACAATAGGATATGACAATAGGATTGGCTGAGTCACGGTTCGTGAATGCCTTTTTTCTCCATTTTTGTCGAGCCCGTCTACAAATCTCGACTTAGCGATCACAATGTCATCCGGGTGTATGTGTGTTTTTACCATGCTTCACCAAAATACTTCTTATATGCATCTAACATCATGTGCAAAATGTCGGCTACTTTCGATAAAATATAGGTTACGTCCAGTCTCCACGGCTACGAATGCTTATCTTGCTTCTTTCTTGCAGGATATTCACCAAACTTCATCAGAATGTTCCGTATATGCATCTAATATCATGTTCAAAATTTCGGGTCGATTTGACCCCTTGCTTCTAATGGGATTGACACTGGTGTTTGGCAAATCAATCTGGACTTCTTAAAAATAGGGCTCGATATGTCGACCGTGGCCTTCTAGTTATTTTCATAGAGCGTTATTATTCATGGATATGTAAATTCAGTTAACTAATACTGTGTATGGAAACCATCAGAACGCTCTATTACTGTGATTAGGTTTGACCCAATTGCCAATTCCATATAGCGTATATAGTGACCAGTGAAGCGTAAATTTGCTAAACCCCTCGTGTATGGACATCGTCATTTGTGAATTCCATCTTCTGTATACGCTTTGGAATCCATATGAAACATGTTTTGTTCTAATAAAATTCCAAGAAAGTTTTTAATAAGAGGGTCAATTTGTTATAATGTGCGTAAAGGTCATTTAGACCTCACTGGGAAAAACGCGAAAAATCGGGAGGTGTTTCATGAAAGTAATGTATTACAGGAACAGCGTGACGTCATAGCCTCTTTAATTTTTTTTTGTTGCTGATGCGTGTGACCATTTTGATTGTTCAAAGTGACAAAGAGAGATGTTGACATTTTGGGTTTTGGCATATATACAACTAATCGTAAGTAAAACATGTGTTTTAATTTGCATCAAATGTACAGTGTCTTTTGCCGGACATGTCAAGTTGAAGATAGGCTAGCAGACATTTGCAATTGAGTTTATGAATTGTTTGTGATTGCAATGACCTACTAAAAACAAGTTTACTGTGCGTGTTGACACAACTGATTTGTTGTACAATCTGTATGGTTAGAAAAGAAGACGGCAGTATGTTTACAAACATGACAGTGACGTTTCTGTTTTGCGTTGTTTGTATTTGATGACCTGTAATAGGTAAAGTAAAACCTGGAAGGTGTAATTCCATCCCCCACCCCAACCCCCCGCCCCAAACATAATCTCTATACCATATAAAGGTCTAGACTATTTAATGAAAACAACTAAAGACCTCGCTTAAAGCCTTGCTGTGCTTGTATTTTTGGTCATAGCTTCGTCATTCCGATTCGAATCAGTCGGGTACATATTATAACAAATAGTCACAACACTGATTTCTTCAATGTGTCCTTTATATCGCATCAGCGAAACGTCAAAGACGTTTGAAAGCAGGTCGACTACGATATGACCTAAGCAATGCATTTTTTATGTACATTGTACGGTATAGGGAAATATCTATCTGCGACGACTCTCGCATAAAAATGCAACGTAATCGTTGAAGAAAACCGTTTAACAACATTCACCAGTACGAAGAACTTCCATGGGTAATCACAGACGCTGCAATCCAGTTCTTTCACAAACGGTTATTTGTTTATCGTTACAATTCGCCATATTGAAAATAAGTCACCCGGATTAGTCCAGTCTCTTTTCCGGTCGCCTTGTACCAAGCTTCATATCGTAAGTATAAAGGTAACAAGGAAACCAGTAATTTAATTCAACATGGCGAATCGTAACGGTAAACAAATGACCGTTTCTGAAAGAACTTGATATCTGTAGCTCTGTTCTGTGACATTTTATGTCATAGAACTATACCAAGCCTAGTTGAACTGCCATTGTTGTGTACTGGTTAATGGTACTGAGTTTTTTAAAGTTTTAATACACAAGCTTTGTCACATTTTTATACTCTTGATACAATGGCAGGGATGATTAGAGCCATGTGTAGTTGCGCATGTCATTGTTGTGTTCCAGTTGAATGACTTTCGGTGGTGTTATGCCCTATTAAAGGACATAATACCATGGTTCCCATACCGGGAAATGAAAACCCCTTGAATTTTACCCAAATCAGTAAAAAACAGCATTTATTCGGGGAAAAATAGTGTTGTGTAGCCTCTCCAAGTCGGAAATACCGGGTATTTATAAAAAATAAAGGTGTACGTCAATTGATATTCGGTACTTTACGTAAACCAATAAAAATTAACAATTGGTATTCGTGAACAATCGTAAAGAGATGTTAATGCTCTGATCAATGACATGTGAACCCCAAATTGTACTTTCGTTTTCGATCGCTGTCGTACAAATTCGTTATCTCACCGGTTGAATTATAAAATATGTTGACGATTTTAGCCGAAACTATACGAATAAAACTCACAATATTCCGTTGTATATGCAAGCGTCTAATCATTTGAATCGATAAAGCATGTCGTCTGAGAACAAGTCAAATGTCGACACTAAATTTCCTTCATAGGACGGAGAACGGCCTAAAAACAGCGGGTTAACGTCGATACTTGTCAAAAACAATAAACTAACATCTTGTGTGGTGTCACATATTAGTACTGCAAACAATTTAACCTTTTTGTCTTTGAGAAATTGCAAAATTGCAACAACGATGTCGGACAAACACCGGTATAATTTGTCCTTGAAAACTGTAGGAAAACCTGGAAAAGACCTTGAATTTTGTTCTAAAAAAAAACACTGTGGAAACCCTGTTATACACTCACTTTGTACAGACTAGTTCTCTTGGTACCCTGGCTGGCATTCAACAACTAGTGGCCTATATCAATGCCATGTGCCAGTTGAATGAATGTTGAAAATGTGTTATGCTAGGCTCGCCTTAACCATTCGCCAAATCGCAATAGCCGAAAAGAAACCCGAACTGGCAAATGAAAATCGTAAGAAATAAATAGCAAATTCGCCTGACAATGGCGGTCTGGCGAATCCAAATTTCCGACCGATTTTGTCTCAAAAAACTAGGAAAATCCCGAATTCTAATATACGACGTCTTTGACTGTTTATAAGCCAATATCACGCTGGGTGTTGTTAGCTAAATAGCGGCAATCAATTTGGACCGATAACTAATTATCGCAGTGTTTAATGACTTGTTGCTTGTGCGATATATGCCGCCCACTGTTCCGCCTCTTGCTGTCAATCAACTAGTTTGTGTCCCCGCGCTCATTATAATGCATATATTTAATTGCGTTATTGAGCTGGGTAAAACATCAAACAAGTGGCGCCCTCTTACGGCCAAAATAGCTGATTAAAACAGACAAGAAGTGCATGAAATGTGACACTAGTTGCTTAAGAATTAATCAGCCAGAGATGCTCTGTTCGATCTTTTTGAACTTTACGATCACTGGTAAATATGGAGTGCCCACTCATTAGTTGTACACACAGCAATGAGTTACTGTAGCGTAAACTGGAACAATGGCAAATGTGAATTGTGACAATTTTATGAATGATTGTTCAATCAACATGAAACAATAGTCAATACAAAAGGTGCGATTGCTCTAAATGTTGGTACAATTTTATAATGAAGTGGCTTTTATTACTTATTCTATGAATGATAGTCGTGGTGTATGTAGCATTTCCGAATTTTGTCTCACATGCATGCATTAACTTACCTTAAATTAAATAAAATTTTAAAAAAGTTTGAATATTGTGCACCTCAACTTTTTAATTATAAGCATTAAATAAGCAGAATGCAGCATCCATATGATATGGAAATATTAATACCCTTCAGGTTAATATTAAAGCATACTCTTTTAACTTACTTTTGATGTGTACGCAAACGCGAGGTTTTAGCGACTTCAATTAAAGTTTCAAAAAAACTCGGCAAAAATCTGGCTAAAGACATTCTAATCTGGCTAAATTCTTAGCGCTTTAGCCAGATTTGCTAAAGGGTTTATTATCCTAGCGCTAGCCTAGTTATGGCCCCCTGCACATTCAGCAGTAGAGCATCCACAGACTATCTTTCACCTCTTGTTCTTATAGTAGATGTAGGTTGGTAAATACACAATATGTTTGGCATGTATACTTACGCCTCACTGTTATTTAAAATATCTTCACAGTTTGAATGCTTCCTATTTCAGTGTTACGGTAGTTCACTTGGATGCAGTGTTCCAGGTTTCTTGATTTCCCTGGAGAATGTTAGATTGTTTAGCAGTTAAGAAAAGAATTTACCAGGTTAGTACTTCAATGTGCGCTTTGGTTCGTATCTGTTCTGCGATGGGTTTGCGTTTATAGACAAAGGTCTTCATGCCTTTATATGGCACTGAAGGTTTTACACCTGCAGTGCTTAAAGGTCGAGTTATGTCGATTGGGAAGCGTTTAGGTTTAATTCCACTAAATCAGCCGGATGTGCTTGCCTGTTGCATTCGAAAGTAGTTCTGTATTAAAGAGTGCTAACCTTTTTTCTTCTTCTTTAAAACGTTTTTTTTAGTGCAATTTCCTGTAATTTTTTGGCTGTGACTGTATTCTGGACATGTTGTTGATATTTGAAAAGGGAGCTGATCATGTTTGTGGCAGTTTTTTATATACATTTTAGAAGTGAAATTAGACAGGGTACAAAATTGCAAGGGGTATTTTAAATAGCTTTGACCTTTGACCCGGTGTTAGTATACAACTGAAGAAATATTCTTAGAAGGTATTAAACCCCCTATTTCCTTGTTGATTTTTTAGTCCCAATCGGTCCCGTTGGGGACTATAGGTTTGCACCCTGTCCGTCCTTCCATCTGTCCGTCCTTCTGAATGCTTGTCCGTGTCATATTTTCAATACTATAACACTTTGACATACCAACCTTGGTATGTGGATACATCTTGGGATAGCGGTGTGTCACGTACCAAAATAAGGTTACTATGACCTTGACCTGTGACCTCTGTCATAGAAAATGCTTGTTCGGACCGTATTTTCAATAGTATATAACTCTCAGAGATACCAAACTTGGCATGTGGATACATCTTGGGATAGTGGTGTGTCGCGTACCAAAATAAGGTCATTGTGACATTGACCTGTGGTCTCTGTCATAGAAAATGCAAGTCCAGACTCTATTGTGCCCATCGCGTCAGGTATACCTTGACGTGTTCGTTGGCGGACGGACTATAAACCTTAGAATTACACACACACACACACGTCATAGAAAATGCTTGCCTGCACCGTATTTTCAATACTATAACACTTAGAGACACCAAACTTGGCATGTGGATACATCTTGAGATAACTGTGTGTCGCGTACCAAAATAAGGTCACTGTGACTTTGACCTTGACCTGTGACCTCTGTCATAGAAAATGATTGTCCGAACCGTATTTTCAGTACTATAACACTCAGAGATAGCAAACTCGGTATGTAGATACATCTTAGGATAGCGGTGTGTCGCCTACCAGAATAAGGTAATTGTGACCTTGACCTGTGACCTCTGTCATAGAAAATGCTTGTCCGGACCATATTTGCAATACAATAACACTTACAGATACCATACTTGGTATGTGGATACATCTTGGGATAGCAACGTGTCGCTTACCAAAATAAGGTCACTGTGACCTTGACCTGTGACCTCTGTCATACCCCAAACTTTGTGAGAAGCATCAATATGAAGTGGAACTGCGCATATAGATGAAGTCATGGGGTATGCGTTTGCAGGGGTATTAATAACCTTCAGTGGTAGTTTTTAGTTTGACATTTTTTTGATCTACATTTTTATTAATTTCGCTTAGTTTTGTACACTCTTTTTGTGATGTCTGGGCGATCTCTGTAGTGTAAGGAAACACGCTTTTCTTTCGAGAAAAGAGATTCAAGTTCAAGTTTTGGCAGGGACCTGACACACTGAGTTGTACATACAATTATTTTTTTTCACATCAGTAATGTTGTTTTTGTACAGCATGAACTAAAAAGAAATATGTACATTTGATAGTCATTCATCATATTATTACCGTATGTAATTGTAATTATTCATACATATTCAGAGTGTAATTATATATAACTGTGCATTAAAACATATAGCCTGAATACATATTTATAGCCGAATTCAGCTACAGCAATTTTAACGAAGGTCCTTTTTGTCCAGCTCCTCCAGTCTTTGCTTAATATAACAAGAAAAGCTATAATACATGTATTATAGCATGGGGAGTACGGACATATTTGAAAGGCAGTGAAAGGATGATATGATTAGCATGACATATTAGCAAGAATTTGACCGATCGATTATCAGTCAAGTGAGACATGTCCAAAATTGGGGAGGGGACACAATCTGTGTTTGCCGACTTCAGTACTTTATAAATAAAACAATGAAGTTATATAATAAGTGTATTCAAAGCCTTATAGTTACATTGTCTTTTGTCTTTTGGTTTTGTCTGATTTCAAAATGCCAGTTCGGATGAATGTATTATATACAGTAACAAACATTGTATTATATACAGTAACAAACATTTCCATATTTCACGATAAGGGTAACACTACGTATAGCCGCTTCACTTTCATGGAAGCGCAAATAAATATTATGGAATGATTTTTTAACACTAGTATAATTGTGTAATGATCAATGTTATATGCATTTATTCTAAATTTGTGATTATCCCAGAACTAAGTTTGTACAGCTCAGTAAGTGTGCCAGGTTCCCTGCCAGGACTTGAACCTGGATCTCTCTTCTCGAAAGAAAAGCATGCTTCCTTACACTACAGAGATGTTCCCAACAGCACAGAGCGTACAAAAAATGAATCAGCCAACTTAAATTTAGATTAGACATATTTTACTTCAAATTATGTATATTTACATAATCCATTCTAGTCACTGATCTTAACTCTTACAGTATGTCCTTTGTATGTGCCAGATGAAGCTGCAGGTTATGCTTATAAATTAATTCCAACACTTCTTTAAAAATAAACCCAGTGAAAACAAGCAAATTCAGCGAAGTACCAAGTCCACTATATGTGAAATCACACATCGTAAAATAATGGATACTCCTCAATCCTGCCAAATTTCATAAGACATCATTTTTTTATTTAAATTAACAGCATCCTAGAACTTTGACCAACTAAAATTGAAATGAATGTTGTTTAACGGCTCATCAACACAGTATAGGTTATTTAGAGCCGCCCCAGAGAGAGGGGAAGGATACATAGGAATCCGGGAACCTGCCCTACTCTTATTATCGAATAGATTCCTATGGTTCTTTAACGTGCTCGGAGGATAGATCGATACACGGGACCGCCCGGTTTACGTCCCCATCCGACGGACGAGGCTAAGGTCAAAGGCCTTGCCCAAGAACATACCGACGGAACTCAGTGGCACCACGGAGGATTGACCAACTGACCTGAATAACAATGCAGTGCTTCCTTTCAATGAGTTTCACATTTTGATGAAGTTTTGATGAACTCCATTTAGGCTGTTGTGAGTGCCACCTTGTGAAATGCATCTGGCAAAGAGAAGGAAGGCTTGGATTATTGTTTATATCTCTGAAAACGGACAACAACAAAAGGTCAATGACCCTGAAGCTCTATTATTAGGAGTTGATAGATTAGCATTCATGTGAATTGTTATGAAAATCTGTCAAGTAGTTTCAGAGGAGTAGTCGCTACAAATGTTTACTATATAACTCCACGTAAACGAAGATGGTCGCTGGCTGCCATGTTTAATATCGAATCAAAATAATTTTCAACAAGGACCAACATCATGTCATGCTGGTCATTTTAGAAAAAGTTCCATATCTGATTAAATATCAGTTATAGTTTTTAAGAGTAGTCGTTACAGATTTATTTATGTTTTAAATTATTTTTAGCCATGGCGACCATCTTGAAATTCCGGCTAACCTGAAATTTTGGTAGGATCGACTAGACATCAAAATAACATTTTTAGCCAGGGCGACCATCTTGAAATAGCGGCCGACCTGAAATTATGCTAGGATCAACTAGACATCAAGTGCAACATTCCTGTGAAGTTTCATGAGAATCCGTCAAGTAGTTTCAGAGTAGTCGCTACAAGTTTTTATTATTTACTCTATGTAAACAAAGATGGCTGTTGGCAGCCATGTTTGATGTCGAATCAAAATAATTTTCGACAAGGATCAACATCATGTCATGATGATCATTTTAGAAAAAGTGCCATATCGATATCAGTTTTAGTTTTCAAAAAGTAGTCGCTCCAAATGGTTTTTTTTAAATCTATTTTTATTCGCGGTGGCCATCTTGAACTTCCAGCCGACCTAAAATGTTGCTAGGATCAACTAGACATCAAGAGCAACATTCCTGTGAAGGTTCATGAAAATCCGTCCAGTAGTTTCAGAGGAGTAGTCGCTACAGGTTTTTACTATATGACTCTATGTAAACAAAGGTGGACGCTGGGTGCCATGTCGACAAGGACCAAAAACATGTCATATGTTGATTATTTTAGAAAAAGGCCTATATCAATATCACTTATGGTTTTCAAGAAGTAGTCGCTACAATTTACTTTTTTTAAATCTATTTTTAGCTTTGGTGGCCATCTTGGATGTTACATCAATGTGAATTTTTGCTAGGATGAACTAGTCATCATGGGCTACATTCCTGTACAGTTTCATGAAAATCCATACAGTAGTTTCAGAGAAGTAGTCGCTACAAAACAGTTAAGGGCGGACACCGCACCACAGTAAGACTCTGCTGATCTTTGATCAGTAGAGCTAAAAACAAACAAAAAATTGTGATTTAACGAGCATTTAACGTTTTAAAATCAAATACGGATCTGTTTCACAATTTACTAGAACATGTAAACGCAAGAGTTAGCAAGCTTGTATACCTTTCTAAAAGAGCATACATTTTAAATCAGTTTAGTGCAAAAGTGACGGTAACATATTATACAAAAAGTCAATGATCTTTAGTTCATTATCAGTCGGGTTTACATTGCGGTATTGGTTCATACTAAATATTGCTCATTCGTCCCCAACGTTGTTCGTAAATAGCAAATAAAAACCAGTCTGTTCTGAAACCGAGAGTTGTTTCCGCCGATGTATATGTATAAACAAAACAAGAGGTCAATGACCTTGAAGCTCTACTGATAGATTTTTGATAGCTAGGTCAACATTCCTGTGAAGTTTCATGAAAATCCATCAAGTAGTTTCATAGGAGTAGTCGCTACAAGTTTTCATTATATAACTCCAGGCCCTCCTCTGGGCATCGCCAATGGCGCCAATGGTGAAAGAAAAAAGAAAATGGCTCTAAATTTCAAACTTTGGCGAAAGTGTTTAATTTCTCTGCTGTATCAGCCTGTTACAAATAGACCTCATCACTAATCACCGTGACGAGTGTACACTGAATGTACTCTAAAACAACAGAACTAACCAATTGACACCTACCACGCGCGAACACTTAACATTAAATAAACAAGTAAAGCTGATGACCTTTAGTGTTCCGGTAATTAACTTAATCCCTAAATAACAACTGATGACTGTCGTTTTCGCCTCGGGGGGTAATCAAGTCTCTCATGCAACACCTTGCAACCATAAAGTATTACACCACTGTAATATCTAGCCAATCAGGTTCTAACCAATCAAACACAAATCAACACCTCATTAATTTACATATTTTACATGATTGACTAGATCCACGTGACATTTGTTTTGTTTTTGTTCATTTATAATTTCGATGTGTCTGAATCTGGATTTCACAAAAAAATGCAAACATTTTACACTAAACACCGATTTATTAATCACTTTTCAGGAGGTTTTATGTGTATTTAATTGCCAAAACATGTTTTTAATGTATTTTCAAAATAAATTAAAAAATACGTAAAGATCAGCGAATGTCATGGGTTTCTGGGTTCCGGAAATACGAAAAACGGCAGGTTCTAAACTTGTTACTGATATAAAGGCCTATCTATACATCTTAAACAATCAAATAAAAGCCTCTATGTATGATTCCTGCTGCCATTTGGTTTAGCTAGTTGATTTAAGCAAACATGCGACGTAGGAACTTTCCAGATATTGGGGGTTCGAAAACATATATATATAAATAATTTTTATTAATATTGATTGGTTTTATTCATTTAATTCCTTAGTATAAACCAAATCTCTTATTTTCACATTTAAAATACATTTATACATAAAACTCTGGAAGAAATATGGCTTGGGCCATTAGAGCCAAATGGCTCCAATTTCTCCAATTTGGCTCCAACTTTTTTCATTTGGCACAAGTGGTGGCGCAAGAAAAAAAATGGCCAGAGGAGGCCATGTTACTCTATGTAAACAAAGATGGCCGCTGGCGGCCATGTTTAATGTCAAATCAAAATAATTTTTGACAAGGATCAACATCATGTCATACTGATCATTTTAGAAAAGGTCCCATATCAATATCACTTATAGTTTTCAAGAAGTAGTTGCTACAAACTTGTTTTTTGAAAATCTACTTTTAGCCGTGGCGGCCATCTTGAATTTCCAGCCGACCTGAAGTTTTGTTAGGATCAATTAGACATCAAGAGCAACATTCGTGTGAAGTTTCATGAAAATCCATCAAGTAGTTTTAGAGGAGAAGTCGCTACAGTTTTCATTATATAACTCTATGTAAACAAAGATGGTCGCTGGCAGCCATGTTTAACGTCGAATCAAAATAATTTTCGACAAAGATCAACATCATGTCATGCTGATCATTTTAGGAAAAGTCCCATATCAATATCACTTACAGTTTTCAGAAGGAAGTAGTCACTACAAATTTATTTATTTTAAATCTATTTTTAGCCGTGGCGGCCATCTTGAATTTCCGGCCAGTCTGAAATTTTTCTAGGATCAACTAGACATCAAGTGCAACATTCCTGTGAAGTTTCATGAACATCCGTCAAGTAGTTTCAGAGCAGTAGTCGCTACAAGTTTTTACTATATAACTCTATGTAAACAAAAATGGCCACTGGCAGCCATGTTTAACGTCGAATCAAAATAATGTTAGACTCGGATCAACATCATGTCATGTTGATCATTTTAGAAAAAGTCCCACATAAATATCACTTATAGTTTTCAAGAAGTAGTCCCTACAAACTTATCTTTTAAAAATCTATTTTTAGCTGTGGCGGCCTTCTTGAATTTCAGGCCGAACTGAAAATTTGCTAGGATCAATTAGACATCAAGAGCAACATTTCTGTAAAGTTTCATGAAAATCCGCCAAGTAGTTTCAGAGGAGTAGTTACTACAAAATTTTACAATATAACTCTATGTAAACAAAGATGGCCACAGGCAGCCATGTTTAACGTCGAATCAAAAATATTTTTTGACTTTGACAAGGACCAACATCATGACATGCTGATCATTTTAGAAAAAGTCCCATATCAATATCACTTATAGTTTTCAAGAAGTGGTCGCTACAAACTCGTATTTTAAAAATCTATTTTTAGCTTTGGTGGCCATCTTGGATATCACATCAACATGAATTTTTGCTAGGATCAACTAGACTTCATGGGCAACATTTCTGTTAAGTTTCATGAATATTCATCCCGTAGTTTCAGAGGAGTAGTCGCTACAAATAAAATTTAGGACAGACGGACAGACAGACGGACGACGGACACCGCACCACGGCATAAGCTCTGCTGATCTCTGATCAGTCGAGCTAATAAAAACCGACTTTTAATTTAGTATACAAGCTGCCGTTAATTTTTGTGTCTGATTTCATTCCGATTTATTTTGCTTTTTCGTCTTGTTTTTAACATGCCCGCTTGTAAAATTTACATGCCCGACATGATTTTTACTAACTGCAGGCTCCAAAAAAAACAAAGAATGCATAATCCAATACACCAAAATAAACTTAGAACTACTCAAACCTGTAAACATCAACCATGTGCTTCATAATTATTATAAATGTCATCCATGCCTAACAGCACCTTTTTAAGATAACCCTGAAGTAGCCCGTTTAACAGCTTTTTTGCATTTTTTTTCTTTCGGTCTGTTTTTTTTCCATAGCATGAAACAGGTCCGAAATGTGCGATCAGAAGTCATTTCCACTCTAAAAGGTTGCCTCCTTTAACTCAATTTATATAAAGCCGCTATATTATGCGAATTATTTTTTTTAACGCGACGAGACATAATGACGTCATGTGACATGACGTCACGCCACATGCTATTCTATATTTAACGTCATCTTACTATGACATCGAAATACCATAGCAACCAGTACTTAAACGGGACATTAGCGATAGCATACTGTCAATATAATGAAACAGTGCTAAGGCAAACCCAAGTTTTACATCAATGGTTAGTTTTTAAATGGCATAAAGCCCAACTCAAACTTAGAAAATCCTACTAAAATTGCATATACCGACCGCAAGACACATGGGATCTTGAGATATCACAAGTTAGATATCTCACGATAAGTTGCGATACATCTTGAGAAATTGTAAAATATATCTCAATTTATTTGGAGATATCAATGACTCAAGACTCATTGAGATATCTGAAGATAATTATCTCAAAACAACTTAAGATGTCTCAAGACAGTTATCTCAAAATAAATTGAGATATACATTGAGATTTATGGGGATTAATTGAGATATCTCAATACAAATATATCGATGTAAATTGAGATATCTCAAGGTAAAATGTGATATCTCAACATGGAGTATCAAGATAAATTAGACATATATTGAGATATCTCAAGATACGGTGCATCGGGGCGTATTACAATATACATATTTTACTGAGTTGTTTATAATCTGGGTTTCGTAACAATGCGTGTTTGCCTTATCGACAAATTACATTCTAACCGAAGCAGGGGTGTAAACATTTGGAAAAATCAACTCGCGCTGCAGGACTAGTGGAACCAAATAGCTACTCGCCCTTACCAATTTACCACTCGCCCTGCAGCATATAACCTGAACATTATTTTCACCACTATAGTAAGCTACATTTGTGTACTCACAGACACTGTAGTAGCTGACAGGCAGTATGTGGATATTTTATTGTTATTCATATGAAGAAAGTGCCATATTATCCAACAACACATTTAATATTATGGTCTGCAACCTGTATACATACACTGTCATTACGATTTATTCCCTTCCACGCAGACATTCGTCAGGGAGTGGGCAAAAGAAATAAGCGCGGAAAATTAACTTCTATAACAACAACAAACAAGAGGTCAATGACCTTGAAGCTCTACTTATTGATTTTGATTTCAGGAAGTAGTCGGTACAAACTCGTTTTTTGAAAATTTATTTTTAGCCATGGCCGCTGACAGCCATGTTTAACATCGAATCAAAACGATTTTTGACAAGGACCAACATCATGTCATGCTGATCATTTTCGAAAAAGTCCCATATCAATATCACTTATAGTTTTCAAGAAGTAGTCGCTACAAACTTATTATTAGCCATGGCGGCCATCTTGAATTTTCGGCCGACCTGAAATTTTGCTAGGATCAATTAGACATCAAGAGCAACATTCCTGTGAAGTTTCATGAAAATCCGTCGAGTAGTTTCAGAGCAGTAGTCGCTACAAGTTTTCATTACATAACTCTATGTAAACAAAGATGGACGCTGGCAGCCATGTTTAACTGGAATCAAAACGATTTTCGACAAGGACCAACATCATGTCATACTGATCATTTTAGAAAAAGTCCCATATCAATATCACTTATAGTTTTCAAGAAGTAGTCGCTACAAACTTGTTTTTTAAAAACCTGTTTTTATATTTGGTGGCCATCTTGGATTTCACATCAACATGAATTTTTGCTAGAATCACCTAGACTTCATGGGCAACATTTCTGTAAAGTTTCATAAAAATCCATTCAGTAGTTTCAGAGGAGTAGTCGCTACAAAAAAGGTTTACGGACAGACAGACGGACGCAGCACCACGGCATAAGCTCTGCTGATCTCTTCAGTATTTTGTCTCCATTGGACCAATAATAGACGCCATAACTAATTATTAGCGGTTGGTAACTACGCTTGTTGTTCAGCCATACCCTTTCAGATTCGCCGACACCGCTTGCAGGGTCGCGGACGCAGACTTTCCGAACAGCGACCTCATGTATGTTCGTTCACCCGCCATTTACGGTGTCGATATAAAAAAAAAACACAGTCTGACTGGTTAGCGATATATTGCATCACACTCCAATTGATTTTAGCGTGAATTGAATTTCTGAACCCATGCAGTTTCGATATGTTTGTGTCAGACATGAATAATAGGTAACTTATAGAGAAAGTGTTTACAATCAATACTCATGTCACCGACTACATCAGAGGTCTCGCAATTAGGCGAAGTCGCTTTAAACTTCGCTCTAATTTGACCGACTTCGTTTTTTATCCATGTTGGGCGAAATCTGAGTCGTCGGCAATAAGCAAAACTGCGAACTTCTGTGAGTTTTATTGACGGCTAATTATTTTGTCACCAAGTTTCATCTAAAAATCCATTTCTAATCGTGGCCGCCGTTTTTATTTTCAGTCCGACCTGAAATTTTGCTAGAAACAACTACACATCATCAGCAACATTTCTGTGAAGCTTCATGACAATCTGTCAAGTTCTTTCACAGGAGTGGTCGTTACAATTTTTGAATAGTTAACTGTGTAAACAGACAAGGCTGCTCCCAGTCATGTTTCATCAAAATGATTTCTGACAATGACCAACATCATGTGATGTACATCATGTTACAGAAAGTCCCATATCAATATCAGTTATATTTTTTGGAAGTTGTCGCTACAAATTTGTTTTGTTTTAAGCTTACTTTTAACAGTGCCGGCCGTCTTGCATTTTTTGCCCAGCCTGAAGATTTGCCAGGTTCAACTGGGCTGCAAGAGCAACATCCCTCTGCAGTGTCATGAAGGTCCACCAAGTAGTTTCAGAGTAGGCGCAACAAATTTTTATACAAGTCCTTATTATATCACTCCATGTCTGGCGGGCATGTTTGATGTGGAATCAAATTAGTTTTCGACATGGCTCAACATCACGTGATGGTGATCATTTTAAAAAAAACAGCTAACCTTTGTCCATACATATGGTCTTTTGTTCATTTAAGCTTGTAAAAACATGTTCCACCACCATGTAGGCTGTTAAGGAAAAAAAAAATAGGTGTGTTTCCTATTGCATGCTTTAAAAAATTAGGGTCGGTAGGTAGGAAATTTATATAAGTTTGTTTTTCGAGCAAGATATTTTGAGATGCTACATGTATTAATCTCATAAACCCCATACAAGTTGATGATACAACTGAAAGTTCCTCTGTAATGTAAGTTTACCTCGATATATTGCAATAAATCATTGTTCAGAACATTTTTTTTTTTCATTGAAAGTTTTAGGGTTGGCCCCTTAGAAATAGGATCGGTCGGGCCACCGGAAACACAGGTATTGTTTTTTTTGCCATAACACAGACCAGCCACTTGTTCTTCGGTAGATCCTATAGTGTATACCTACCTAGTGATATGCAACATGTCTTCAACGTTTCCAATCTGGGTCATCCCAGTTTACACACATAAATATCACACATGCAATGCACGTCCACATATACGATATATAACTAAGACCTTCAGCACATACCTGACTTCGAAGCCAAGGACGCCAGAACGCAGACAGCGTACAATATCCCCAATTTTCTATCAGCCTGGCAACAGATGTTAAACTCTGCAAAGACAAGGAAACACGAGATGTTATAAAAAATGATTTCTCCACATACACAAAGAAAAGACACATACACGACATAAAATGTCCTGTATCACACACGTCAGTCAACCATTATGGCAGGACGTGCAATGGAATTACCCCTGATTTGTCCATGACAACAAGCAACATCGGTAATGATTTTGAAAGCAGTTTCGAACCATCTGTGTACAGTTTTAACATTAGACATCCTGTGCCTTTCCCATCTGGGTCATACCAGTTCAACCAACAAAGCTGCAAACCGTTTAGTTTGCCATCTGGGTCATGCCACTTCAACAACGCAGCTGTAAGACGTTCAATATGCCATCTCGGTCATGCCGGTTTACCCAAGACACTATCACACATGCAATGCACTATAACATATAAGGTACACAGCGACTACCATCAGGACATACCTTAATAGAAAGCAAAGGGCGCCAAAATGCAAACAGGCTGCAAAATCCACAATCGCCTAGCACCTGCCAGCTGAAGCAGATCACTGCAATGACAAGGAAACACAGTATCGTATAATACAGGCTTTCTCCACAAACGCAAAGAAGATAAACATACACGAGATCAGACAATATTTCCAGTGATAAACATACACGAGATCAGACAATATTTCCAGTATCATACACGTCAATCCATGGCTTTTCGAGACCTTTCTCACCCTGTTGCGAACAAGCGTTTACATGGCAATGCTCACATTTTAAAGCGCACGAAGAACCTGATTTTACAGCTCAAGTGGTATTTCAGACAGCAAACCCTTTAAGACGATCTCTTTCTCTATCTATCAATCTATACTATCGCGGAGACAACATTATCGCAGTTATGAGCAACTACCGTTCAATGCTTCGATGTGTTTGCTCTGTGATCTGTCTCTGTGTCACTTTTGGTCAATGACATTTCAACGTTACCAGGTTGACTTTCCAAAATGCGCAGCAACCATTTACTTTGCCTTTTCATCCATAAGCATCGGGAGGTGTACAGAACTGGTTCTACCCGGGAAAACTGGTGGTCCGTCTCCACCAAAAAATAAATCGACCGTCAGATATAATCTTACATGTGTTGACAATGACGTAAACTACCATACCAAAACAAGCAATCAATTTCGACATGGCTGGGAAGAGATTGACAGCAGTCTCTCACGAGGAAAACCACCCATCAAGGTCTGCGGAAATCTGTTTAACTTCAGCTTTCACAAAAACATAATTTCTTCACTTATTGTGCAAGACATAGTAATGCTCTTGAAAGGTATTTCGAACCATCTATGCGAGCAAACGAATGAACAAGAAAACCCAAAAGTCTTCCTCGAAAAAACAAAACGACAGCTATTCAGTTAACGAATCATAGTTACGTCACCTGCACACTAAATGAATGTTGCATCTACCCAACTGTCCTTTCAAATGAACTCTTCACCAACACTTCCTGCTTGAACTAAAACTAACATCCAAAAAAACACAAATTTTCAAGATGGCTGTGACAAAGTGAGCGACAGAGTGATCCTAACTTATGCGCATGCGCAAACAATAACAACCATAAAAACAATAACAAACTCTTGCCCCACATAGGCCAACTTTTTCTCACTCAACATAATCTTATAAATCCATATAGACACTCCACAACATCCCTTTCAAATAAGCCCCGTAATGGTGTGTGACAAGTTCTCAACACTGCCCACAGCCATTGCCACACATTCATGAACTTGTGTACAGCCCCGTGGCCGTGAAGCATGACCTACTTCTCCACCACAACAATAATATGCCATATTACCTACCAAAACTTATCTACGGTACTTACCTTTCGCCCAAAAATATTCTCGCCCACGATTTTGCAATGATTACAATGGCTTGAAATGTCCAATGTAACGTATAACGTCGACCTACTGTACACCAGGATCCGTCGCAAAATGGCGTTCGTTATTAAAGCGTAATACATAGCCTGCTGCGATCCGTCGCAAAATGGCGTTCGTTATTAAAGCGTAATACATAGCCTGCTGCGCGCGCAAGTAAACCGGTACTCAACAGTCAATTTATATTTACCAAAAATATACAGACGTTAAAGGAGCTACTCATGTAATAGCCAACTATTACGTCTCGTTCATGTATCTACATCCATTACTGATTTTCCGTACTAGAAAAATATCGAATATAGCGCTTTCTTGGTTATAGCAAAGCACTTAAATTGGACGTTTAGTTTCAAATAAGAAATATTCTATCTTTATTTAGCTTTTCCATTTTGTTCTCTGCCATTGCTATACCAAACAGAACCCGCTATTAATTTTACACAAACAAACCAAACATGATGCTGTCATTCCAATGCAATGAATTACAACAAATATATTCTACAATTTTCATTCTTATTGCCGCTCGTCGTCATAGTATATATTGTATACTATGACTTTTATTGTTATAAATTACAAACAGTTGAATCCTCCATTTTGATGAATTGCAAACCATTATATGTTCTTTATCGGAACTGATCTTGCAAAAACCACAGATAAAACTTGCAAGAATAGATAATGGTCGACTACTTCTCTGGAAAAAAATGCAAGAACTTCCTACTGATATGGTCATTCCCCATATTGAACAGCATAAAGCTTCCGTTCCTTCTGTGTCATTAACTGTTGTTTCACACAAATGTCACGTTGAACAAGAACATCACTTATAAACATGATAAAGAACTAACATAGTGGAACTGCTCTGAAAATATAAAACGATTTATATATTACCTCTTTTCTCAGATTTGTGCTTTGTGTTTGTAATCCCATATGTAAACAAAAAGTTTTGATTCTTATGGTATACAGTACTGGTTTTACCCAGGAATAAGTGGGAGGTCTGCCTCCACCACAAACAACTGACCTCCATGCATAGCCTAAAATGTGCTGGTCAATGACGTTAAGGGAAGTACATCACGCCTTGGGGCTAAAATGGATTAATAAAATAGAAGCTATTAAATGACAATATAAATCGTGAAATGGTTCTACACATTAACAGTTTCTCACAATACAGCGCAATAATTAATAATTGTTAATTATAATTAATTACAACCAGTCTTTTTATTTCACATAGTAATCACCAGGTTATAAATGGCCGTCACGCGTGATCACCTCGGCGATATTTACACATGATTTTTTTACCGGCAAGATTAAAAAAGCTATCCCTGGCGTGTAACAATAGTTAGGAAATACCTTATTTGGGTCTTTTATTTTATATGTTCAGTGTAATATCTGTTGGTGATTTATGTCTCAGTAAGTTTATTTTTTATCAATTTAATACAGATATAATGCATTTGAATAATTCTAAAAGCAATACCAATCCTGATGTACTCCCTTTATAAACCAAACAAAACAAAAAATAAAAAACATGGCATGTGCAAACAAACTGGAGTAAGGCTAAATTATAACGTTAAAACAATTCTTACCGAAAGCTTATGAGGCAGTTCATTCTTTTTCATTGACCGAAAGCACAAACACATCATATGACACACTTCTTCTAACACTTTCACTGAAAAAAGTAATCAATGAAGCTAAAATGGGAATGTATTTTAGTAATATAACAACAGAATTGTGTGTATGCCAACAGAATTGTTTGTCAGCTAAAATAATCTAATATCTACAAAAATATCATCTGATTTACATCATTTTTCAGCACATTTTAGGCAATGTATGATCATCTAAATTTAGTGTAGACCACCCACTTATTCCTGAGTAGGACCAGTACTGTATACCGCCCGCCATCTGTAAGAATCAACATTTTCTCACTTACATGTCACCCACATGTCCCGGTGGGATTCGAACCCCAACGGTGAGAGGCGAGAAGAACGACCCTACAACACGACAATCAAGAGTCAAAATGTCTTTCCGCTAGACCACGCAGTCGGCACTAGTTTAATTAAAATTATAAACAGACGAGAAAAAGTAGTGCACTCGGCCGGGTTTGAACTCAAAACTCTCGCAAGCACAACGGACACTCTGCCATATCGCCACAAAAGCTAGCTCTATGGCGAGACAGTAGTAACGTGCTTATAAACATCTATTTATATATACTCCAACTGAGTCCTACTACATTCCTCCGTCCTTTAACTTGATATTTTTACTCCAAAATATCACACAAAAAGCATGTACATGTATAACAGTCGAACAAGAAATGCAGCTTTCACAGAACACAGAAACCAAAACACGCAAAAAAAAAATTACAATGTTAATACGGAATAAAAGAATATGACGTCACAAACACAAAAAGTGGGGTTGACAATAGGGCTTCCGCCTTGGAACGGTCAATGGCAAAATTGCCACTGAACACAAAAGCCACTGAACACAGGTTGCTAGATACCTCAACTAATCAGCCTCCAACAGTAAATATCCTGCCGGTCACAACACCAGTGTAAACGGACGAGGAAAGGTCAGTACACTGTTAACACTCGCTGTTTGAAAAATGGCAAACTCTAGTATTGTGGTCGCTAGCCAGTGCACACTGGACAATTCGGTGAGTGGGGAATAGCGTTTTATTCTGTAGATGTATCCAACAGGTATATGATTTTCGAACATGTTTTATTCATGTGTATGTATTACGTAGTTATGTGTGTTAAAGTAGCATCAACATGGATTCATTCTAATTTGAGATCATCATCATATTTTTTTTTACTTTCATTTTCATAAAACTGTACTGTACCTTCGACGTCGTAGATATAGGACCCAGCGAAAAACATGTATACTTTACACAGGTTCTTCTTAGGGGCTTGGATAATGTTTCGATTAAAGTTGAGACATCTCCCATCGATAAATCAGGCACATTTAGTAAGCTTCTCGTCCACGACGGAGCACCGAGGCCGTTACTTGTCAACATTTCCAGGTTCGGTGAGTCACAACCAGTTTTCCGGTGCGTTAATAGCCTCGTTTTAAAATTTTCGCAAACGAGCCGTGAATAAAGCGTATAGGCGTACAATAACTCCCTCACTTTTTTCAAACCTATGAACCTATAAGTTCATTGCGATCCCAAAGAGGGCCTTTAGCCTATTATATATTTCATAATTAGTATGTTAGTTACATATTCCAATACGATAAACTGTATGTTGCTTGTCTTTTGTTATATCATGGCATCGTGTTCGTTCAAAGTTAATTGATAACACAACATGCATCAGAAGTTCGCACTCACCTAGGCAAACTCTAACGTTCTGAGAGTTTATTGTTGTCGACACAACTGACTTCTACATGTACAATATCGTAGTCCAATATGTCACCCTGACCTTTCCTTATGCACCTATCAATATTTTGCCCCAGGGTGGGGGGGGGGGGGGGGGCGGCGGGCAGACCCAGGGGAATTAGACAATCCTTTCTTTTTGGGGTCTAATTCCCCACCCTAGAGCCAATAATTTTGTCTAAATCCCCATAGTGGGAGATGCTTAAATTGTGAATCAAATGCCCCGGGGGTGAAGCAAGCTAGCGCCAATATTGCCAGTTTAGCATTTTTCCACCATGAACTGGCTACAAATCAGCCAAAACAATGTCAGCAATTCGACAGTTTAACCAATGGTTTATGGAGAAAAACCTAGCATCAATTTAATACTTTAGTATTCTGATAGTGATGGCCCCCTTTAGTAAGAGATCTCGGTGCACAACAGATAAAACTTGAAGCTGCGTTCATGGATCACATGTGCCCTTTTGTCACCAAAAAAATGCAATTGACATATATACAGGTGCGAATCTAAGTGCCTCCCCTATTTTGGTGCTCACTCGGTGAATTAAAACTCGATAATCAACAAAAAGCAACAATTATCCTCTATTTAATTTGGGTCCTGGACATTTTTGTTAAGAAGGTAGGCATAGGCCGTAGGGTTGCTTGAAACATAGAATATTTTGCATTATTTTTATTACACCATCACCACAGCATACAGTACTGAAAGATTAAATTTGCTGGTATACAATTTATGAGTTCACAATTAATTACCTTTTTTGATATAACATTAACTGTTGCAGCATATTAAAAACCTGAAAAAAGATGTACCAAAAAAGGAAAAAAGTGATTTATTCTTATATAAATGTTATTTACAGTTTAATACACTGCCTACAAATATGAAGTTTATTTAGCATACAATATCGAAAACACAGCACACACAACTTTAATATCGCATGAACATTATGTTTTTAATATTTCTATGAAATAACCAAAATGTACAAGGAGAGTATTAAATCCAAATAATATGGCCAATGAGTGGGTCTACATTTTATATGAAATGGTAAAATTTATTTACTTTTTATATTTAAACCTACATATTTTTGGAAATCAATTACATAAGGCTTAAAAACATTTTTTCTATTTTCGTAACAAATTCGTCTATCTTCCTTTGATTGGGACCGTGAAGGTCATCGCGAAAACACACGACAATAGAAGAAAATACATATACGTCAACAGAAATGAATAAGAACATTTCCTGTATACCTTTAAATATCTTAGACAGGTCTGGGGATATTACCCCAACCCAATCACACATGTCTTGGACAGAAAAATGTGATTTAAACGCTTCCATTTTTTTCAAAATTTCCGCCATTTTGTTAATACAAATGGTTTGTCTAAATCCCGGGTACCGAGTCGTAAAATCCGGCCAGTCTATTTCCCGGGACCCGGAATAATTCGGCGTGTCAAACTCCCGCCTATCGGGGACCGTCTTCTTGTCTGAAGTCCCCTGTATGCCCGCCGCCTCCCCCCCCCCCCCCCCTGGGGCAAAATATTGATAGGTGCATTATCGATGTTATACAGGTAATTACGAGATTTTACACCAAACCGTTCCTCGCTTTTTTTACTTCTTTGTTATAAATCAGTAATTTCTACAAACGTTACGAATGGTGTCCTCAACTCGACAACAAGCTCTAGAAAAACGAATAAGTTAACATATACCCATAACATGTTGCTCGGGAAACTAAGTGGATATATATGTAACAAACTAACCATGTCAACACTGAACTCCTCTCCCATGTCAAAGAATGTGCTTTTTATCGCTCATTTTTCAATAAACATATGCAGATCGAGAAACGAATCTACAGCATCAGTAATATTTGATTTGTTGAGTTGAAGGTTCTTTAGGATAGATATTATTAATCATAGTTAGGGTTGTCTATGCCTGGGTGTCGGATAAAAGACGCAACATGAAATCTTCCTTAAAGAATACAAAAGCAAAAGTAGTTCAATGTCTGACGAAAATGTTAGTTTATAGAAATAAGGGCTTCAGAACTTCTTGGCAAGATTCTCTCAAATGTCGTTAGGAAAACATGCCTCATATTGTTAATCTGGCCACATATGTCGTTCTTTTCTATATTTAGAGATTAATACATGGGTGATGCGTTATTGCCCGTCATATCGGCCCGAGACCCCAATATCGGCCCGAAGGCTTTAGCCTGAGGGCCGATATTGGTCGAGGGCCGATATGACGGGCAATAACGCATCACCCATTTTTTTAATCTTTTTATCATATATATACTCATTTTCTCATATATATACGCATGTTCTCTTTATTTAACCGTTACAATGTTATTTTTATCATATACAATATATAGGCCTAATGTGAATTAAATTAATTTCAGTTGAACCGATGAGCCAAATCACACATTTCCAAATAGATATACAGTGCTTTGGGGGGTATAGAATCACTTGGGTTAAATGTCTAATTTTAAAATGAAAGGGAAATGTTTATTTAATTTCTGATTTAGATTTACCCTTTTAGTTGTATAATAGCAAAATTTCTAAAATTATTGTCCTGAAACTGTGATTTTATAATAGGCTTTTTTTCACCAATATTTACATAATTTCATTTTATCCTTAAAAGTGCCGAACTTCAACAAGTTACCTTAAATAATGATTGCATTTTGACTTTTGTCCCTAAAATTTGTTAAAACAGCAAATATTTATTTCTGAGATTATTGTGACAGTACAGTGCTATGTGGGGTATAGAATCACTTGGGTTAAACGTCTAATTTTAAAGTGAAAGGAAAATGCTTATTTAATTTCTGATTTAGATTTACCCTTTTAGTTGTATGATAGCAACATTTCTGAAATTATTGTCCTGAAACTGTGATTTTTTAATAGGCGTTTTTGCACCAATATTTACATAATTTCATTTTATCCTTAAAAGTGCCAAACTTCAACAAGTTACCTTAATTGATGATTGCATTCTGACTTTTGTCCCTTACATTTGTTAAAACAGCAAATATTTATTTCTGAGTTTATTGTGACAGTATGAATATTTCGTTTCAAAATCACACTTCATTCAGGTAGTATAGAATCATTTTTTCTGAGAGGTGTTGCACGTAGTGATATATTTTGCATGGAAAAATGTCCCAAATAATTTCACCGTTGAATACATGTATGCTTATATGATATATCTTCAAGCCTGGAAAGTTTTAAAATAATCTAAAATATATGAGCTGAGAAAACTGAATTTAAACAGGAAATGATTCTTTACTACCAATGATTCTATACACCCCAAAGCACTGTATGAATTTTTCGTTTCAAAAACACACTTCATTCAGGTAGTATAGAATCATTTTTTCTGAGAGGTGTTGCACGTAGCGATATATTTTGCATGAAAAAATGTCCCAAATAATTTCACCGTTGAATAAGTGTATGCTTATATGATATATCTTCAAGCCTGGAAAGTTCTAAAATAATCTAAAATATATGATATGAGAAAATTGAATTTAAACAGAAAATGATTCTTTACCACCAATGATTCTATACACCCCAAAGCACTGTACTGTACTGTAGGCCTAGATTTTGACGTTTTCTAAAAAAAAAAATGTTTCTAGTGGCGTAGCTGCTTTTAGGCACTGCAAACCCCGACCGAAAACTTTTTTCCTTGATACTGATAGGCTAATATGCTCTTTTTATCCCCAAAAGTGTCCCCCAAAACTCGTCAGAGTGCACCATTTTACCAGCGGAAAAAGGTTTGAATATCGGTTGTTCTTAATGATTAAGCTTTTCAAAATAATATGACAGACTGTACACATAATCAAGCGTTACGTTTGTAATATTTAAGATAAAGTGTTTACCTTTACTGAGTATCTGTTTAAATCCGCTGTTTATTTACATTCGTTGTGACGTTATGGTTTAAAAAATTGACGTCATGTAACGTTCGTTACGTCATCGTAAACACGAAATAAAATCAGGGGCGCAGCCAGGGGGAAGGTCAGAAGCTGGTACCGTTCCATTTTTTCCCCTAATATATATTTCTATAGAAAGCAATCGCCAATACTCGTAACGATCATGTGACCGGTTATTGGCCCGGTCAGGTGACCGGGCCAATAACGGTCAGGTGACCGGGCCAATATGGATATGCATTTTCGGCCCGGTCACATGACCTGAATTTGGCGTATCGGACCGCATTTCTGATACGGTTCATTTCTCGAGAGCTTTATTGTAGGGTAATTTTGTGCATATTGCGGGCCAAAAATGCGTATATATATGATAATTTTTTTATTGTTATTTATTGTTGTTGCTAGGTTGTATATAGTGTTGAAAATCAAAGCAAAGTAGTGTTATACAGGATAAACAATGATGCGATCGAACCTTGAATGTCCTTGTATGAAATGACACTTATAGTGAATACGTGAATTTGCATACATATACTTGATTATATGAATGAACGGTTTTTATTATTTCAGTTAAGATTTTGCGATGAGATGAACATCAAACAATTTATTTTTATTATATTGGTATATTGACACAGGATGAAGTTTGACGATAGTATCGTTTTACTCAAGGATTTCGGTAAATATTAGAAAATACTGTATTTTCTGTATGCATACCGTCCATTTTTGGCGGTATGCAATCACTTTCACGTCTTCATACTGTTCATTCCATCACACAGGCAAGTTTGTTTTTATTAGATGACTGGTTACGCATAAATTATAAAGACGATGTAACGGAATAATTTGAATTTCATATTGTATCACTAATTTCTCCCTAATCTTAAAGATTATATGTCTTTTGTCAGTTTTTTGTCACCGTTTTTTCTTTTTCTCTCACCTTTCAAATGTGGATAACCAATTTCAAGTCTACCCTCTAAATACACATTCAAATAATGTTGCTACGATATTTAAAGTATTAGGCATTGTATTGCATGCATGTGCTAAGAGTAGAGACCAAACGAATATAAATACTTTGTGATTAACATTTAATATAAAGTTAAATCTTAAGGTCCCGCGACTTAACAAGTATTTAAAATGTCATAAGTTAGTCAGTCGGAATTTTCTTCCACACACAAACAAAAGAAGTTAACTCTACTTGTAGATATCCTTCCTCTTATGTAAAGTATCTATACATAGGATGGTTTAAACAATAATTTATTTCGTAATGTTCACATAGATATTATGTACAAATAACAAATAGTAAGGATCCTAAAAGAAGCTTATATAAATTCATCTGCTTTCAAAGAATTAGCATCTTGATATGGCTAATTCTAATACACCCGCACTATATAGCCTAGTTTAAAATATCTCGTTATATTCAACGATATATCACTGTAACGTTTGCAACGTTAGGAGAATAAGCAAGATATCACTGTAACGTTTGCAACGTAAGGAGAGTAAGCAAAGCAAAGCGAAAGATTTCAGATGTGTGCGTTATTTTCACATTTTAGGGGTATTATAATAGAAATATAACATCATTTACGGTGAATTATCGTGAAATATATCACGGTTTGTCGTTCAATTGTATACAATAATTTCACTCGCCCTTCGGGCTCGTGAAATTATTGTTTACAATTGAACTCAAAACCGTCATATATTACACGATAATTCACCGTAAATAATGTTCTATTTCTTAAGTAACATAAATATTTTAATCATGAAAAGCAAGAAAATAAAACAGGTTACAATAATCAAATTTTCAGAATGGTAGCTGAGCACAAAAATGAAAACGTTAAGAACCAATACAGTAACAATAGGCTGTTAATTTAAGTAAGTTGTTATGAGGAAAACGAGAAGAGATAAATGTTGAAAAGGAACAAAATAAACAAAAATACAGTTCAGCACCGGTGTACATTAATGGCCCATATCAGCACCGACTGGCATCATATTTACGATTAGGATGCAAATCGTCAGCTTGAAACTATATAGTCCTGCATACTTTTAAATAAGTCGGCGTTTAATTTATGATAACGTTCTGAGGAACCAAAGAGATGATTTGTGCTGAGTTTATATACGCAGGACGCTTATACATGTACCGTTCCATATTATTATGGAAACGGTCTTACAGATTCTTATTACAAGTCGTTGTCGTTATATATCATTTATATATGCCCATGAAAAACACGAGCGTGATTATATAAATAGTGTATCCCAATGAGTGTGACAGTGCATATTGTCAACTAGAGGTTTAGTTATACACTCAAATATTCGATGTATTGAAAATGTCCCATATTCCAATCGTATTCGGTATGCGCTGCATTGTTATTCGAACATTTTCGAATACAAATATAAAGTGTAACCACTAGTCCAATACTAACCATTTTTCAAAATAAAGACAACCAATCATGGATTTAAATAATAGATTGTTGTATCCGTCACAGATTACATGTTATACATCAAGTTGTTTATTTTGTCGATCTTCACGGTCCGATATTTAGTAAATGCATTCAATAACATGTTGAGGTTAGCAACCTGGGTTTATTGTTTAAATTTATTAATAAAATCTGATAAAATTCATTTGAAATCATGTCCTTAAACATTATTTTATATGTATTTAGTTAAGCCTCGGGCAGTCCTAAAACCAGAAAATGTGTTAATAGATCTTGATATGCTCATCTGTTAAAATAAATATATAATTATTTGAACTGCTTTTATGTGTATTCCTGTTTAAAATTTACATATTTAATGAATAAAATACTGATCCCGAAATCGTTTAATAGTTTCTGTTAGGACCTCTATTTTCACTCCGTAACAGTATTGCAATACTCGTGAATTACGTTATGCTGTGGCTACTTCATGCTTTTAACGAATAACTGTAGTGTCAAAGTACCGTTAACTTTAGGTCTTGATACATATTGTATTGCTATTGCAACATTCTATATGTTATGGCACATTAGCAAGCATTAGTCGCGGTCAGTGCCTATACAGTATACATCCAAAATGCAACGGTTTGACATTACATATATAATAAACAGATTTACGACAAATATAAAATAAATGCTTAGGTTTACTAAAGTCAATATCTATGATATGTTTAGTAAGTGAGAAGTGGAAATGAAGAGACAATTGGAGAAAACCAAAGTGAGATTCAGCAAAACTGATTTTTGGTATTTTGAATGCATCTTTTTGTACCTTTAATATAAGATCATTATCGTTATCAATCAATTATGTATAACAACACAACACTCACCAACACTTTAAGTGAATATGCATTCGATCAAGTAATCGGACACAAAATAGTATTTGATGTCCTCATTTTCTACTATCACAATTAAGTGACAAGCGCAAAGTCACGATCTACCTCGCTCGCTAGATGAATTCTTAAACGAGCATTATTTGATTAAACTGAATTGAATGTTGTTTAACGGCTCATCAACACAGTATAGGTTATTTAGAGCCGCCCCAGAGAGAGGGGAAAGATACATAGGAATCCGGGAACCTGCCCTACTCTTATTATCGAATAGATTCCTATGGTTATTTAACGTGCTCGGAGGATAGACCGATACACGTGACCGCCCGGTTTACGTCCCCATCCGACGGACGAGGCTAAGGGAAAGTGTCTTGCCCAAGAACACACCGCCGAAACTCAGTGGCACCACGGAGAATTGAACCTGGGGCCTCCGGTTACAAATCCGCCGCGCTACCGACTGCGCCACGCCAGCCCTATTTGATTAAAAAAGACATTGACCCACACACAAGTATTATCGTCGAACAGTGGGGCATTTGAACGAGTTGTAACATAGAGGATCTTACATGATTGACTGTGTATTATAGAGTTAAAATGAAGGACTGAATCACTGTGTTTGTGTACAGGATAACATTTGGTTGCGTGGCATATCATACTTGATT
>JAWPHD010003108.1:0-228510 GCA_037043455.1 Cyrtodaria siliqua | reverse complement strand
CAGCCATTTGCATGGGAAACACTTGTACTGTGTAATCCCTGTGTTATTAAATGCGCATGTCAACCGGAAGGCGAAAAGACGACAGAACGAAAAGACGACAGAACGACACAACGAAAAGACGCCATTTCAAGGGCGAAAAGACGAAAGAACACCACGCCGCGAAAAGACGACACTTAAGCGCTAGCCTCGGTCACCCGGCCCGCTTCTGATTTCTTCGTTACGCTATGCTACACGGATCCAGAACCAGGGCCTGGGGAAACTTAGTCTCGGCCAGCCAGACCGTATCATGCATATGTCTTACTTGCAGATATCGGTCTGGGCAGATTAGGCCAATTGAAGCGCCCACTAGCGATTAACACAATTTATTCGCGCGTTTTTTTCACGCTCATAAAGTCGACGTTTGCGTGACGTCATGTTGTAAAAACAAGTACAACGTCAATTGTTGATGCAGCAGTTAAACTGTTTAACGTCACTTGCTGCTTCTCATAAGTTAAAAATAAGAAAATATCATTAAATTAACTTAAAAACATGTTTTTTGAAAGTCTCGTTGAATCTCTAAAAATCTCACCAAAATCGCCCAAAACGAGAGGGCGATTTTAAACGTCGTATTTTCCCCAGGCCCTGGTTCTGGATCCGTGTAGCATAGCGTAACGAAGAAATCAGAAGCGGGCCGGGTGACCGAGGCTAGGGGAAACTACGACGTTTAAAATCGCCCTCTCGTTTTGGGCGATTTTGGCGAGATTTTGAGAGATTCAACGAGACTTTCAAAATACTCATTTCTAAATTAATTTCACAATAATTTCGTACTTTCAACTTTTGAGAAGCAGCATGTGACATCAAAAATGGCAACAGGTGCATCAACAATTGACGTTGTACGTTTATTTACAATATGACGTCACGCAAACGTGAACTTTATGCACGTGAAAAAAACGCGCGAATAAATTGGACTAATCGCTAGTGGGCGCTTTAATTGGCCTAATCTGCCCAGACCGATATCTGCAAGTAAGACATATGCATGATACGGTCTAGCTGGCCAAGACTACTTAAGCGCGAAAAGACGCCATTTGATATTGTCGTATTTTCGTCTTTTCGCGTAGCGTTCTGTCGTCTTTTCGCCCTTGAAATGGCGTCTTTTCGTTCCGTCGTTCCGTCGTCTTTTCGTTCCGTCGTCACAAATCCATAGTTATGTACGCTAAACCATCCTACATTGTTACATACCAATTTAAATAATAAGAATATAAAGTTTACTCCAAACATGGTAATTAGTACGACTGGTCCAGGCATGATTATCAGTATCAGTCCCGGAAAGTTACTACTAAATTACAAAGTCAAAATATTATTTTTATATTATTATGTTTTAATATTCATATTAAATTAACCATTCTGCGTTTATAAAAAAACATTTAAAAGAAATAGTAACCCTCCGTTTAGTATCGATTGGACATAAGGTATGCACACATCCTGCCTTTTTTACCCATTTCCCCAACAATTCAAAATCGTCCCCGACTTTTAGCAGTTACCGTGAAATGGCCGCAATGACCGAAACGTGCATGTCAACCGGAGGGCGAAAAGATGACAGAACGAAAATACGACAGAACGACAGAACAAAAAGACAAATGCAGCACGAAAAGACGACAGAACGAAAAGACGACAGAACGACAGAATGAAAAGATGCCATTTCAACGGCGAAAATACGACAGAACGCCACGCGAAAAGACAAAAAGACGACAATATCAAATGGCGTCTTTTCGCGCTGAAGTGTCGTCTTTATGTCTTTTCGTTATTTAGCCCCTGAAAGACGACAGAACAAAAATACGACAGGACGAAAAGACGAAAATGCAGCTCGAAAAGACGACAGAACGAAAAGACGACAGAACGATATAACGAAAAGACGCCATTTCAAGAGTGAAAAGACGACAGAAATCAGCCACCATACACACTGGTATTTCAATGATAAAACTAGTTAACTTTTAATATATTGTATTATACACGAAATCGAGGTATATATTTGATATTTTACGCATTAATGTTTGGTTTATATATCCGGTCATCGAATTTCACATGTGACATGTATATACGGAAGCGGTATATATAGAGTTTAAATAATATCCGGTTTCGAGTTCAATATTTTCAATTTTAAACATATCTTTCTAATTGGAAACTTCACATGCTATACAACGTATTCAGTTATTGATTCATTCGTATTCACAAAGGTAGCTTTAACGCGTGTGTTTGTGTGTATATCATCAGATGTCATCAACGGGTTGTGGGGAAAACATCAGGCGTGCTTATTCAAAATGTTAAGTGTTTTGTTCAAATTAACTCAGTTTAATATATATGTATTTTGGGTGTTCTGGGCCACTAGGAGAATCACCCAAAATAATCTAAAACCACCACACAAAATTTTTCAGTTTACTGAAAATTAAGTCAATTAAACTGGTTATTTAGCATGTCCCAGGCGCTAAATAACCCAAGATTTTAAGATTGAATTGTGAAAATGTTTTAAATTTAGATGTTTAAATTTTATTGTAAAATAGAGGTTAAACATCAAAACTTATGTTAACAAACTTTTTTAAAATAGGGGTAGTGAAGAACACAAGTTTAAATTTTTTAGGTTTTGAGCGTTGTGTAGTAGGTAAGGTTACGTGATTATTGTCATGTCAGAGTAAGGTTACGTGATTATTGTCACATGTATTAGCTCATGTGATAAGCATCTATTTATATCAACCAATCGGTGAAGATCATGTGATAAGTGTCTATTTATATAAACCAATCGGTGAAGATCATGTGATAAGTGTCTATTTATATCAACCAATCGGTAAAGTTGAAAGTAAAACTACGGATTAGTATTACTTTCACACGGTGACATACCCTATGGGAATAGAGACCTGAAAAAGTAAGGATAAAACTAGGATTATTTTTCATGAAAGGTAAGTCCATTTTAAATTTGTATTTATTTTTATATTTTTAGAAGGTTTTAGGTTGAATACAAAGGTGATGGATCGTACTCATACACATTACTAAAACAATTTATTACACACTTTTTAGACTTTTTTGTAAAGTTGCCATTGCTTCTTTTCTTCCCTGCTCCACTAGTTCTTTTTTTTTAGCTTCACTTATTTTAGCCTTTTTTTGTTTGGTGTCTTCTTTTAAACTATAATATTTATCTAACTCATCTAAAATCATCTTAAACTCTTGATCAGATATTTGTGCATCACTCAACGCTTTTGATATTAACTGCTTTATACTATTTAACTTAGCCTCTGCCAAAGTTTTTATTTCATGATGTTTTTGAGCTTTTACATTAAGCTTGCGTCTGATAAAATTAACACAAACACCTGTAGCTCCACATACTATTGCTGCTATTTCTAAAGGTAACAAAACTGGAATAACAAATCCAATCCCAGCCATAATAACACCTGCAGATATCAAGGTAGTGTCAATTCCATCTGTAATATTAATACCACGTTTATATTTTTTATAAAGTGACTGACGTATATCTCGTTCTGTAATTAACTTTTTTTCAATTTCTGAAATCTTTTGTAATCTATAATTTTGTCCGTCTTCCACTGACAAATCAGGATATAAACTTGGTGCTGTCGGTTGCTTCATTTTTTATTAATAAATAAAAAATTAAATTAATTCAATTAATAATGATGCCACCGTATTTACAGCTGTAGCGTTGGCAACCTTGCATACAAAGTTAACAACAGAACCAGCGCCAATCTCTAAAGGTTTATCAAAGTTATCATGATTGCGTGGAATGATGTGAAGCGTTATACCATAATTTGGTTGTTCAACACCATTGACAGAAACTATTACAGTTACGTCACCAACTAATCGTTCACATGCTAAACCTATTCCCATAATCCGTCCACGTCGTGTCATTACATGCCCCACATTTTTTTCTGCTCCGCCGTTACCAAATGAAAGTATTCTGTTTGATACAAGTGGGCCCTTAGCCTCTGCAAATATTGTTATAATTCCATATTTAAGATTATCAACTCTATTTTTTAAATGATTAAACTGGTCAACAATAGGCACAACTCGCCTATATAAATTTTGAACATCATTTATTAAAGCCTCTAAGTCTTTTGTTTTTTTAGTTCTTGTTGGTCCATATATACTCATTGTTTTTTTTTTTATAAAAATATATTTTTTAAATAATTTCTAAAACACAACTCATAGGCAAACCGCGATTATCTATCTTGTTGCCATACTCATCTCTGACTTCTATTTTTAATTCAGAAATTGCACCATTCATAAGACAGTGATATTCAGGATAAAAACTTGTATACAATATCTCCATACTGCTTATTTACTACAGGCACAACCCCTATAATAGTGCTTGGTGCGCCATTGAAATAATTACTACTCGTATTAACTTGTTCCAGATGAACATATAGCTGTTTATAAGGAGCTAAATTAATTGGGTAGTCTCCTAAAGTAGTACCTGTCAACCATTTTCTGTCCTTGAATCCCAGCATTTTTGAAAGACCGCTTGACATTCGTGTCTCTATTGGCGTATGTATAATGGCTGTACCAATTTGGACAATATTGTCCAGAATAATCTTTTCATTTAGCTTTTTAAAATCTTCTACCAAGTCTTGAAAGTTATAAAGACCACCTGGTAAATGTTCTGTTTTATCTGGGTTTCGCGTCTTTATGACTTCATGATTAATATTAAACCAACCGATAGTGTATATAAAACTTTTTAATCCGACGCGCTTAGTTCCATCTCTATTATCGATATACTGTTGTAAATTAATAGAGTTGTCTATGTTTGAAATTGTATGAAACATTTTTTTTAATATATGTATATAAAAACACAAATAAAAATGATTTCTAAAGAATTCAAATATAACCCGGATGCTCAATATTCAAATACTTTTAGCAAGAAAGTGATAGATATAATAAATCAAAACATAGTCATTACATCAGACGGTAAAGGCTTTAAAGCATCATTCCCCAATGTCTTTGAAAAATATAAACTCCCATACGTCAAATCAGATGCTATAGTCCAACGCTGGGGAACAGATTGGATGTTATTTTGGCAGAATCAGTTAAACTTTGCTATTTGGTGTGCAACAACTGGATGTGGTATTGATGAATCAGTTAAACTTTGCTATTTGGTGTGCAACAACTGGATGTGGTATTGATTTTAACAATCATCTAAAAGCTGATACTCTGGTTGGTTCGTTATTTCGATTTCATGTCTATTACCAAGTCAGAAGAATATTATTTGAAATGAGTGTAGTAATGCCGCAAGACTCAAATTGGAATGCATTTAGTAACACATATTAAACCGAAACGCATACGAGAGAATATGCAAGGAGTTTAACGTTGATTTATATTTAGACTGGAGACAGAAACAAAGCTATAATAATGGTCTAGGAACAATTTATAATTACTGGACAAATATTGGTTATCATCCTTTGATAAATACTGTATACGACAACAAAACGATGAGTTTTACAGTCTATGAGAGTGATAAAACATACCACATTGATTACATTGCACAAGGATCTGAGGCTGACAACAGCTGGTCTACTTTTATACTAGATTGTTCATTTGGATTTACAAGAGCTGGAGAAGAACTGCCCAGCAGTATGTTCTTATGCTGTCATTAATTCTTTCTACTCCATAGAAAGAATTAATGACAGCATAAGAACATACTGCTGGGCAGTTCTTGGTTCACAATCACAAACAAGAACTGATATACTTGGAACTGGAACAGCATTTGATGCACAGAAACAATGTAGAGGACGCAATAAATAGCCCCATCGACTTGCCCAGTCAAATTTCAAGATATGAAAACACTCTAAAATATGCAAGAAGTAAAGTAAATTTTGTCTATGGAAGTGGATTGTAAATGTCTCCGAGCGACATGGAATTAAGAATTGGAACAATACAAGACTACAATAATGAAATTGTAATAGCAACCGATGCACAAGCATTAGGATTGAATAATGATGTAAATGTAAAACCAGTGCCACCAAAAAATATTCAACCTTTTCAAGGCACCAAAACAAAGAAATTTTTACCGGAACATTCTGACTTTGATAAATCATCAATACATAAAACTGTGGAACATAACCCACCAGAAATACAAAAAATAGCGATTGAACACGAAGATAACAAAACAACTATAATTGTTGGTACTATAGTAATAGGTCTTGCTGCATTACTTATTTACGAGATTTACTAAACCACTCTTTGGCTGCCACATATAACAACCCGGAAACAAACACAAGCAGAGTCCATAGATTGTTACCAAGCCAATTAATAACATTACCTGTTGCAGATAAAAGCCATGATACTATTGCACCAATAACTCCTGGAAGTGCTGCAGCAGCTTTACCAGCTATGTTGGCAAGAAGTTTACCAAGATTAAGTAGTTGTTTTTTTATCCAGTCTTTTAATACCCCAATAATCATACCAAAGGCAGTCAAAATACTAACAATAGTAATACCTTGCTCCCTAAACAAGGTTTTGATCCTCTCACCCAATGTTGTGTCTTTTTTTAACACCTTATTTATAGTTTCTTTTATCCTGTTTATTTGACTGCGTAATGCTTCTTTGTTTTCACTCGCCGCTTCAAGTCGTGAACTTCTTTCATCTTCTAAGTTTTTTATTCTGTCACGTATGCGCTCTTGTTGAAACTCATTCTCCTGCCCGGGGGTGCTAACTTGTTCTAATTTTTGTTTTTCTTTTGTTATGTCTTTATCAAGCTCAGTGAGCTTTGAAAGATTATTAGTAAGTTCTCCACGGAAGCTTTGCAATCTCTTATCTAAACCTCGTATCTCTCGCAGTGTTAGACTTTCTGGTTGAACAGCAGTTTTAGGATGAGTTTCATCTATTGTATTACTCAAATCACTCTCAATTATATTTACAGCATCTACTGTATTTTGTACATCTTCAGTTGTTGAAAAAGTTTGCATTTGTATATTTTCTCCTTCTTTTGTGAGGGTATCTCTTGTTTTTGCCAAGGATGCTAATTCTGCCATACCCTGAGCCTTTCTTTCACGTGGGGTTAAATAATCATATATTTTTAAATTATTTTTTATGAAGCCAATGCCATGTTTTCTAAGTAGAGTGTCCAGCGCATAAAATTTGACTGCATTATTTCCCCTATAATGAGTAAGTGGAACATCATCTGTTCCCAACTGAACTGCATATAACATTGTTATACCGTTTTTGTCCTTATCCATTTTAAAAAATTTATAATCAATTTTGCTGATATCCTCGTCAAATTCTTTATAAAATTCATCTACTAACCACCGTTTATGTTTAAGCTGTTCTTCTGTTTTATCTTCCCCTTGAAGCTGATCAATATAGTTATTTTCATTTACAATTTGTCTCTGGAATTCTGGGTCAGGTTGTATAAATTCGTCTTCAAGTAATTGATCCAAGTCTTCTTCAGTCATATCTTCAATATTGTACACAGGATTGTCAAAAACAAATCCTCCTTCAGCCATTGTTTATTTTATTTAATTTTAAAAAATATATTTAAAAAATAAAAACAATGTCAGCTTACGGAAACAAACTCAGCCCTCATAGAAAACTAAGAGAACCTCATGGTGCCAAAGGCATCCGCACAAGTGTAGTAATAACTAATAATCCATCAACAATAGACCAAAACCAGCAACTGCTTGTAAGATTTCCCAATCTAAGTACTAATGATGTGATAGTTCCTCGTACTGCTCGTCTTGCCTTTGAAATAGAACTTAAAAGCAGAACAGACGCCAACGCTACTCTATTTCAAAATCTGGGTAGAACAATTGTAAAAAAAATGACAATAAGAATAAGTGGCAATGAAGTCATGTCAATAGATGACAGTGATATATATCATTGTTATGTAGATTTATGGAAAAGCCCTACTGAACGATTAAACACAGCTTACCAAGGTATTGGTAAACCAAACATGCTAAAACATAGAGTTAGCGCGGGAGATGCTTCCTCAGACACCGGAGATGAAGCTATAGCAGCAGCTTATGGAAATAGATTTTGTATTCCACTTGACTTTGAAATGTTAGAAAGTCATATGCCATTTTACCAAGCGGGGCTTGGTGATAGGTTAGAATATGAATTAACGTTTAACGATTATAACAAAGTTATCAAAAGCACTGATGCTGATGCATCTTATGTAATAAAAAATATCTGCTTGGAATTTGATACGGTTAGTGATGTTGAATTAGCCAGACAAATAAGACAGCAAATCAATGGTAAGATGTCATTTATGTATGATCGTATCTTGCGACATAGAAAAATAATAGCAAACAAATCTGATACTCTTTGGAACATCAACATTAATGTACCAGCACGGAGCATGAAAGGTATTTTATTGCTGTTTGAAGACCCAGAAAGAACAAGCACAGAATCCTTTTACAACCCAAAGATTGAAAAGGTTGAAATGACAATAGAGGGAGTACCAAATCAGTTGTATAGTCAGGGCATGAAGGCATATCAACATTGGGATGAAATCAACAAATATTTTGCTTTAACATCAAAAAGAAACAAAGAGACAGAAATAGCAGCGAGGGACTTAAACTTTACCAATGTTTCTCTTGAGACCTATCTAACAAAATCATATGCTTTGTGGCTTGACCTTAGAATATGTGAGGACAATTTATTACACGGCAGTGGAAGAAGAATAGAAAACGGCAGTGAAGGCATAACGATACTAATAAATAAAAAAGCAGATGCAGATCAAACTTTAAATATTTATATATATATAATACAAGATGCGCATATCAATTTCGAAGATGGAAGATTCAAAGAAGCAGGATACTAGTTTGCAACAAAAATATCCTAAATATTCACACAGTGCCATTATTTGTGGTCAGACAGGCTGTGGTAAAACAGAGTTTGTTCTTGACATACTTGAACAAGAGTATGTTGGAGTTTTTAAACATATAATTATATTGTGTCCAACCATAGAGTGGAACGAGGCTTATAAAAATAGATCCTGGATAGGAGATGTGAAAAACCCAAAAGATAAAAAAATAATAATTGTCAATCCCGTGAGCAACGGTAAAGAAATGTTACAAGAACTGTTGCGTTTCTTTTTCAAACAATATGCTGGCCAGCCCACATTATACATTATTGACGATTGCTCAGCCACAAAATAATTAACAAAGAAAAAAGATATGTTGTCAGAGTTGGCATTCTCTGGTCGCCACGCCAAACAATCAGTGTGGGTCATTTCACAGAGATATAATTCTGTATTGAAAGATTTGAGAGAGCAAGCAAAATGGTTGTGTATGTTTTACACCAAAGACAGAGATAGTTTTGAAAATTGTTTGAGAGAAAATGATGTTATTTCGACGTTGGAGGAGAGAACCAGAATAAGAAAAGCTTTAGCTAAGACTAAATATTCGAAGTTAATTTTGAGGACTGACCAACCAACTGGTTATTGGGTTGAATAATTTTTTTAAAAATACAATCTAGAGTTTCCCATATAACCCATACACTCAATGCACTAGCCAATATCGGTACAAAATCACTACTCATGTTTTGTGGGTCTTGTAAAACATACTCTCTCGGCTCACATATAAAATATTCTACGTCATCCTTTGTCACAGAAATTACAGGCGTTTCTTGTGCACCTTTTTCGTACGTTTGTAAAAACTTACTTTCTGAAACACATATACAACATTTTACGTCATCTCTTGTCATAACATCCAGTGCTATTTTATTTTTGTTATAATCACTATTGTCACCGTCTGTTATTTTCAAATCCATTTTTTCTTATATAATATTTTTTTTTTATTATTACAAAATATATTTTTTTACAACTGTTGCTAATAGTAATACTAACAGCAAAGTAGCAATGTTAATAGCAATACTGACCATGAATATAGTATTGCTAATAGCATTGCTCATAGCAAAGTAGCAATGTTAATAGCAATGCTTGCAGCAAATTAATAATGTTAATAGAAAAAATAGCAATATTAATAACAATGCTATTAACAATACTAACAATTACTAGTTGCATGAATATCGCTGCTAGTTGTTTTGTATTTTATATTTATTTCAAGATAAAAAATAAGATTAATAATATAAAAATGAATGCGGAAGAACTATTACAAAATATATCGGAACAGACGGAACCAGATGAATCAAAGCAACAAGAAACAAAAAAAGAAAGATTATCAGCCATAGTAGCTGGCGGTGGTAGTCGTCAATATTTGGGTAAAGACATACAACTCACAAACATAGATGGCATGCCACCAGATGAAATTAACAAACTTTACTGCAGATATGAAGCAAGGCTTGGGGCAAGCATGACTAAAACTTTAGGCAATTCTTTTATTAACTTGTATGTAATGGGAGTATCAAAATATTTTAATGTAACCAGTCCACCAAAGCTGATAGAAGATTTGGAGGAAGACCCATTTATTAATCATGCTTTGACAAGCGCTTGTTGTGAGTTGTACTACAGGTATGGAATGTGCTTAGCACCATTTACAGCAATACTGACAACTGTTAGACATATCGATTTTAATAAAAATAAAAATATAGATAATATAAATGGAGAACCAAGAGAGTGAAGTTATACCTGTTGTTACACAACCTGTTGAACAACAAAAAGTAAAAAATCCAAAAAGAATAAAAGCTGGAAAAAAAAAGGAGCAGCGGCAAGAAAGGCAAAGCGTTTGCTTCAAGATGCAAATCAAAATGCTGCAAATCAAATAACAAAAATAACAATAGGTGAAGAAGAACCAGAAAAAAACAAAATAAATGTATACAAAAATTATATTCCACCGTGTCTGGTTTTATTAGGCATTGCTGGGTTGGGTTTGTATATTTATAACAAAACATCTGCTACACAACCTGTAACTGTGCAACCTGTTCATGTTGTACCAAAAGACCCGTTTGATTTTTAATAATTTATTTTAAAAAAATAATCATATAAAAAAAATGGCAGCAAGTATTGACGGAAAACAAATTGTAAATATGATGTATCATGCTGGAGTGGAAACACTTCTGTTGGATATTCTGAGATTGGCAGAACACTACTAAAAAGACCAGCCCCTAAAGTGGATTTTAATATGGTAGATGTTGGGATGCTGTCTGTGGATATAATGTTAGCAATGGCTACAAAGGATATGCTGATTAAGCAAGGAATTATTCCTGCGGATATTATGAAATAATTTAAAAAATATATATATAAAAAAAATGGCAAGTGCAGTAGCAATGATGATAGGTGGCGCATTAACAAACGCATTGGCGTTTAGCGGTTCAAATTATTTCTTTTCAAAAATGGGAAGTCATTCAGATGAGGAAAGACAAAGACATGACAAAGCAGTGGAACAATTAAACGCAGCACAAGCGGAGTGGAATAAAAAAAGAACAGAGAGATTAGATTTTATTAATAAGCAACTGCAAAAAGAGCATCATGCAGAGCAGACTTTTGATAATGTGGATCAGGCTATGAAACAGTATTATTATACAACTGGCAAACATTTGCTTTTGGAACCGGAGCCCAAGTTGAGTGATATTTATACACCATCTCCGGATCAACAAAATAGAGAAATTACGTTTATTGTGGTGGGCATGGCTGCAACTGGATTTGTGGCGTATAAATTGAGTTCATAAAAAAAAGTTTAAAACTATAATTACTTTAGATTTGGAATGACTACATATGTTTACTTTGAAAAGACTAAGTCATATGCATGATACCTATTTTTTTTTTTTTTTTTACATGGTTTCAATCCAAGTGGTCGAATATAATATTGTGGTTTAGCACTCTTCTCTAATTTATTTTTGAGATGATCAGGCGCCCATACTTCACCGTTGTCTAATAATGTCAATACCATGGATGGACCATATTCAGTTTCTACTATTTTCGTATCTGTAATAGTGTATACTTTATTTAGTTCCAAGTCTGTCCATTTCTTTGTGCTATTTTGATATTGCTCTTCGAGCAGTTCATCGAATCGTGCAGTTGTGATTTCCATTTTTTCTTTATAGTTATATAAAGTTTAATGTTTAGTAGAAAAAAATGGAAAAGATTTATTACAGCCCAAAAGGATTTTGGAGAGGTTACACAGCAGTTAAAAAATTAGCAAAAGAGGCTGGTGTCAGTGAAAAAAAGGCATTAGAATTTTTAAAGAAACAAGCTGTGTGGCAGATTTATTTACCTGCGCCAAAAAAAATAGTTAGACCCAGGTTTGATGTTTCTACTAAAAATGGAGTGCATCAAGCTGATTTGTTATTTCTGCCGCATGATACTTTTAGACGCAAGACATATAAATATGCATTGACTGTTGTTGATATTGCAAGTAGATATAAAGAAGCAGAGCCACTAACTTCCAAGGATAGTAAAGAAGTTGCTAAAGCATTTGAAAAAATATACAGTCGACATTTGAAATATCCAAAGTTATTACAAGTGGATCCAGGCAGAGAATTTATGGGTGCAGTATCACAGTTGATGGCAAAACACAAAGTAAATATCAGACGAGGCAGAACAGAAATACACAGAGACCAAGCTTTAGTGGAAAGATTTAACAGAACATTAGCTGAGAGATTGTTTGGTTATCAGTATGCTTAGGAAATAGATTCCCAAAAACGTAATAGAGAATGGGTAAAAAGATTACCAGAAGTTGTTAAAGCCATAAATGCGGAGACAAATAAGCCCCCTCCTGTTGAAACAAAAATATTAAAAGATGATCCTATCTGTATGAATGCAAGTGTAAGATATTTATATCAACACGGGGAACAAGAAGGTGGAAGACGCAGAGCAACTGATCCAATGTGGAGTGTAGATATTCACAAGATTAAAAGTTATATGGTGACGCAAGGTATAAGAGTTTATTATTTGAAAGCACCAGCGCCACAGAGAGGATTTGTCAAAGAAGAATTACTTATTGTTCCTGCTGATACCCAAATTCATAAGTTTTTATAGAAGCCATGTGCATCAGTTGTAATACCATCTTCTCGGATGTATCTTTTTGAGTAAAATGGTGATAATGTAACTTTGTTTACTGTTATGCCGTATATTTGATGCTTCATTGATCGCATCATATTCATTTCATGGGTGTATTTTTTCTTGTTAAATAGTGCATCCTTGTAGTTGTCAAAATTTATATGTTTTTTGACTACATAAGTTTTTACACCCTTTGCTTTTTTAATGAGTTGTTCATCCGCTCTCAAAATAGAATATAGCTTGGGTCTTAATCCAACATACTCAGCTATAGCAACACCAGCACATTCGTCTTTCATTTTACCCAATACTTTTTTGTTTGTATCATCATGCATTGGGTGATCTTGAGGATAATCACTCAAGTCATACTCATCTTTCATTTCAGCCATGTCTTTGTATGCATCATCTGTTCTGATGTCTACAAGCAAGCTGTCAGTATCTGTGTATAATAAAGTACAGTTATCTCCGTACCTTTTTTTCAAAGTATTATAATACCAATCATACATCATATACTTTGATAAATCTAATACTGCCATCCCAACATAGATTGGTTTGTTTAATGTTAATTTTGTTTTGTTTACATGTATTGCTGACAATTCATCTGAAAATTTTATACGCCTGTTAAAGTTGGGTTTGGCTATTATTTTTCTTATCTTTTCATTTTCAGAGCCGTCAGTTCTGACTAGTTTTATATCAGTCCGCTTGCGTAGATTTTCCATTGTTTTGCCAAACACAGAGTTGTTCATAAGCTTGTAAAAATCTTTTTCAAATTGTGATTTAGCTTTTTTCCTAAGTTCTGTGTTTAAATTTATGTATGATTTCATCCATGGTTTTTCATTAAATTCTAATACTCTTGTGTATTTTCTTTAGTTTCATGCCTAAAGATAAATACAGTTCCAGGTTTTTGTAATGTATCACATATTTTTCTTTGTCCCTAAGATTGGGAACTAGTTGTTCTGTATTTATCATGCTATTATTTTCTAACAGATCTGTTTGGTATTCAGACAACCATTCTTTTTTCACTGCTAATCTTTCCGGTGCAAGTGGATAATCATTGTGAGCTTCATGAAGTTCTTTTGGATATTCCAAATCAACTTCTAGAAAATATCCTTTTCCTTCTTTTGGCTCTGGCAAGGTTTCTGATTCCACCCACTTAAAGCCAGAATATGGAAGTGGCTGACTCATTGCCCAACCATAGAGGTTACAGGCATCATACTACATTAAAAAGTTGTTTTCCGTGTTAGGGTTATAATCAACTACATGTGGATTGTTTGCTTTGGCATATCGTTTTGATACCATACTAATTCCACCACGCATACCTTTTTCTATAAATAAGTGCATGTCAATGTCTGTCAAAAGTTCCAATTCTATTTTAGAATGTTTGAGTAAAGCATCCCAAGATAATCCAGGTGCTGTGTAGTAATGCAAAGAATCGAGTTTATATGCATTCATGCATGTTTTTCTAAAAGTTTGAAACACATCTGCTAACAGAGTTACATCAGTTTTTAGATATAAATCATGATAGTCTCCAAGAGTTTTACAGTTAAACTCTTTCCATATTTTTTGAGCGTATTCGTAATCTTTGGAACTTATACTTTCATCTGAAAGACTACTGTAAAACTTTTCTATAGGCGGTAATTGCGTTTCCTTAAATCTTTCCATACTGTCCATATATTCGTATGGATAAACACCTTTTCGTAAAAGTAAATCTGTTTGTCCCCCAAACTGATTTTTAGTAATTTTGAAATCAGATTTGTCTGTTGCATCAACCAATTTTTCCAGAGACGAAGCCATAAATTGGAAACTGTCTAAAAATCTAAGTTGTCCGGCACTAAATGAAATATACTTTTCAGCGTTGTTTGGAATGCATGTAATATTACCTGTCATTTTATGTATTTTTTGCATAATGAGATGACTATCATATCCTTTGAGGTTGTGAAATATAACAGGAATAATTGTTTTATTTGGTTTTAGTTTTAGTTTTAGGTTGCAGTTTTTATGTGCTGCACCTCTGTATTCTCCTGTAAAATGACAGTGATCTCTTACTTTACAGTTTTTACCACATTTCCTACCTATTTCATTTTCGCATATCCAGCAGTGTGTTGCTTTTTCATAATCTTCCTCATTTTGTTGTGTCATAATTAAGGGTTTTGGGTGAGCAAATATTTTATTAATGTTGCTCTTCTCACATTCTAAGTGATTTAAAAACATTTCAACAGTATCTTCACCTCTGTAAATAACAGGTTCTTCTGTTTTACCATCATATCTGACAACTTGATATCCAAATCTACAAGCTTCGTGCACACTTGTGATTTCAGATTTCTTTCCAAATTTAGTTGATTGTGGTTTGATTATACTCTCAAGATCAGCATATATTGCATAAGGCACAGGCATCTGATTTTGATGATTTTTAAATTTTACAGTATTTTTACCTTCTTGCGGCATTTCTATTCTGCAAGAATTTTTGTTGATACCATCGCAGTCTTCTTTGTGTTTGGTAAGTAGTCCTTTCCCAGAAAAGCCGTGAAGGCAACGATCGCAGAAGTAAGTTTTACCATGATGTTTGTTTTGATCGTAAAGTAATCTATTTAAATTTTTAATCCAGCAATAGTGATATTTTGTTGTTATTGTTTTTGGTTCGTTGGGATAATCATCAGGGTTATAGTTGTCATCTATAATTCCTTCTTCATTATTTGGATCGTCTTCGTTCTCTGATTCAACCTCAGTGTCTTCAGATATTAAGATCAAATTAATTCGTTCAATATCTTTTGGTTGTTCTGATATTTTATATGGAAAAACAGATACCTTTTTATTTTTTCCTGTTATGGTATATCCATAAACATTAATAGCAAGATTATTTTGTTTTTCTACTTTGGTTATTTGAGAAATTGGAGTGGGAAAGTCAATGTTATCTTTCTTCAAAAACTCTATACTAGGATACTTTGATAATCTGTATGTATGATCTGCAGCTGGATTTAAAGCAGAATTTATTGCATGGAATAAACATTTATCATCATTGTTTTTCACATTTATAATTGCTTTCTTATCAGCTACTGCTTTAGGTAGAGAAATATATGAAGAACCTTTTAATGGTTCATACTTTGCAAAATTTAAGTAAAACTTAACACAGTGATCAATCTCCAATCCTGAACCTCCACTTATATGTTTTTCAAGGGTCGGTTGTATACAAGCAGATGCTTCATCATAAAACTCATTTATTTTTTCAGAGTTTAAAACTACCTTTTGATCACTATAGAAAACGTCCGTTTTGACGTATTTTTTGGTAGCACCGTCATCTTTAAATAAATCTACAGTGAGACCTAATGAAAACTTTAATCCATTCATCACTGTCAGCTCTTTGCTTATTTGTTCTGTGATAATAGATTTTTTATCACGAAATAGTTCTTGAGGGTCTTTGTATTTCTCGGCAGATATCTCGTATGCTTTCAAATAGCAACTCATTGGTTTGTCAACCAGTTTTAATTCTTCTTTAGATTTTCTATCATTAAACTCTTTCAATTCATTTATAACATTGTCTCGTTATTTAGCATATTTCTGATTTTGCTCATCTTGTAATTTAACATATTTCTGCTTTTCTCGTTTACGTTGTTTCTTAGCACGTCGTCTCTTGAGTAAATTTTCTAATGTTTGAGATTTAACCTCTTTTGAAGTTTCCTTTGGTTTTAATGCATTTATACCGTTAGATAGCGTTTGCTTATCTATTACACCTGTTTTAAACAGAAGTATTAATTCTTTTATAGTCTCCTCGTTTTCCATACTTTATTTGTTATATATTAAAAAAAATAATTCTTAAATATAAAATAATTATATGTAAAAAAGACAATGGAAAGTAATGTTTGTCAATTTCTTAAAATTGGATTACATAATCCATGTGAAAGCAAGCCAACAAAAGATTCCGATTATTGCAGTTTGCATAAATATAGATTAAAAACAAGTCATGTGTTACCGTGCCTAAAATGTAAAAAAGGCACTTCTGCAAGATATCAAGTATGTGTTGGTTGTGGTGCTCATTCAATTAGAATGAAACATGAATACTGGAAGTTAAAGTCGTACAACGCTGAGTGTCTTCGATTTAGATGTATTGAGGTTTAAAACATATTTTGTTAATTTCTAATAACAAATTTGTTTTGTATTAAAGAAACATTTTATAATATTACAAAAAATTTAAACTTGTGTCCTTCACTACCCCTATTTTAAAAAAGTTTGTTAACATAAGTTTTGATGTTTAACCTCTATTTTACAATAAAATTTAAACATCTAAATTTAAAACATTTTTACAATTCAATCTTAAAATCTTGGGTTATTTAGCGCCTGGGACATGCTAAATAACCAGTTTAATTGACTTAATTTTCAGTAAACTGAAACATTTTGTGTGGTGGTTTTAGATTATTTTGGGTGATTCTCCTAGTGGCCCAGAACACCCAAAATACATATATATGTTTATGTAAAGGATCTATAACATATTCCTCGAAGAAGGATTTATACTGACTCGGATTTATACTGACTCATGGTAAGTAAAGGCGGTTTGCTTTCTATACTGAAAAGAAAAAGAAACGCATAATGGATATTTCCGCAATATATTGTATGTTTAATATGCTACTGCTAATCGAATGGTACAGGGCGACATTAGACCTGTCCTTTCGGAAAGAAGGTTTAAACAGCACCGAACACACCAGTGGTTATTCCTTTAAAGTTTAATTATCGACAGAATTCACACTTGGCTCACGCAGGTGAGCAAACTTAAGCTTTAAACGTTGCAATCTCTTAATTATACCAACCGCATTAAAAGCATATCCTAATTACGCTTTGATACTCTCCACTATATGATCTGACAACTCTCCCTTGTAGGTAACATCAGACTGACCTTTCATCTAATCATTATTCATGAGAAGATCAACTAAACTCAACCAATGAAATCACGCGTTTTATATGACTTCAGATGACGTTCGAGTGAACTGGACAAACGAAAATCCACATAAAACACATAGATATATATCCGAATAAAAATAAAGTCTTCCTGTGTTATTGCTGTGGATTGCACGATAGAAATTCAAAGAAATGCACTTAATGCACGAGGCCCTCCCATTGGGGGTGGGCGTGGGGGGACCATGTTCCCTTGTTTCCTGAAAATATGACCCAATGTTCACTTGTTCCCCAAAAGTGTATAGCTATGTTCCCCAAAGTATTTTTCCAATGTTTCCTTGTTCCCCAAAAATATTACCAATAACAGACAATGTTACCTTGTTACCCAAAATAAATGGTCATGTTCCCTTGTTTCCCAAAACGACTGGGAGACCCTCTTCCATATTTGTAATAGTGAAAGTTAAACGAAATATAGCTTAGCACTTTAATTCAACAGAGTTGAATATAGGTTCTAAATGAATGAGTTAATGGACTGTCCTTTCTTTGAATTTTGACCATTCCATTTATGTTATAAAGGGGTGTTTTGGTTAAATGACTGATGAGCAGAATTACTACAGTTTGCAATGTACATTTTGTAGCATGGTCACTGAAATCCTTTTGTATTGGCACAGGTGTAAATCGTTTAATTGAAAATAACACCTGTCAAAATAAATGGTGTACTCTAACTACCTACCATTTATTGGAAGTTAGAGAATGGCTGACATCTGAAATGGACATGCTACAAAACAAAATGAGTATAATCTCATTTCGTTTGTTGGATTAAGTCCCTCGATGGACTACGCCCATCTCGATGTTTAAATCAACCAACTCGATGAGACCATACTCTATCTATTGCTTAAAAGGAATAACTATTTTGAAAGTAAGCAAAATTAAAAGACAAATGTAATACTCATACTTTTTAAAAGTTTAGAGTATTTGTAGTAAGTTGATGAGTAATAATACTCATAATTAAAAAAAAGATTTTTTTCAGGAAAAGTATGAGTAAAGTACTCAAAAGCTTATCTACTGTTGTGAATTCATTTCATATTATAACCGCTGATCAGTATTAAGGGTTATGTCCCCTTTCATGGAATTCCATTGAAAGTGCATTAACTAGAACTTACTTGATAAACGTGCGTATTGGTTCATACTCAGCTTATGTCATACTCAAGGTCATGTGTGTTTTGACTAATTCACATATTTATCAAGTATGTATATATAATTCAAGGGTAGTACTGCCTAGAAAAATGTGTAAACATATTATACTGAAAGTGTCATGCAAAACTATTCAAGATTATTTGAGTTTTAATCTGTTTCAAATGCAATCTCAATGGAAATATACAAAAGGAGACGTACTTCTTAACTAATAAAGTAATATTACCTGACTTTTAACACGCCTCATATATATAGGTTCAATAAATCTTACATCCAACTTTTAAACTAACGTCGCGATAGCCATGTTTTGTTTCATGAACAAGTTTATGTTTATTTAAATCAAAATCAATACACAACAATATACATTTACAATTCAATATCTGTGAAAAGCGAGAATAAGATTTATTTGATGACGTAGAAAACTTTGAACAGGTAAATTAATCCACAGGTAAATGTATTGCAGTTGCGCAGCTTTACAATTAAGATTTACCTCATTTCTCCTTGGGCCACAATTTTTTTTTTCTTGGTTTACGGATTTTTTCTTATATTTTTACGCTCGGTCGGAAGGAAAAAAAATAAAATTAAATGTGTTTCTAAGTACAAATTTCAAACATGGTGACCATGTTTCTCACATAAAACCGTAAGTTTATACAACACAACATGTATTTAAATCGTTGAATATTCTTTTAATATAATTTATTCCCAATGATAAAATTTCTGTATTCACGCCCGGATGTGTTGAAATCAAGTTACCTTGGTGAACAAGGGAGACTACTCTATGTTCCTCATACATGGACATGGCGGATAGTGATCGCGCGTCGTTTCTGTTCGAAATTTCGATGTTTTGATAGATATATGCTGTTGTTTGACATGGAATTATTGTATACTAGAAAATTGTTTCACCAATTCAATTTTTTTTTAATTATTCATCTGGCGTTGAAATGCGGCCGGCGGTGAAAAAACCCACAGATGTTCAAATTTTTATTTTTTTCCAATCTCTCGAAAATTGGGTTCGGCGGATCCGTAAACCAAGAGAGAAAACAATGTCGCCTTGCAGTCACGCAGTGGTAAAAGTAGTATCTACGTCATGCAATTAATACTTATTTTTTACATACAACTTAGTAGCGGATTTAAATATATGTTTCTCACCGGGACTATCAAAAAATGTTTATATGACTTTTAAGAGCTAAATTTGTTAATTGATAATACTACAAAATGGGTTGTCAAATGATAAGATTTCTGCTCCCAAATGAGTGTAAAGGAATACACGGTAACTTTAAAGACCAGACTGCACCAATTACCAACCAATCATCGGGCAGGGAAAAGTTCCAGGGTAAATTAGCTAGGAGCTATTACACAGAAAAGTGTTTATCAAGGCATGCAGTCTTACATGAACCGTATCCACTCTAGGTCATACTACACCAATTTTCCATAGGCCTACCTTATAGCTCTAAGCTCTGTACTGAGTTCCCTAATATAGGAAGCTATATTTGTTATTACTTGTTTTGAAAGACCTATGTTAGTTTTATCAAAAAAACATACAGAAGCCATACATTGAGTATGCGTGCTGACCCACCTACTTGCATGTAGAAACATGAGGAAAATGTAAAATATACTTCTTTCTTTGATTATGCAAAACATTATGAATACATTGCACAAATGTATGATTTAACCTGTATAAGTACTCTTCAAAAGTTGAATTTTAATTTTTTAGCAAAATTGTTTGGTTTGTTTACCTTGACAACCAATCAGAATTAAGAGATTCTGTGTAATAGCTCCGAATTTACCTGGAACTTTTTCCCTGCCGCTGATTGGTTGGTAATTGGTGTAGTCTGATCTTTATACAATGTGCGAATACGTGTGTTGGTATTAAACCACTAATTATTTCCCCATATACACCAATGTTAAAATGTCACATATTAATGATTTGCTGCAAATTCAACTCAAGTATGGATAATGCAGCAGTGTAATGTTCATATAGAAAACTAATTTTCCACTTGACAAATCACCAGAAAAGGTGGGGTCACAAGACATGTAAAAAAGTTCTTGTTTGTTTACTAAACAGGTAAAGGACACAGCTGTTTTCATGGGTTGACTGTTTTCATTGCTCACAAAGCATAGAGTCGAAATTTCGAAAATGTTCATCAGTGATCCAGTAAAACTTATTAATACGCTTCTTATACATACAACCACAAAATCGAATAGAAATGGGCAGTTTTCCCCTACTTATAATGCCCGTTTTCATCAAAAAAGGAGGGATTACTTTTTATTATGGGAACTACATTAGTGGTGGTAAACCTTTATCAGTGAGTGACTTCGATCACGAACCATAGTAGCCTGGTTCCCTGGCCCACAATGCTTTGCACAGTAGGCCAGGTATTCACCGTCGAATGGCGATTTCTATAACAGAATCAAGATGGCGGCGCATGTTGAAAAGCCCGTTGAAAAGGTAAACATTGACCAATTGGGAGTTATTCTACTGTGCCATTTCTGATAGCTCGATGCATTTTATTACGGAAACATATTTTAAAACGGACTACAGGCTCGTTTTGTTGCGATACCGCGTTAATGTTGTCAAATCAACTGTGAGTGCATGTGTGTTGGGAAACAGATGGGTGGGGTGTGGTTGTAAACATTGACCGACTGGGATTTATTCTACAGTTCCACTTCTTATATTTCGATGGATTTCATTACGGATGCATGTTTTAAAATGGGCAGTATGCTTGTTTTGTTGTGATACAGCGTTAATGTTGTCAAAGTGAGTGCATGTGTGTTGGGTAACAGATGGGTGGGGTGTCGTTGTAAACATTGACCGACAGGGAGTTATTCTACTGCTTCACTTCTGATTTTTTTATGGATTTCATTATGGAAACATATTTTAAAATGGGTTGTGTGCTAGTTTTGTTGTGATACAGCGCTAATGTTGTCAAATCAACTATGACTTTATGTGTGTTGTGTAAACAGTGGTTGGGGTATCATTTGTAAACATAGACTGATCGGGAATTATTTTACTATGTCATGGCAGATATTTTGATGGATGTCATCACATAAAAATATTTTTAAATGAATGCTATTGCCGTCTGTTCATGATACAGCGTTTCATATGGTATATTCAATATTACAGTATGCCTCTTTATCTGGACAGTCAGGGGCGTAGCGTGGTGAATTTGAACTGTACGCCCAATGGGGTTCCAAGTAGCAACTACCCCTTGGTCAGGGAGGCTCTTGACGATCGTACGTTAGATTTCAGGATTTTTAGCTTAGATTAAATGTATGTATAATTCAAGCAGAAGAAAGCGCACTTGTAAAGTCAGTTTAAGTAGTATACATGTATATTTGTTTGTTTGTATATAAAATGCATTGTTTTACGGGCCGGAGGCCAAAATCGCAATAAAGAAATTGAAATTGAAAAGTTATATTTTTTTATAACAAATTAAGTTCGAGAAAATAAGGGCGCAACGCCTGTGCTGGAAATATTTTACCCCAAACGTCCTACCCCACTTCGGATTTTATTGTATATTTGGACCATTTTTATTTTACTTATTTCTGAAGAACTGTAAGCCCATAAGCCCGGGCGTGCGGGCATATGCCTGGCTACACGCCTGACAGTAGCAGGATGGATTTTCTTTCTTCGTAATACTATCTACACAGTGATAATGTACATGTACCTAAACTTGCTATACATTTTATATTTTTAGCATCTGCATACCCTAGTATAGCAAGAAACCAAGACAGATACTCATTAGGTGATAACAGCAGCCAGCATTTGTGCCAGACCATAAAGGAACTGGACACAGTCATGACCTCTTGCTGTCACATGAAACTATCCATCTCGCAACTGTGTATTTAAGTTCTGCATTTGCGATTGGATAGTGATTTGGGATAAGCATGCTATTTCATCACTTATATCTGCTCATGGATTTCCTTACCAGTTGAAGACATAATAGACTTTTTTGACAATTGTAAGTAATTACTAGTAACTAAAATATAACCTACTTGTAAACACATTATGTTTGAGCCTTCTAAGATCAAGTTAAATACTTTTAATTACACTTGGCTTAAACAAGAACTGATCCTAATGCTCTACAGAGGGATTCTGATTTTACATGCTGCAACTTTATCTAACTAATTTAAGTCACATAGATTGACACCAACATTTATTCAACAATGTATCTATGTCTGATTTCTATTTTTCTAAAAGATTTAGTGGAATATTGAATTTATACACCATAAATAATGATAACATATGCCTTTTTGAATTTCACCCCAAGTGACCCATTCTTACCTTGAATTAGAATCATCTAAATAAACACAATATAACAAGTTTCATTCTGGCATACACTTCAGTGTCTTAAAGGGGCACACGTCAATCTTGAAGTGTTTATCAAATTTTGAAATTAGCATCTCAATTTATATATCAAATTTATCAAATTTTGAGTTTTAAGTTCCTGTTATTCGACCATAGGTTTAAATATAATATTGGTGCAATATAACCAGTAGTCAGAAATATACAAAAAATATTTGATTTATACTATTCTTGTAATTAATAAAAATGACTAAACAAACATGAGATGCCAGGAGTTTATATAAAAACATCAGAATTGCCATATGTCCCTTTAAATTTACAATGAAACGACTCTACTGCTTATAGACTTGAACTGCAATCCAAAGCTGATTGTAGACAGAATAATAACGGTCAGAAACAATTGTTTAAATATGCAAAGGATACACCTTTCTTTTTTCAGGGAGACATCGCTGCGATACAGCTCTTTTATAGTTGACATGGTCACATCATCTTTGCTCTTTATCTAAATCCATTTTCACAGCAGTCCAGATGGTATATTAGTAGTTAAGTGCTGTTTGTGTAATTATCCAATGCTGGATGTAAATGCCTGACAGGATATTGTACATATCAGTCATAGACAACCATTTAAATATTAACATAGGATAAAGACACTTTCTCTTCTTGAGGAGACTGTTATTCTGTAGTGACATCTCATATTTGCCATTCCAAATACAGTACATTAGATTAAGACACATGTTCCAACATGCTATACCAGTTGTAATGATCCAGGGCAGGAAAATCTGACGAATTCTAACATTTAGGCTCAAGTTTGTTTAATTTAAGTTCTGTCGATCAATACTTTTTTCCCTCAAAAATGCAAATATATGACGGTGTTGTCTACAATTCTCAATGTCAGATTTTCTTTTGCTAAGTGCATCCGTAGTCGAGAAGATAAATAATAATACTAAAGATGCTGAGTTTGATTTCACCGCTGTGGGTTAGAATCTTAATGGGAGTTTGACTTGTAAGTGAAGAACTGTCGATTCTTGCAGAGGTACCATAGAAACAATACTGGTTCTACTCATAATTATTTTTTCCCCATAAAATAGCCAGGCTAGGGAGTCTTCACAATTTCAGGAAAAAAGCCCTGGCTGGTAGCCTCAACCACTAAAAACTGAATGTCATTTATAGCTTAAAGTGTGCTGAAAAATTATGTTAAACACCAAATAAACTTTTAATACAAACATGTGGCTGTCATGTACCTTTAAGCATGTATGAAGCAAATAGATTTGAGGATATCAATTTACAGGACATGAATGTACATAAGTTCAAAAGCTTGTTTTCAAATCCTGCACATGTATATTTGACATATTGTTCATCATATTTCTTGAATACATATTGTTTAAACCAAATAGATTTGTAGGCAGGTTCCCAGATTCCAACGTATCCTTCCTGTCTCTCTGGGGCAGCTCTTCATAACATTGGTGTTGATGAGACATTAAACAACATTCAATTCATCAACTGATATTAGGGTACACATGCGCCTGACATTAGCAACATATAGAGGGTATTTGTTTGTTTTGAGTGAATATAGGATTTATTTTCACCGAGAAGTGAAAAAAACTATATTTTCACGAGTGCTTTAGCACGAGTTAAAATATTTCAATTTTCTCACTTCGAGATGAATCCTATATTCACAACAAACCAACAAATATTCAATTTATTATATACTCACAACCTGTAAATTTATCAAAATAATATAATGCACCAAAACAATGACCTCAATGACGTCAACAATGTCAACAGTTGCATGACGTCATTTTGAGTGAAAATATGTGAAATATAAACAATGAAAATATAATATATTTAATCATAAAATCCACTATTTCACTGGAAAGTATATAATAAATAGTTCTATGTCATGCATTTATATAATTTCTTGTAAAAAGAACAAAGATTATTTTTATCAGTAATTTAATCAATACAAATGTCTGCAAACAACCCTTTTTTTGTCGGTAAATTTTGTAAACCCAGAAACCTAAACATATTAAAATAAAAAATGTTTGTCAGTTGTCCTGGAAACAAAATTCAATGATTTAACCAGATCATCGGAGTTTACACAGAAAGTCAGCGCTTACAGCGTTTGAAATTAGCACTAGACCGAAGGTGAAAAACTAGTACATTTTATTTAGTCTAGTTAATTATGAAAAATTTATTATTATAAATCATAAAATGATTATATAATAATACTGGCTAGTGAACAAAAATCCTCATTTCTGTAAAGATTGATGTACGCTGTTGGCTACTCTGCCAGTACATTCTTCAAAACATCACATGGGTTAATAAGAAAATCCATTTTAATTTCAAATGTTAGCTTGTGATTGAGACTTACCATTAAAGGGACACACAGCAATTTTTTTTTTTAAACACTAGCGGCGTCCCATTAGTTTTTCTGCAAATTTGCATTTGTCCAATCATTAATATTAATTGTAAGAACAGTATGAAGCCTCTTAGTTTTTCTACATAACTTGCATTTGTTAAATCATTAATATAATAATTTATTTAATTATAAGAACAGTATGAAGCAAATTATTTTTTGCATATATAACTATAAACTGTCGATTACATTTCACCAATGATATATTTAAACCTATGGTAGAATAACGAGGAAAAGTAAACACTCACAATTATATTTAAAAAATATGCAAGCAGATTTAACGTTCAACTGATACTGGATCATTAGTAAATCGAAAGGCTTATTTTGGGCGGCTGATTTCAATGCGTGAATTGATAAAGACTTCAAGATTGCATCCCTTTAAAGATATCATCAGCATGTTTTTGCGTTGTTTACATACGGGGCCGACCCCTCACCACCTTTTCCCCCTAGTCTGATTTATCTGACGTTGTTGTTTGTTTTGTTTGCTATTTTATAAACTGTAATATAATGGTAACCTGTATTTTATGTACTGCCCCCACTTCTTTTACTTTACTCTGTGTACACACAGTCATTCTTGAATCACTGAATCACAACATAACGAGCTGAGGGTCCATTTAAAAATATGTTTCTGTTAAAATATTCGCCATGACACACAGTGCTCACTGCTCACCAAATAGGATAGCCCTAAGCCCGGGCGGGGCCCGTCTGTCTAGTTGTGACTTGTTCCTGTTTGCCATATTTTACTATATAATTAATTCAGGATATGTCAATATTAATTCAGGGCCTGCCTGTAAAAATATATTCCGTGAGCACTGACACATTAGAATAATTCCCGATAGGTCTGTGTTTACAATAAGACACCCACCCATCTTTTACATAACACACAAATTGTCATAGATTATTTGACAACATTAATGCTGTATCACAACAAAACGAGCTCATGGTTCATTTGGAAATATGTTTTCGTTATTAAAGCCATAAAATATTCGCCATGACACAGTAGAATAATTCCCAGTCGGTCTATGTTTACAAATTATACCCCACCCATCTTTTACGCAACACACACAGAGTCGAAGTTGATTTGACAACATTAACGCTATATCACAACAAAATGAGCTCACGGCCCATTTACAAATATGTTTTCGTAATGAAATAGATAGAAATGACAGAAATGAATCAGTAGAATAACTCCCAATCGGTCAATGTTTACATTTTCAATAGCATTTTTCTGAATGGGCAGCCATCTTGAATTTATGTGTAGAAATCGCCATTCTACAGTGAATACCTGGCCTACTGTGCAAAGCATTGTGGGTCAGGGAACCAGGCTAGAACCATAGTAGCCGTAGTTTAACTATGGTCAGATCGAATACGCAATGGTTTAACCAGAATGACGTCATCAGTCTACTATAGTTCAACCCACGGCAAGGGGATGGGTGCTCTGGTTCAAACATGGCGGACAAAAATAAATTTTCACAAATTTGAAATTTACTTTGTTGTATCTTCGACATTTATAGACATTTGACTTGAGTTATAAACGTGTTATGTGTATGTAGTCAGTTGCTCGATACATATATACAATTGCAACAACAATTAACTATTTTACAGCGAATTATTTGAGAAATTGCGTTGCCGGTGTCAAGGTAAAAACGTATGGTTTAAAATGCACCATGTATGGCATAGTCTAAAACCTGGGATGGAATGGAATTGGAATGGAATGAGCTTTTGATACCAAGGGGCGTCCGTGGCCGAGTGGTTAACGTCTCTGACTTGAAATCACTTGCCCCTCACCGCTGTAGGTTCGATCCCTCAGGGGCCTAGGAATTTTTATGTGAGGAAGCTATCCAGCTGGCTTGCGGAACGTCGGTGGTTCTACCCAGGTGCCCGCCCATGCACGAAAATTGCCCGGAGGGGCACCTGGGGTCTTCCTCCACCAATGGAAGCTGGAAAGTCGCCATATGACCTTAGCTGTTGGTGCGACTATAAAATCCAATTCAATTCAATTCCTTTCCATTCTAGTCTAAAGTTCCCATTCCATAGTTTAGTATGTGACCACATGTACTGAGTATAGGATAACATATGGAGAGAATCTGGAAGAAAACTGGAATGGAAAAATGTGAAATATGCTTATTTTACCATATAAGGCTATCAGGAAAGCATGGGAGCACAATGTGATATATCTGACATGTTCTAACTTATTGGTATTATAACCTCTAACCACACACACACACACACACACACACACACACTGGCACACGCAGACTATCACACACACACACACACGCGCACGCACGCACGCACGCACGCACGCACACACACACACACACACACAAACATTGACCTAATTATGTACATGGCAGACACATGTATGCAAACTAACAAAGACAAACTACATTGCAGTGTGGTGGGACTCAAATGGGGTGTATGTAAATAGATAGGTTTGTAAGTGCGTTACTACTGTCTCGCCGCAGAGCTAACTTTTATGGTGATATCGGTAGAGCGCCCGCTTCACATGCAATCGTTTCGAGTCCAAACCCCGCTGAGTGTCCTAGTTTTTCCTCGTCCGTTTACAGTAGTATCGCCTTTGCTGAATGCATATCATTAAATCTTTTGATTCAGTACAGACAAAAGGGCGGAGCTTTACCATACTATAACGTCCGATAAATTAATTAAAGATAGAGTACGGACAGCACGCGGAAAAGGTCACTACGTAGACCATACTACAAAACAAAATATTGAGTCTGTCTCAGCTTGTTGGTGCCTAACCAAGTTCTTGTTCTATGTTTAGCTTCATTGGGCTGGTGAGCTTTTGAATGTCTGGGCCAAAAAAACAAACATTTTTGACATTCATATGGAAACTATCGGAAACGCATTTCCACGTCAACTTAAAACAAGTTATGAAATCTCTAGGGAAATGAACAACTTGATCAACTACATCAATTCCTAATTGGAATAAACAAAAATCTTACTACATGAGTATCATTATAACTTGTTTTGTTGTTTGAATGTGGTAACGTCCAAAGAATGATGAAAAATACAGCTGTTTTTTTACGATGGCGCATTTGGCTCACATTTACCTTTCTTCTATTTCTTGACTTCCGAATTCCGCATTTAGAAGTAGGTAGTAAGTAGTACGAGTAAACGACGACTACTACTACTACTACAACTACAACTACAACTACTACTACTACATCTACTACTACTACTACTACATCTACTACTACTACTACTACAACTACAACTACTACTACTACATCTACAACTACTACTACTACTACTACTACTACTACTACTGAAACTACAACTACTACTACTACATCTACTACTACTACATCTACTACTACTACTACTACTACTACTACTACTACTACTACAACAACTACTACTACTACTACTACTACTACTACTACTACTACATGTACTACTACTACTACTACTACTACTACTACTACTACTACTACTACTACTACTACTACTACTACTACTACTACTACTACTACTACATCTACTACAACTACTACTACTACTACTACTACTACAACAACTACTACTACTACTACTACTACTACTACTACTACTACTACTACTACAACTACTACTACTACTACATATATATGTATTTATGAAACTGATGAGAAAGTATGGGTTGAACAACCCATACTTTATTTTATATAATTTATAAATATCATATAAAAATATTTATTTAATACAAAACAATTTTATTGATTATCTTTGTCCACATATTCTAGTTAGAACTATATAACCCCAACTCCTTGTTTTTATTTTTATATTTTTTTATTTTCAAAATCTACCTCAAACCTCAATACATCTTAATTTTAAACACTCCAATTTATACATCTTTTCACCCCAAACACTATAGTATTTTCTAACCGCTCTTGCACCACAACCAACACAAACATGATACTTTGCAAATGTACCTTTTTTACAAATTAGACAAGGTACTACACGACTTGTTTTTAATCTATACTTATGCAAACTCCATAATCTGAATCTTGCGTTGATTTGAGTGTGCATGGATTATGCGACCCAACTTTAAGAAACTTGCAAATGTTGATATCCATTATTTTTACATACTTATTTTTTCTACTTAATAAAAAAGTTTTTATATGTAATAACAAAAGAAGTATGAGCAACGAAGAGACTATAAACAATTTAATATCTCTGTTCAGAGAGGGTGTGATAGATAAGGAAACATTATCCCACGGTATAAAAGCAGTGGAAATTTCAAGGTCGGAAGCTTTGAAATTAAAAACTAAATCGGAAGCTAAATCAGAAGCTCTGAAATTGGAAGATAAGTCTACATCATTTGAAAATTGGCGCAAGAGGCGTCATGCCAAGAAAGAACGCGCACGAAAAAAATGTAAGTTGCAACAAGCTGAGAAGAAAGCTGTGCAACAAGCTGAGAAGAAGGTTCTGGATGAGAAGAAGGCTTTATCACAAATCATAACCGAAGATACCACCGAATTAAAACTAGTTGACAAACCAATATGTGGTTATTTCAAAGCATATGAAATATCCGCTCGCAAATATAAAGATCCTTTAAAACTACTCCGTGATAAAAAATCTATTATCAGGGAACAAATAATCAAGGAGCTGAAAAATATGAAAGGAATAAAATTCCAGTTAGGTCTTACCGTAGAATTATTCAAAGATGATGGTGAGATAAAAAAATATACCACTGCAGTTCTGCATAGTGAACAGAATACACTTTTATCTTCTGAGCGATTAGACGAGTTGTATGAAAAATCATCTTCTGACATACAAGAAAGTTTGGAAAGATTTACAAACACAGCATCAGGATTAGAAGTTGATTACTGTGTTACACTTTATTTGAATTTTGCAAAGTATGAGCCACTAAAAGGCTCATCATATATTCTTTTGCCTAAAGTAATATCAAACAAGAAAGCAGTCATAAATGTGAAAAACTATGATGATAAATGTTTACTTCATGCTATAAATGCAGCTCTGCATCCAGCCAAAAAGAATTCTGATAGAGTATCAAGTTATCCTAGCATAGACTTTTTGAAAACGGAGGGGGTTGATTTTCCAACTCCAGTCCCGCAAATAACAAAAGTAGAAAATCAAAACGATCTTGCTATCAATGTTTATGGATTTACTGTATCAAAAAAACATAATAATGTATCTATTTTTCCATACAGAATATCAGAGCAGCCAAAGCACATAGAAAGAATTAATTTGCTGCTAGTTTCTGAAGATGTTGAAGTTGAAGAAGAGAACGAAGATGATCCCAACAACGAAGAAGGAATCATAGATGATAATTACAACCCCGATGATTTTGTTAATACTACTCAACAAAAACCAAAAGAAACAAAATATCATTACTGCATCATTAAAAATTTAAACAAGCTACTTTACAGCCAAAACAAACATCATGGTAAAACTTATTTCTGTGATCGTTGTCTTCATGGTTACTCTGGAGCAAATTTACTTACCAAGCACAAAGAAGACTGCGATGGTATTAATAAAAACTCTTGCCGAATTGAAATGCCAAAAAAGGGTGCAATCACCCAATTTAAAAATCATCAAAATCAGATGCCTGTACCTTATGTGATATTTGCTGACTTTGAAAGTATAATTAAACCCCAATCTTCCAAATTTGGAAAAAAATCAGAAATAACAAGTGTGCATGAAGCTTGTGGATCTGGATATCAAGTTGTCAGGTATGATGGTAAAGCATCTGATCCTGTTATTTACCAAGGTGAAGATACAGTTGAAACATTTTTAAATTGGTTGGAATGTGAGAAGAGCAACATTAATAATATATTTTCTCACCCGAAACCATTAAACATGACACCAAAGGATGAAATAAAGTATGAAAAAGCAACAAAATGCTGGATATGCAAAAAGAAAATAACCGATGGTGAAAACTGCAAGGTAAAAGACCATTGTCATTTCACAGGAAAATTCAGAGGTGCAGCACATAAAAATTGTAATTTGAAATTAAAAATAATCCCAGGCAAAACACCTATCCCTGTTGTATTTCACAACCTCAAAGGATATGATAGTCATTTGATCATGCAGAAAATACATACAATGAAAGGTAATATTACTTGCATCCCAAACAATGCAAAAAAGTATATATCATTCAGCGCTGGCCAACTTAGATTTTTAGATAGTAACCAATTTATGGGTACTTCTCTTGCAAATTTGGTTGATGCAACAGCTGCACGTGATTTTAAAATTACCAAAGATCAATTCAAGGAAGCAAATTTACCTATGCGAAAAGTTATTTATCCTGATGGTTATGCAGACAGCGTGGAAACAGAATTACCGCCACTAGAAATGTTTCGTAGTAGTTTTTTTAAGGAAGGTATGAAGGACAAAGAAACTGTCTTTGAAGATTATTATGAGTATTTGAAAACAGTATGGGAAGAGTTTGACTGCAAAACTCTCCAAGATTATTATAAGCTATCTCTTGAGCCTGCATTTCTACGAAAAGGTGTTTATCCGTATGAATACATGGATAGCATGGAAAGATTTGATGAAACAAAATTACCGCCCATAGAAAAGTTTTACACTAGTTTATCAGATGAAAATATATCCCAAAACGATTATGAGCATGCTCAACAAATGTGGAAAAGGTTTGGTTGTAAAACCCTTAGAGATTATCATAATTTATATTTGAAAGCGGATGTAACTTTGCTGGCGGATGTGTTTCAAACTTTCAGAAAAACATGTATGGATTCATACAAACTTGATCCTTTGCATTACTATACTAGCCCTGGATTATCTTGGGATGCACTACTTAAATATTCTGGAATAGAATTAGAACTTTTGACAGATATTGATATGCACTTATTCATAGAAAAGGGAATGCGAGGTGGAATTAGTATGGTGTCAAAACGACATGGTAAAGCAAATAATCCATATGTAGCTGATTATGATCCCAATAACAAAAATAACTTCTTGATGTATTATGATGCAAATAATCTCTATGGATGGGCAATGTGTCAAGCACTTCCATATTCTGGATTTACCTGGAAAAAGAAAAACAAGAGTGGCAGGTTTTCCAAACCGAAACCTGGCAGAGGACAAATGCTTGAAGTTGATTTGGAATACCCAAAAGAACTTCATGATGCTCATAATAATTATCCACTTGCACCAGAAAAGTTAGTAGTAAAAAAAGAATGGTTGTCTGCTTACCAGACAGATTTGCTAGAAAATAACATCATGACTGAACAACTAGTTCCGAATCTCATGAAGAAAGAACACTATGTGATACATTATAAAAATTTAGAGTTGTACTTATCCTTGGGCATGAAGCTAAAAAAAGTACACAGAGTAATAGAATTTAACGAAAAGCCTTGGATGGCTGGATATATAAATCTGAATACAGAACTCAGAAAGCTTGCAAAATCACCCTTTGAAAAAGATTTTTACAAACTCATGAACAACTCTGTATTTGGAAAGACAATGGAAAATCTTCGCAAGCGAACTGATATAAAATTAATCCGGACTGATGGATTTGAGAACGAGAAGATAAGAAAAATAGTATCCAAACCAAACTTTAATCGGCGCATAAAATTCTCCGATGACTTATCAGCGGTGCATGTAAACAAAACAAAGTTAACATTGAACAAACCAATCTATGTTGGAATGTCAGTTTTAGATTTGTCAAAGTATATGATGTACGATTGGTATTACAACACACTGAAAAAAAGATACGGAAGCGATTGTGATTTATTATACACGGATACTGATAGTTTGCTTGTGGATATAAAAACGAAAGATGCATACAAAGATATGGATGAGATGAAAGATGAATACGATCTGAGTGAGTATCCTGAAAATCATCCAATGAAAAATAATACAAATAAAAAAGTAGTAGGCAAGATGAAAGATGAATGTAATGGTGTTGCTATAGATGAGTATATTGGATTGAGACCCAAGTTATATTCTATTTTGGTATCCAATGAAAAGCTTATCAAGAAAGCAAAGGGTGTAAAAAAATATGTACTTGCCAAACATATTAACTTTGAAAACTACAAAGATGCATTATTCAACAAAAAGAAATATACTCATGAAATGAATATGCTACGATCGATAAAGCATGAAATATACGGCATAACAGTAAACAAAGTTACACTATCACCATTCTACTCAAAAAGATACATCCGAGAAGATGGAATTACAACTGATGCACATGGTTTCTATAAAAACTTATGAATTTGGGTATCAGCAGGAACAATAAGTAATTCTTCTTTGACAAATCCTCTCTGTGGCGCTGGTGCTTTCAAATAATAAACTCTTATACCTTGCGTCACCATATAACTTTTAATCTTGTGAATATCTACACTCCACATTGGATCAGTTGCTCTGCGTCTTCCACCTTCTTGTTCCCCGGGTTGATATAAATATCTTACACTTGCATTCATACAGATAGGATCACCTTTTAATATTTTTGTTTCAACAGGAGGAGGCTTTTTTGTCTCCGCATTTATGGCTTTAACAACTTCTGGTAATCTCTTTACCCATTCTCTATTACGTTTTTGGGAATCTATTTCCTTAGCATACTGATAACCAAACAATCTCTCAGCTAATGTTCTGTTAAATCTTTCCACTAAAGCTTGGTCTCTATGTATTTCTGTTCTGCCTCGTCTGATATTTACTTTGTGTTTTGCCATCAACTGTGATACTGCACCCATAAATTCTCTGCCTGGATCCACTTGTAATAACTTTGGATATTTCAAATGCCGACTATATATATTTTCAAATGCTTTAGCAACTTCTTTACTATCCCTGGAAGTCAACGGCTCTGCTTCTTTGTATCTACTCGCAATATCAACCACAGTCAATGCATATTTATATGTCTTGCGTCCACGACCAATCCCAAAAGTATCATGCGGTAAAAATAACAAATCAGCTTGATGCACTCCATTCTTAGCAGAAACATCAAACCTAGGTCTAACTATTTTCTTCGGTGCAGGTAAATAAATCTGCCACACAGCTTGTTTCTTTAAAAATTCTAATGCCTTTTTTTCACTAACACCAGCCTCTTTTGCTAATTTTTTAACTGCTGTGTAACCTCTCCAAAATCCTTTTGGGCTGTAATAAATCTTTTCCATTTTTTCTACTAAAGAATAAACTTTATATAACTATAAAGAAAAAAATGGAAATCACAACTGCACAATTTGATGAACTGCTTGAAGAGCAAAATCAATATAGCACAAAGAAATGGACAGACTTGGAACTAAATAAAATATACACTATTACAGATACAAAAATACTGGATACTGAATATGGTCCATCCATGGTATTGACATTATTAGACAACGGTGAAGTATGGGCGCCTGATCATCTCAAAAATAAATTAGAGAAGAGTGCTAAACCACCATATTATATTCGACCACTTGGATTGAAACCATGTAAAAACAACAAAAAAAATAGGTATCATGCATATGACTTAGTTTTTTCAAAGTAAACTTAGTCATTTCAAATCCAAAAAAAATCCAAAGTAATTATAGTTTTAAACTTTTTTTTTTTTATGAAATCAATTTGTACGCCACAAATCCAGTTGCAGCCATGCCCACCACAATAAACGTAATTTCTCTATTCTGTTGATCCGGAGATGGTGTATAAAAATCACTCAACTTGGGCTCCGGTTCCAAAAGCAAATGTTTACCAGTTATATAATAATACTGCTTCATAGCCTGGTCTACATCATCAAAAGTCTGCTCTGCATGATGCTCTTTTTGCAGTTGCTTATTAATAAAATCTAATCTCTCTGTTCTTTTTTTATTCCACTCCACTTGTGCTGCGTTTAATTGTTCCACTGTTTTGTCATGCCTTTGTCTTTCCTCATCTGAATGACTTCCCATTTTTGAAAAGAAATAATTTGAACCGCTAAACGCCAATGCGTTTGTTAATGCGCCACCGATCATCATTGCTACTGCACTTGCCATTTTTTTATATATATTTTTTTAAAATTATTTCATAATATCTGCAGGAATAATACCTTGCTTAATCAACATATCCCTCGTAGCCATTGCTAACATTATATCCACAGACAGCATCCCAACATCTACCATATTAAAATCCACTTTAGGTGCTGCTCTTTTTAGTATTTTTCTGCCAATTTCAGAATATCCAACAGTTAGAAGTGTTTCCACTCCAGCATGATACATCATATTTACAATTTGTTTTCCGTCAATACTTGCTGCCATTTTTTTTTATATGATTATATTTTTAAAATAAATTATTAAAAATCAAACGGGTCTTTTGGTTCAACATGAACAGGTTTCACAGTTACAGGTTGTGTAGCAGATTTTTTGTTATAAATATACAAACCCAACCCAGCAATGCCTAATAAAACCAGACACGGTGGAATATAATTTTTGTATACATTTATTTTGATTTTTTCTGGTTCTTCTTCACCTATTGTTATTTTTGTTATTTGATTTGCAGCATTTTGCTTTGTAACATCTTGATTTGCATCCTGAAGCAAACGCTTTGCCTTTCTTGCCGCTGCTCCTTTTTTTCCAGCTTCTATTCTTTTTGGATTTTTTACTTTTTGTTGTTCAGCAGGTTGTGTAACAACAGGTATAACTTCACTCTCTTGGTTCTCCATTTATATTATCTATAATTTTATTTTTATTAAAATCAATATGTCTAACAGTTGTCAGTATTGCTGTAAATGGTGCTAAGCACATTCCATACCTGTAATACAACTCACAACAAGCACTTGTCAAAGCATGATTAATAAATGGGTCTTCTTCCAAATCTTCTATCAGCTTTGGTGGATCGGTTACATTAAAATATTTTGATACTCCCATCACATACAAGTTAATAAAAGAATTGCCTAAAGTTTTAGTCATGCTTGCCCCAAGCCGTGCTTCATATCTGCAGTAAAGTTTGTTAATTTCATCCGGTGGCATGCCATCTATGTTTGTGAGTTGTATGTCCTTACCCAAATATTGACGACTACCACCGCCAGCTACTATGGCTGATAATCTTTCTTTTTTTGTTTCTTGTTGCTTTGATTCATCTGGTTCCGTCTGTTCCGATATATTTTGTAATAGTTCTTCCGCATTCATTTTTATATTATTAATCTTATTTTTTATCTTGAAATAAATTAAAATACAAAACAACTAGCTGCGATATTCATGCAACTAGTAATTGTTAGTATTGTTAATAGCATTTTTATTAACATTGCTATTTTTTCTATTAATATTATTAATTTGCTGCAAGCATTGCTATTAACATTGCTACTTTGCTATAAGCAATGCTATTAGCAATACTATATTCATGGTCAGTATTGCTATTAACATTGCTACTTTGCTGTTAGTATTACTATTAGCAACAGTTGTAAAAAAAATATATTTTGTAATAATAAAAAAATATTATATAAGAAAAAATGGATTTGAAAATAACAGACGGTGAGAATAGTGATTATAACAAAAATAAAATAGCACTGGATGTTATGACAAGAGATGACGTAAAATGTTGTATATGTGTTTCAGAAAGTGATTTTTTACAAACGTACGAAAAAGGTGCACAGGAAACGCCTGTAATTTCTGTGACAAAGGATGGCGTAGAATATTTTATATGTGAGCCAAGAGGGTATGTTTTACAAGCCCCGGAAAACATGAGTAGTGATGTTGTACCGATATTGGTTAGTGCATTGAGTGTATGGGTTATATGGGAGACTCTAGATTGTATTTTTAAAAAAAATTATTCAACCCAATAACCAGTTGGTTGGTCAGTCCTCAAAATTAACTTCGAATATTTAGTCTTAGCTAAAGCTTTTTTTATTCTGGTTCTCTCCTCCAACGTCGGAATAACATCATTTTCTCTCAAACAATTTTCATAACTATCTCTGTCCTTGGTGTAAAACATACACAACCATTTTACTTGATCCCTCAAATCTTTCAATACAGAATTATATCTCTGTGAAATAACCCATACTGATTGTTTAGCGTGACGACCAGAGAATGCCAACTCTGATAACATATCTTTTTTCTTTGTTAATTCTTTTGTGGCTGAGCAATCGTCAATAATGTATAATGTGGGCTGGCCAGCATATTGTTTGAAAAAGAAACGCAACAGTTCTTGTAACATTTCTTTACCGTTGCTAACAGGATTGACAATTATTATTTTTTTATCTTTTGGGTTTTTCACATCTCCTATCCAGGATCTATTTTTATAAGCTTCGTTCCAATCTATGGTTGGACACAATATAATTATATGTTTAAAAACTCCAACATACTCTTGTTCAAGTATGTCAAGAACAAACTCTGTTTTGCCGCAGCCTGTCTGACCACAGATAATGGCACTGTGTGAATATTTAGGATATTTTTGTTGCAAACTAGTATCCTGCTTCTTTGAATCTTCCATCTTCGAAATTGATTTGCGCATCTTGTATTATATATATGTAAATATTTAAAGTTTGATCTGCATCTGCTTTTTTATTTATTAATATCGTTATGCCTTCACTGCCGTTTGCTATTCTTCTTCCACTGCCGTGTAATAAATTGTCATTACATGTTCTAAGGTCAAGCCACAAAGCATATGATTTTGTCAAATAAGTCTCAAGAGAAACATTGGTAAAGTTTAAGTCCCTTGCTACTATTTCTGTCTCTTTGTTTCTTTTTGATGTTAAAGCAAAATATTTGTTAATTTCATCCCAATGTTGATATGCCCTCATGCCCTGACTATACAACTGATTTGGTACTCCCTCTATTGTCATTTCAACCTTTTCAATCTTTGGGTTGTAATAGGTTTCCGTGTCTGTTCTTTCTGGGTCTTCAAACAGCATTAAAATACCTTTCATGCTCCGTGCTGGTACATTAATGTTGATGTTCCAAAGAGTATCAGATTTGTTTGCTATTATTTTTCTATGCCGCAAGATACGATCATACATAAATGACATCTTACCATTGATTTGCTGTCTTATTTGTCTGGATAATTCAACATCACTAACCGTATCAAATTCCAAGCAGATATTTTTGATTACATAAGATGCATCAGCATCGCTGCTTTTGATAACTTTGTTATAATCGTTAAACGTTAATTCATATTCTAACCTATCACCAAGCCCCGCTTGATAACATGGCATATGACTTTCTAACATTTCAAAGTCCAGTGGAATGCAAAATCTATTTCCATAAGCTGCTGCTATAGCTTCATCTTTAGTGTCTAAGGAAGCATCTCCCGCGCTAACTCTATGTTTTAGCATGTTTGGTTTACCAATACCTTGGTAAGCTATGTTTTGTCGTTCGCTAGGGCTTTTCCATAAATCTACATAACAATGATATATATCACTGTCATCTATTGACATGACTTCATTGCCACTTATTCTTATTGTCATTTTTTTTACAATTGTTCTACCCAGATTTTGAAATAGAGTAGCGTTGGCGTCTGTTCTGCTTTTAAGTTCTATTTCAAAGGCAAGACGAGCAGTACTTGGAACTATCACATCATTAGTACTTAGATTTGGAAATCTCACAAGCAGTTGCTGGTTTTGGTCTATTGTTGAGGGATTATTAGTTATTACTACACTTGTGCGGATGCCTTTGGCACCATGAGGTTCTCTTAGTTTTCTATGAGGGCTGAGTTTGTTTCCGTAAGCCGACATTGTTTTTATTTTTTAAATATATTTTTTAAAATTAAATAAAATAAACAATGTCTGCTGAAGGAGGATTTGAAAATCCTGAGTTCGATATTGATGATATGACTGAAGAAGACTGGGATAGGGCAGATAGAGCACTTGAAGACGAATTCATACAACCTGACTCAGAATTTCAGAGACAAATTGTAAATGAAAATAATCTTATTGATCAGCTTGAAGAAGAAGATAAAACAGAAGAACAGCTTACACAAAAAAAGTGGTTAGTAGATCAATTTTTTAGTGAAGTTAATGCTGAGATCAGCGGAATTGATTATAAAGATGATTTCAGAGTGGCTGAGGACAAAATCGGTAGAACAATGTTATATGCAGTTCAGTTGGGGACGGATGATGTTCCACTTACCTATTATAAGGGAAATAATCCAAACGAACCAATCAAGTTTTATATGCTGGACACTCTACTTAGAAAACATGGTATTGACTTCGTGAAAAATAATTTAAAAATGCATGATTATTTAGTTCCACGTGAAAGAAAGGCTCAGGGTAGGGCAGAATTAGCATCCTTGGTAAAAACAAGAGATACCATCACAAAAAAAGGAGAAAATATACCAATGCAAACTTTTTCAACAACTGAAGATGTACAAAATACAGTAGATGCCGTAAATACAATTGAGAGTAATTTGAGTAATATAATAGATGAAACTCATTCTAAAACTGCTGTTCAAACACAAACAGAAGGTCTAACAATGCGAGAGATACGAGGTTTAGATAAGGTATTGCAAAGCTTTCGTGGAGAACTTACTAATAATCTCTCAAAGCTCACTGAGCTTGATAAAGACATAACAAAAGAAAAACAAAAATTAGAACAAGTTAGCACCCCCGGGCAGGAGGATGAGTTTCAACAAGAGCGCATACGTGACAGAATAAAAAATTTAGAAGATGAAAGAAGTGCGCGACTTGAAGTGGCGAGTGAAAACAAAGAAGCATTACGCAGTCAAATAAACAGGATAAAAGAAACTATAAATAAGGTGTTAAAAGAAGACACAACATTGGGTGAGAGAATCAAAACCTTGTTTAGGGAGCAAGGTATTACTATTGTTAGTATTTTGACTGCCTTTGGTATGATTATTGGGGTATTAGTTGAGACCATTATTCCTACAACGGGAGGAGGGACTGCACCAACTCCAACTCCAAAGCCTGATCCATCAAGTGTAAAAGACTGGATAAAAAAACAACTATTTAATCTTGGTAAACTTCTTGCCAACCTAGCTGGTAAAGCTGCTGCAGCACTTCCAGAAGTTATTGGTGCAATAGTATCATGGCTTTTATCTGCAACAGGTAATGTTATTAATTGGCTTGGTAACAATCTATGGGCTCTGCTTGTGTTTGTTTCCGGGTTGTTATATGTGGCAGCCAAAGAGTGGTTTAGTAAATCTCGTAAATAAGTAATGCAGCAAGACCTATTACTATGGTACCAACAATTATAGTTGTTTTGTTATCTTCATGTTCAATCGCTATTTTTTTTATTTCTGGTGGGTTATGCTCCACAGTTTTATGTATTGTTGATTTATCGAAGTCCGGTAAAAATGTCTTTGTCGTGGTGCCTTGAAAAGGTTGAATATTTTTTGGTGGCACTGGTTTTACATTTACATCATTATTCAATCCTAATGCTTGTGCATCGGTTGCTATTACAATTTCATTATTGTAGTCTTGTATTGTTCCAATTCTTAATTCCATGTCACTCGGAGACATATACAATCCACTTCCATAGACAAAATTTACTTTACTTCTTGCATATTTTAGGGTGTTTTCATATCTTGAAATTTGACTGGGCAAGTCGATGGGGCTATTTATTGCGTCCTCTACATTTGCTAGAAATTGTTTCTGTGCATCAAATGCTGTTCCAGTTCCAAGTATATCAGTTCTTGTTTGTGATTGTGAACCAAGAATTGCCCAGCAGTATGTTCTTATGCTGTCATTAATTCTTTCTACTCCTGCTCTTGTAAATCCAGATGAACTATCTAGTATAAAAGTAGACCAACTATTGTCAGCCTCAAATCCTTGTGCAATGTAATCAATGTGATATGTTTTATCACTCTCATAGACTGTAAAACTCATCGTTTTGTTGTCGTATACAGTATTTATCAAAGGATGATAACCAATATTTGTCCAGTAATTATAAATTGTTCCTAGACCATTATTATAGCTTTGTTTTTGTCTCCAGTCTGAATTTAAGTCAACATTAAACTCCTTGCATATTCTCTCGTATGCGTTTCGGTTATATGTGTTATTAAACGCATTCCAATTTGAGTCTTGCGGCATTGCTACACTCATCTCAAATAATATTCTTCTGACTTGGTAATAGACATGAAATCGAAATAACGAACCAACCAGAGTATCAGCTTTTAGATGGTTGTTGAAATCAATACCACATCCAGTTGTCGCACACCAAATAGCAAAGTTTAACTGATTCTGCCAAAATAACATCCAATCTGTTCCCCAACGTTGGACTATAGCATCTGATTTGACGTATGAAAGTTTGTATTTTTCGAAGACATTGGGAAATAATGCTTTAAAGTCTTTACCGTCTGATGTAATAACTATGTTTTGATTTATTATATCTATCACTTTCTTGCTGAAAGTATTTAAATAGTGAGCATCTGGGTTATATTTGAATTCTTCAGAAATCATTTTTATTTGTGTTTTTATATATATATATTAAAAAAATAATGTTTCATACAATTTCAAACATAGACAACTCTATTAATTTACAACAGTATATCGATAATAGAGATGGAACCAAGCGCGTTGGATTAAAAAGTTTTACATACACTATCGGTTGGTATAATATTGTTAATGAAACCATAAAGACACGAAACCCAGATAAAATAGGACATTTACCAGGTGGACTCTATAACTTTGAAGACTTGATAAAAGTTTTTAAAATATTATCCTAACCATTTATGCGCAAGGTGCTAAAACCATTTTAGTAACGTCAGTAGAGACACGAATATCAAGCGGTCTTTCAAAAATGCTGGGATTCAAGGACAGAAAATGGTTGACAGGTAGTAATATAGGAAATTACCCAATGGATTTAGCTCCTTACAAACAGCTATATGTTCATCTGAAACAAGTTAATACGAGTAGTAATTATTTCAATGGTGCACCAAGCACTATTATAGGTGTTGTACCTGTGGTACATAAGAAGTATGGAGATATTGTATATACAAGTTTTTATCCTGAATATCACTGTCTTATGAATGGTGCAATTACTGAATTGAAAATAGAAGTTAAAGATGAGTATGGCAACAAAATAGATAATAACGGTTTGCCTATGAGTTGTGTTTTAGAAATTATTTAAAAAATATATTTTTATAAAAAAAACAATGAGTATATTTGGACCACCAAGCCCTAAACAAAAAACAGGAGACTTAGAGGCTTTGATAAATGATGTTCAAGATTTATATAGGCGAATTGCGCCTTTTGTTAGCCAGTTTAATCATTTGAGAGATAGAGTTGATAATCTTAAATATGGGATTATAACAATATTTGCAGAGGCTAAGGGCCCACTTGTGTTAAATAGAATACTCTCATTTGGTAACGGTGGAGCAGAATCAAATGTGGGGCATGTAATGACACGCCGTGGACGGATTATGGGAATAGGTTTAGCATGTGAACGATTAGTTGGTGACGTAACTGTAATAGTTTCTGTCAATGGTGTTGAACAACCAAATTATGGTATAACGCTTCACATCATTCCACGCAATCATGATAACTTTGATAAGCCTTTAGAGATTGGTGCTGGTTCTGTTGTTAACTTTGTATGCAAGGTTGCTAACGCTACAGCTGTATATACGGTGGCATCATTATTAATTGAATTAATTTAATTTTTTATTTATTAATAAAAAATGAAGCAACCAACGGCACCAAGTTTATATCCTGATTTGTCAGTGGAAAATTCAGTGGAAAACGGACAAAATTATAGATTACAAAAGATTTCAGAGATTGAAAAAAAGTTAATTACAGAACGAGATATACGTCAGTCTCTTTATAAAAAATATAAACGTGGTATTAATATTACAGATGGAATTGACACTACCTTGATATCAGCAGGTGTTATTATGGCTGGGATTGGATTTGCTATTCCAGTTTTGCTACCTTTAGAAATAGCAGCAATAGTATGTGGAGCTACAGGTGTTTGTGTTAATTTTATCAGACGGAAGCTTAATGCAAAAGCTCAAAAACATCATGAAATAAAAACGTTGGCAGAGGCAAAGTTAAATAGTATAAACCAGTTAATATCAAAAGCGTTGAGTGATGCGCAAATATCTGATCAAGAGTTTAAGATGATTTTAGATGAGTTAGATAAATATTATAGTTTAAAAGAAGACACCAAACAAAAAAAGGCTGAAATAAGTGAAGTTCAAAAAAAAGAACTAGTAGAGCAGGGAAGAAAAGAAGCAATGGCAACCTTACAAAAAAGTCTAAAAAGTGTGTAATAAATTGTTTTAGTAATGTGTATGAGTACGATCCACCACCTTTGTATTCAAGGTCAGAAAATTATTAATTTAAATGTAATTTTGATAACAAATCAACAAATTTGTTTTGTATTAAAGAAACATCAAATGAATTTGTATTTATAAAAAAAAAAAAAAAAACGTGTAAATAAAAATGTCAAAAATATGCAAAGAGGAAGAACAGTATAATAAATTATTAAAAAAAATTACAGTATCGAAAAATGAGTGGGATAAAAATCACGCATCGACTTCAAAGCAATTCGATTTAATATTTGATTATATGAATTTACGTACTGCTTATGAGAATTGGGATTATGTTTCCGAGGAATATCTGGATGATATGCCTGAAATGCCAAAATCACATAATTTACATTACGCAATGTTGGGCACCGGTGGAGGACAGTTCGTGGTTGCAGATAATGGAGTGTTCATATTAAAACTTTGTTAAAATAGGGGTATATATATATATATATATATATATATATATATATGTAAATTGGGTGTTACCGGATCAGGATCGAGCGAAGCGAGATCTCTGAGCCGGGACACCCAATTTACATATATATACTACTACTACTACATCTACTACTACTACTACTACAACTACTACTACAACTACTACTACTACTACTACTACTACTACTACTACATCTACTACTACTACTACTACTACTACAACTACTACTACTAATACTAATACTACTACTACATCTACTACTACTACTACTACAACTACTACTACAACTACTACTACAACTACTACTACTACTACTACTACTACTACTACTACTACTACTACATCTACTACTACTACTACTACTACTACTACTACTACTACTACTACTACTACTGCTGCTGCTGCTGCTACTACTACTACTACTACTACTACTACTACTACTACTACAACTACTACTACTACTACTACTACTACTACATCTACTACTACTACTACTACTACAACTACTACTACTACTACAACTACTACTACTACTACTACTACTACTACTACTACTACTACTACATCTACTACTACTACTACTACTACTACTACAACTACTACTACTACTACTACTACTACTACTACATCTACTACTACTACTACTACAACTACTACTACTACTACTACTACTACAACTACTACTACTACTACTACTACTACTAGAACTACTACTACTACTACTACTACTACTACATCTACTACTACTACTACTACTACTACAACTACTACTACTACTACTACTACTACTACAACTACTACTACTACTACTACTACAACAACTACTACTACTACTACTACTACTACTACTACTACTACATCTACTACTACTACTACTACTACATCTACTACTACTATGCTATCACTACCACAATAATAGTAATGATAATGATAATGAAATAATAATAATGATAATAATAATAGTATCAATAATAATGTATGCGTGCACATGCATGTATGTGTTTTGTGAAATCACAGTGTTAAAGATGCAGTTACTTCTCACATTTTATATTTAATAATCATGTAATATAAAGGTGTATGAATATTGCCAGTGACCACAAATGTTGTATTTTTTTTATAATATAAAATCCATAAACTTAAATTAAATTCTATATATAGAGGATCTTACATGAATACTCATTCATTATTGAATTTATTAAACGAGCTGGCAAAATGATATAATGCGAGGCTCTTGCCGAGCATTATATCATTTTTGCTAACGAGTTTAATAAATTCAATAATGAATGAGAACGAATGTTAGATTCTATTTATCACATAACTCACATATCGACTTTCATTACATTTTGCCTGTCGCTTAAACACGCGAAACCGACATAAACCGTGGAAATTGGATCATGGTCATTATCGATATCTTTTGACAGCGCATACTAGGCTCATGTGTATGGAAGGCATTGGCTGCCTTCTGTTGGCCTTTTGCATTTTGTGCAGTACGCTTTGTAAGTCGTTTTGTGCATTTTCTAAGTTGTTATGTGCATTTTTAGCTCTACTGATCAGAGATCAGCAGAGCTTATGCCGTGGTGCGGTGTCCGTCGTCCGTCTGTCCGTCTGTCTGTCCGTCCGTAAACTTTTTTTTATAGCGACTACTCCTCTGAAACTACTGAATGGATTTTGATGAAACTTTACAGAATTGTTGCCCATGAAGTCTAGTTGATCCTAGCAAAAAATCATGTTGATATGAAATCCAAGATGGCCGCCATATCTTATAATAGGTTTTTAAAAAAAAAGATTGTAGCGACTACTTCTTGAAAAATATAAGTGATATTGATATGGGACTTTTTCTAAAATGATCAGCATGACATGATGTTGGTCCTTGTTGAAAATCATTTCGATTTGATGTTAAACATGGCTGCCAGCGGCAATCTTTATTTACATGGAGTTATATAGTAAAAACTTGTAGCGACTACTCCTCTGAAACTACTTGGCGGATTTTCATGAATCTTTACAGGAATGTTGCTCTTAATGTCTAAATGATCCTAGCAAAATTTCAGATCGGCCAGAAATTCACGATGGCCGCCACAGCTAAAAATAGATTTTTAAAAAATAAGTTTGTAGCGACTACTTCTTGAAAACTATAAGTGATATTGATATGGGACTTTTTCTAAAATGATCAGCATGACATGATGTTGGTCCGTGTCAAAAATAGTTTTGATTCGATGTTAAACATGGCTGTCAGCGGCCATCTTTGCTTACATAGAGTTATATAATGAAAACTTGTAGCGACTACTCCTCTGAAACTATTCGACGGATTTTCATGAAACTTCACAGGAATGTTGCTCTTGATGTCTAATTGATCCTAGCAAAATTTCAGGTCAGCCGGAAATTCAAGATGGCCGTCACGGCTAAATAATTTCAAAAAAAAAGTTTGTAGCGACTACTTCCTGAAATCAAAATCAATCAGTAGAGCTTCAAGGTCATTGACCTCTTGTTTAAGTTTTGATGTGAATTTCATAAGTTGTTATGTGCATTTCATAAGTTGTAATGTGCATTTCGTAAGTTGTTATGTGCATTTTCTAAGTTAACCTCTGCATTTTCTAAGTTGTTATGTGCATTTCGTAAGTTGTTATGTGCATTTAGTAAGTTGTTATGTGCATTTTATATGTTGTCATGTGCATGTGCATTTTCTAAGTTGTTAGGTGCATTTTGCAAGTCGTCTTGTGCATTTTCTAAGTTGTTATGTGCATTTTCTAAGTTGTGATTTTCGTAAGTTGTTATGTGCATTTTCTAAGTTGTCCTGTGCATTTCGTAAGTTGTTATGTGCATTTTGTAAGTTGTTATGTGCATTTTCTAAGTTGTCCTGTGCATTTCGTAAGTTGTTATGTGCATTTTGTAAGTTGTTATGTGCATTTTCTAAGTTGTCCTGGGCATTTCGTAAGTTGTTATGTGCATTTTATAAGTTGTTATGTGCATTTTCTAAGTTGTCTTGTGCATTTCCTACGTTGTTATGTGCATTTCGTAAGTTGTGATGTGCATTGTTTAAGTTGTTCTGTCATTGTTTAAGTTGTTCTGTGCATTGTTTAAGTTGTTATGTGCATTTTCTAAGTTGTTATGTGCTTTTCGTAAGTTGTTATGTGCATATTCTAAGTTGTTATGTGCATTTTCTAAGTTGTTATGTGCATTTTCTAACTTGTTATGTGCGCATCGTTAGTTGTTATGTATATTTAGTAAGTTGCTATGTGCATTTCGTAGGTTGTTATGTGCATATTCTAAGTTGTCTTGTGCATTTTCTAAGTTGTTATGTGCATTTCGTAAGTTGTTATGTTCAATTTTTAAGTTGTCTTGTGCATTTTCTAAGTTGTTAATGAGTTATTACCAGTTTAAATAGGGACTGTACAGCTTTAACACAAACTAACATGCAATGGTCGGGTTACGTTAACCACACATATTTTTTTATGTTGCCTTAGCAAACGTTAAAGTATTTACATAATGGATTTGAACTATATATACATCGAGCAATACATCAAGGGGTCAGCCAAAACTATTGTAACTACATATGAATAAAGAAGGAGATACAATAGTTTTGCACTGAACCCTCGACATGTCGATTAAGGATTATTTTACATTCTAACATGATCTCCGCAGTCGTTCATGTACACAAAGAAGAGAGACAGTTTTTTGTTATTCTACGATAAAATACAGCTGTTCCATTAATTGCCCGCGTATATTTCATCCGTTGGAAGCGCACGTTACATGACGTCACTTGGTAAATATACGTCACGAAGACATCAACAGTAATTTTAATGAAATGTTAATTACAACCCCCCCCCCCTCCTTCCCCCCCCCCCCCCCCCCCCCACCGATATAAACCCATCATATGCATTAAGACACATATAACTCTAATACGCATCTTGAACAAGCTGAGAACGTTTGACGTCAAACAGCGCAAGATATATGACGTAAGCAATGACTTAATTGTTTGTCACGTGACTACTAGTTGATTGAAACGCAGAACTTTGCATACGGGGGCGCCCAATAGAACAGCCTGTAAACATAGCAGCCTGATTACCTTGACCTCCGAGATAATATATAGTGCCTCAACAATAGCGTAAACAAGGAGGTAACTGTTGTGTTAGAATCGAAATAATAAATACCTACCTGTGTTTTATCGGTGAATAAAACACAGTTAGGAGTTCGGATGCGTAGTAATTAAATCACGAGTGCGTTAGCACGAGTGATTTAATTACTCGCATCCGAACGACTTCAAGTGTGTGGCCATGTAGTTGATAGGATGTGTTGATTGTTGTGGCTCTGATAACTGTACATTTAGCTAGTGAAATAATTTCATTTGCCAGTCTTCTTTTCATTTCTCAAGAGCTGATAGTTTTTTCTGAAGTAGTAGCGATACGCTGGGTACCGATCCTTTTATGTTATGCTATATTATAATATCAAGTAATATTATTTAAATAAGATAATCTGTACTGTGTATTCTTAACTGCATTTTATCATCCAAAAGCCTTAATTGCCAAATTTATTAAAACATAAATGAGCTGGGCATATATAAGGCTTGCACTGGAGAAGTACAACACCAACCTTAAAACACTTCTGCGACTAGGAATATCACAACCCCTATTTTATGGAGATGTGGTCTATAAACTTCGGAAGTTAAGGAATCTGGCGGGTTTCCTGACACCTTTACAAAATTAATCAGGTAGTTCGTCAGAAAAGGGTATGACTCTTTAGTATTACAACGCGCTGCATGTTTAGTGAGTGACCCCTCTACAGTCAGCCACTAAGGAGGGGGCGCAAGGGGGTGGGGAGGGGGGGGGTCTCAAAACAGGATAACAGCAAATTGATAACAGTTAACAGTAAATTAAAAAAGACTGAAAACAGTTAACAGTACATCTAATAACAGATAACAGTTAATATGTTTTCACAAAAACAGATACCAAAATATGAATTTCAGCAATAACAGGATAACATAAATAACCCTTGTCCAACCCTCACTAAGCTTCACTTTTCCCTTGTGCGATGACTGTACAACCTTTTGGGACTCTTTGATTGCACCTAATAAAACCCCGACTAAGGGAGGTAGGTGCATGAGCTTTCGTCCCTCGGGTTTACTGGTCGTACCCTATAGACTGATTTTCTCTTTGGCTGCAACTGCTGTGGGTTTTCAGTACAATTCTGGATACATCCTGAGATGTGTCTTATTTTGTATTTTATATAGCTTTACAACAACATCTTTATTGTTAGAGAATTCCTTTTGATGGGATGTAGTTTTATTTACACTGTCTAGTCTATTTGGGCGCTGAAGACAGGATAATAACGAGGATGGTGTACACATAAACTCGATTCAAGTTAACCTGCAGGCCTTATTGCCTACTGACCGTTCCAAATGGGTAACCCTGTCTCATTGAATAATTAATTAGATATTGCTCCTTGTTTGTAGTACAGTGCGGACCTACGGTGCCACTGCGTTTGGACGCTGTGGTTTCTATAAGACCCTATATCTCATTTATGCAGGCATATTGCAACTCGACATACATGAAGCCAACTTGCTAGATAAAATTGACCGTTGTGAACCCAGCTTCATGGATATAACCTTCATGACGTTTTAACATTTTAGTTGTATGCTGATGCGGTGGAAAGCACTAGCGTCATGACATCCAGAGTACCCTGGTTCAAACCTCACCGGCGCCAGTGAATTTCGTCGGTGCTTTCTTGAGCAAAACACTTGCCTTTTCCCTCATCCGTCTGAATGGGACGTAAATCGGGCGGGCTCGTGTATCGCATTGTTTCCTCTCCGATCACGTTAAAGAAACATAGGACTCTTTTCGTTAGTAGAAGTAGGGTAGGTTCCGAGATTCGTATGTATCCTTCCCACTCTCTCTCTCTGAGGTGGCTCTAAATAACCTTATATGTGTTGATGAACCATTACACAACATTCAATTCTGTTCCTTTAAAAGTGCATATTGAAAAGTCTCACCCACAAAATAAATGGTAAAACTATGCATTTTCACAAAACATTTTGGAGAAAATACTCATACTGGGATCAATGATGACCAGTTTAAAGCAATACAATTATTTGTCATTGTTGGCATTGTTACCCCTTCATTAGCAATAAACCGTCTTTTTAGATACCTGTCATTCAAGCTGCACTTGATACCTGTCATTCAAGTTGCACTTGCGTGCGCAAATAAAGATGTGATGCTTACTAACAGTCCCAATCCTAGGTTAATTCAATACTATAAATAAAATATGAAGGACATCACATCCTGTCTAATTAAGATACATATCTTAAGCAGGTGCTCACCGATACTAACAAATAATTGCCATGGTAAGTGGTTAGTTTGTACAGTGGTCTGGTTATTCCCTTAAGCCTTTTCTTCGTCGATTCTATTTTATTTATTACTTTATTTATTTTATGATTTATTTTTAATTCATGTCTTTATATGTAATACATAATCCAAATGTTTTATCATAATAAGTATTGAAATAGCGCATACACCTAAAAAAAAAAGGAAGAATAAATTAAATGTATGTTATGAAAAGAGTAAAACCGCACATTTTTAAATTCCTTTGGACTGTTTGTGTCGTTTGTGCAATATATGTCTCTTATCAGAACATTTTATTAATATTGATGTTGCAGTTACTGTGAGGTAGGCGTATACTTCCACTTCGGCGTGTGTATCACTGAACAAATATATGCAATGCCTTGAACGATTGAACGTTGCATACTACATATTTTCCTGAATCTATAATAGCAATCCCTACTTCATATAATACTATCATTTAAATCATCATAGAAAGGATGTAAATTAGTGATTCTTATAAGATTACACATATAATGTAAACAATATTGATTAAAAGTATTATAGAAACTGAGAGTATAAGGCCAGTTCCTCCCCCGCGACAAATAATCAGCCATTATTAGTTGTCTCCTGTTGCCTTTAACACAAACATTTGTAAACGCCAAAAAAATGTCGATGACATGCTTGCCCCCACACAACTACACAAAACTGCTTGATTACCCTTCGCTTAGGAAGAACTTTACCAAAACCCTCAGTTTCTATTAATTTTGTAAATAACTAAAACATTTGCAACTCATTAAGCAAAGTCTTCACCATCGCTTTGCTATTAAATATTTTCAATATTCTTAAACGGAACCCAACTATTGAAATCCTCATTGTAACCCTTCCATTTAATCAATGCTTGTTTCTTTTTGTAATCGCGTCGTATTACTTTTTCAATGCTGAATATTTCTTGCTTTGCTTTTATCATTTCTAATTCATAAAAGCTTCCATCAATGTTTTCGTTGTTTAAATCTTTTATTTTGTATGTCACAGGATCTGTGTTTTGAATTTATCAACAATACATATTTCTTCAGTCCAATTCGGGGTATAACCTTTCTCAAACGTTCTTTTTATATTTGCTGATTCTGACATTATCACCTATTTTAAACTTTGGTTTAATTTGATTACTTTTCATCTTTCCATACAAGTTAAAATACACTGTTCCTTTATTTTTCTCATCGTTGGTGTCATTTTAATACTCCGATGTTTTGTATTATTATACTTATCAACCATCATCTGTAGCACATCTAAATATGTGTTTGTATTGTTAGCTGTAAAATATTTCCACATCTTTTCTTTTAATGTCCTGTTAAATCGTTCAATTACTACAGCTTTTCCGAAATTAAAAGTGTGATACATTTTGATATTATTATCATCAAGGAATTGCTTAAACATCTTGTTATAAAACTCCACACCCTGGTCAACCCACAGTAATTTAATAAAAAAACTTATTCAAAGCTGTCTAAGAATGCTTTTAAGGAACTAACAAAATTATCTGGTTTACCAATTCATAAAGGTTCTTCAAAGTTCAAGAATATTTTAGGAGGTTGTGCTGATGTTGAATATTACAATAGTCCCGACGATTTGATGGATGATCTAGAGTTAGTATGTGGGAGTATCGAATCAGGAAATAATAGTTCACAGATAATAAATAAAGGTATTAGCATAATCGATGAATTATTAAAAATAGGTAAAATATCATCCAAAGAACACGAGCAACTATTTTCTAAATATCTTAATTAAATTATTGTCTAACTGTAATTATACATGAAAACCAAAGAAGAATTAATTGATCATTTGACACGACTCGTGGCTGCATACAGACGCAGCTATAAATTGTGCGGTATTATAAACACAACATTACAGATTGTTAGTGCAATAATTGGTTGTACTGCCGTATTGGCATTGGTTCCGGCAATTCCTGTTTTCGTGGCTGCAGTTGGTGCAGTTCCTCCAGTAGTTGCTGTTTTTGCAAGCAAAACAAGAATAGCAGAAAGAAAGACTTTGTTAAAAACACATCATAGAAGTTTTAAACAACTTCTATCATATGTCCAAACAACCACAGGACTAGAAAATGATGAGGAGATAATTAGGATTGTCTTTAATAAAATATTAGAGATTCAAAAGAATGATAACTTCACGGAACCTTTGAAAATGTATATGAAAAGGTTCAAGCTTAATGGAAATTAAGCTAGTAGAGAGGCTTCGTAGGAACATCTGTTCAAGTTAAACGGTCATGGCATCCAGTCCCCTCCCGTAATTCTTGTCGGACTTGTTTCCATATCCTATCGTACTTTTCTCTGGTTGATTTTGTTTTAATCGGTTTTGATTCTTTTTCTATATTTAATATTTTAAATATTTTCTGAAAAATGTATTCGATTGATCTTTTTCGACCTTCTATTTTATCCAAAATCTTTACAATTTTGTAAAACAAATCTTCAAATCTTTGTATATTTGCAGAAGACAAATCATATTCTACCAATTATTTATCTAAATGGTACTTTCTGTGGTAAATAGTTGTCTTTCAGTTGTAGTCGTAACCTGCAATAAGATTGTAACCGTTATGTGTGCCACAATTAAGGCAAATGCGTTCGTTATCGAAAACTTCACAAGTATCGTTACAATTTATACATGCGTAAGTACACTTGTAACACATCTTGGCTATGGTACAATATTTACAAAGCTTCTTTTTGTCAGTCATGGAAAATAAGATGCAATCTATGCACACCTCAGGAGGATCAATAATATCTAAAACTCTTTCACAATATTTGCAATTCATTATATTATACTACAGAATTATATATTTAAAATAATGTAATCCATATTGTATAGAAAGTTATGCAGAAGAAGAAAGAAAACACTTTGATGAGGAAAGAAATATACTATTTGGAGTAGCTGCCCTTGAAAAGGCTCTCACAGATCAAACAAAAGAGCATATTGATGATTATAGGGAAACTTATATGAAATGCTTGGAAGAAGATATTGCAACTTTTAAAAAAAGATTGGATGGCTGGGCTTTTGGAAAAAACAATTTTGGAGAAAAGTTATAATATGTGGACGATCTGTATACGGATCAAAGATAGCAGATGGTAATGAAAATCCTGGAAATCAAAGAGCTTGGTATCATTCCTGTTTAAAAAAAAAATTAAATTAAATTAAATATAGGCTTAAAAAAAAATCTCATGTAATATTATATAATGGCTGAAAAAGATTTGAAAATTGCAGAATCACCAGAAGAAATTAGCGATGATTTTGATTTTATGAAGAGTTTGGCTGGATGTTTTATAAAACCATCTGAAGAATATAACAAAAAGGGAAAAAAAATATTGAGACAATAGCTAAAGGACTTATATAAGATGTAAAATTACTACCAAAAGAATACAGCGAAGTTTTGAAAATTTTGAAAACAAAAAAAAAAAAAAAAAAAAAGCATGTGGAATTTGAAAAACCATCAAAAGAATATAGTAAAGTTGTGGAAAAAGAAAAATCACCAAAGCAATATATGAAAGTTTTTCAAGTTCTTGTTTTATTTAAAGAAGATCCACTTCTACAACTTTTAAAAACATTATCAGCTGTTATAGATGTTCTTGAAAAGGAATTGGAGCAAACACACGGTCTTAAAATGAATGTTGTTTTAAAACTTACTATGGATAAACCAACACATGATGCAGAAGGTAATGAAACAATCACTTATAAAATAGCTTATTTTGCTTCCAAAGCAGAATTAATCATAAACAAAACTGAAATTGTTGATGTGTTGGTTAGAGCAATTATGAAAATAATGGATAACATTGAAAGATGGATTTCTGACGGAAGTGGTTGGACAGTTGCATTAGTTGAAGAGCACTACATAAATCGAGTAAAGTACAAGCCTTTGCGAGGTAGCTCGTATTTAGCATTACCAAAAGAACTGCAACATCACAAAAAAGGTTTAATAAATATAAAAAATGAAAAAGATAAAGAATGTTTTAGATGGTGTCATTTAGCTTATAAATTTCCTGCTGATAATAAACCACAAAGAATAACAAAGTATAAAAATCATATTGATCATCTTGATTACAATGGAATAACATTTCCTGTTACAATTCAACAAATCCCAAAAATAGAAAAACAAAACAACATTTGTTTTAACATATTCGGATATGAAAACAAGTATACCTTTTGCACATATCAAAAAATAAAGGAACAAAAGAAACTTGTGATATGCTTTTAATCACTGAAGAAGAAAAAAATCATTATGTGTGGATAAAAAACTTTAACAGTTTGATGTATAATCAAACAGCACACAATGGAAAAAAATGGTTTTGTAAAACATGCCTCCAATGCTTTACATTAGAAAGAGTTTTAGAAAAACATAAGCCTGTTTGTCTTTCATATAATGGTAAGCAAGCAGTAGAGATGCCAGGTACAGATGAAAAAGTTTATTTTAAAAACTATAAAAGGCAACTAACGGTTCCCTTTGTTATATATGTTGATTTTGAAGCAGTAACCGAAAGTATTTCTTCAGCATCAAACAATCCTAAAAAATCACATACAGAAGCATATCAAAAGCATACTGATTGCAGTTACGGGTACAAAGTTGTTTGTTGTTATGATGATCAATATTCAAAACCAGATGTAACGTATAGAGGACCGAATGCTGTTTACAAGTTTTTAGAAAAAAATGATAGAAGAAGAAAAGTGGTGTAAAACAACTACGAATACGCATTTTAAGAAAGATTTGGTGATGTCCAGAGAAGAAGAAGCTAGATTCCAAAAATCTAAATCATGTCATATTTGAGGTAATGGTTTTGAAACAACTCTCGGAAAAGGTAACGCGGGTCATACAGTGGTATATAAAAACTTCATCAGAAAAGTCAGGGATCACTGTCATATAACTGGAAAGTATAGGGGAAGCGCTCACAATATATGTAATATTAATTTCAAACTGACTGAAAAAATACCTGTCGTGTTTCATAATTTGAGAGGTTATGATTCTCACTTTATAATGCAACATATCGGAAAGTTTGAAAATAAAATAAATGTTATACCAAATAACATGGAAAAGTACATGGCTTTTATGTTAGGACAACGTTTGGTGTTTATTGACAGTTTTCAGTTTATGTCTCAGTCATTAGAAAATTTAGTAAAAAACGTTCCGTCGTTTCAGTATACCTCTCAGGAATACTCTGGCGACAAGTTAGAATTAATAAAAAGAAAAGGTGTTTATCCTTATGATTACATGAACAGTTTTAAACTCTTCAATGATACTAAGTTACCTGGTAAAGATAGCATTATTCTCATTTAAATGATGAGCATATTTCAGATGCAGATTATGAACACGCTAAAAAAATATGGAAAACATTTAAGATTAAAAATATGGGAGAATATCATGATCTGTATCTTAAGACTGATGTGCTGTTGCTGACAGATGTTTTTGAAAACTTTAGAAAAATGTGTATTGAGTATTACAAATTAGATCCTTGCCATTACTTCAGTAGTCCTGGTTTAGCTTGGGATGCATGTCTTAAGATGACTGGCATCCAGCTTGATTTAATCACTGATATTGATCAATATTTGTTTGTGGAAAAAGGATTAAGAGGCGGCACGAGTTATATTGCAAACAGATATTCACAGGCTAACAATAAATATATGAAAAACTATGACAAGAAAAAAGAAAGCAAGTACATAATATATCTTGATGCTAATAACTTGTATGGGTGGGATATGTGTCAACCGTTACCTACTGGCAACTTCAAGTGGGTTGACAAGTTTGAAAAAGGAAAATCAAATTACATTGTTGTGTGATATCAAGTATCCTGAGAAACTACATGACTCGCATAATGATTATCCTCTCGCCCGGGAAAGTTTAAATATCAAAGATGAGTGGTTGTCAGACTATTGTAAAAATTTAAAACAAGAGTTTAATTTAGGATCTAGTAAAGTTAACAAACTTGTTACGACGTTGAAAAATAAAGAAAAGTATGTCGTGCATTTTAGAAACTTAGAATTGTATACAACGCTTGGATTAAAGGTAACAAAAATACACCGAATACTACAGTTCGACGAATCACAGTGGTTAAAGACGTACATAGACTTTAATACTGCTAAGAGAACAGCTGGTAAAAATGCTTTTGAAAAGGATTTCTTCAAACTGATGAACAATTCAGTTTTTGGTAAAACTATGGAAAATTTGAGAAAAAGAATTAATGTTAAATTGACTTATGATGAGGAGGTCCTTTTAAAATATGCAGCAAGACCTTCATTTGTTTCTTGTAAAATGTTTAATGAAAATTTATTTCCTATAAACAGAATAAAAGAACGATTAGTTTTAAAACGTCCTATCTATGTTGGTATGTGTATTTTAGACTTGTCAAAATATTTGATGTATGATTTCCATTACAATTACATTAAAAATAAATATGATAAAAAAGCTAAATTATTATTTACTGATACCGATTCCTTATGTTATGAAATAATATTTACTGATACCGATTCCTTATGTTATGAAATAAAAACAAAAGATGTGTATGCAGACTTTTACAAGGATAAAGAACTTTTTGATAATTGTGATTATGATCCAAAAAGTAAGTTTCATTTTAATGATAATCAAAAGGTTATTGGCAAGATGAAAGATGAAACTTGCGGAATACCCATTGTTGAATTTGTTGGACTACGAAGTAAACTATATTCGTATATGTTAGACAATGAGGTTAGTACAAAGAAATGTAAGGGTGTTAAAAAGTGTGTTGTTAAAAAACAGATAGCACATGATGATTACAAAAAAGATTTTGTTTACGGCAACAGAAGCTCACCATGAGATGAAAGTCATCAGATCACAAAAGCATAACGTGAGCAGCTATGTGATAAATAAAAAAAGTTTATCAGCTTATGATGATAAACGATACATACTAGACTTTGCTTAATGAGTTGCAAATGTTTTAGTTATTTACAAAATTAATAGAAACTGAGGGTTTTGGTAAAGTTCTTCTTAAAGGGACACTGTCCGTAACTTTTAGCTTATAAAACACCCAATAATTATGTTCGCAAACATTATACACTAAACACTATTCAATATTTACTAATTAAAAGCAAGATTGTTTAACGGAATTCAATCGCGGTACAAAAAAAGCAAATCCACTCCGTGGGTTTGAACTCGCAGCCCAAACTCGCAGTAAAAATAAGTGTGCGTGAGCGTAAAGTTGTCGGAACTCGCTCAAAACTGAGCTAAGCGGGCTATACATATTATGCAATACATACTGTGGTAATAACCTAGTGCGCTATGGAAGTCACGTGAACGCATAAAAGGTAAATATTGTGGGTCCCACTTTATTTACATTTAATAATTAAAAACTTTTTTTTTTCAAACTCACGAATGTATTCCTACATACTTCTTAGGGTCTATCCTCATGTTTTCATGTATACATTTCAATGAATAAAAGTCAGACAGTTATTTGGTTATGCTCAATATCTGCTTATTTACGGACAGTGTCCCTTTAAGCGAAGGGTAATCAGGCACTTTTGTGTAGTTGTGTGGGGTCTGGCAGCAAGCATGTATCGTCATTTTTTTTGGCGTTTACAAATGTTTGTGTTAAAGGCAATAGGAGACAACTAATACTGGCTGATTATTTGTCGCGAGGGAGGAACTGGCCTTATACTCTCAGTTTTTATACTACTATTTAACTAAATGAACAAACAATGTGTCAATAGTGGGTGGGGTAATTTGACTTACAATTTGAAGCAAAATGGAGATTTTAAACAGATTTCTATGCTAAACAGAGCTTATTTGCTCTTCATATAACTAAATAAATTGTAACCTCAATTGCATCGTTTAAAAATACGTCAATAATTATTCACGCAAGCATGACATGCAAAAATGAACATCAAGCAATTAGATGAAAGCGCTACAATGATATTCTATTAATGTTCGATTTTTTTATATAAGCTACTTGTTCCAGATTGCTATCATGGAAAAATGTAATCTACATACATTGTTCTTTTCAAAAAATGATGGTAGAATTTGTCCCTTGAGTTGGTAACAATATCGAAAAGTTTGAGTCCTGGCTCAAGGCCTAATACACTGTTGATAACATTTTTCATCATATAATTTTCACTGTAGGGATCCGTACACCGGATCTTGGTCAAGACCCCGTTCACTAGTACGGAGTTTTGGTCAGCCATGTTGTAGAAAACGTACGGATAACAACAGCAAAAGTAGGTTAACCACGTTTTTCTCCTATTTTTGTTCATTTTATATGAATAATCAATATTGCTATATGGTGCGGAAACATTTCCCCGTTCAAATATTACCGTACATTGTTGACATATTACTTTAAATGCTACAATTCGGATCAAAGAAAAACAATTGCCGGTGCTGAAATTCGCCCAAAGTACCCTTCAGCAATAAATATCTCATTAATTTTCAAGTTAACAAAAATTTTGAATTGGCAGATTTATTTGTTTTTCCAATATACGTGCATGTTCAAATGTTCAACTTCATTCATCCGAAATTGACCGAGATATGAATCGAAACAAAATTAATGTTTGTGTACGGGGTCTTGGGCACTTGTGTACGGAGTACTGCAAATATTCTCTTTCTACTGTACGGAGTTTTGCTTTAAATATATTGTATGAAACTATGGTTGTAATGGTACTTGCATTACATGTAATACATAAAACATTCATTGAATGTTTGTAAACAGTCAATGTAGTGTCATTAGAGCTGAATCAACGTAGATTTCCTTGAACAGATGTAATCATGTGAGCTATATAGATAATTAATATTAACCCATGCCGTTATCTATATCATGTGTTGTCAATGTAGTTTAAGAACCAACTTTACATTTCCTATTAACATGCTTAGGAAAGTTTGACATAGTTTAGATGTCAGTATGGGGCATAGAATTAATTTTAACCTGACAGACAAACTCTTTGAAAAAAAAAGCCAGGATTTTTAACGCCTGTGGGACGTATAATAATACTTTCACAACCATTCGTCTGTCTGCCCGATCGTAGGTCATAAAACATATTGAAATTCACTCTTTAAATACGTTTTGGAAAGGTAGATCCATTGGAAGCATCTATCTAACTTTTTTGTGACAGGGTTCGGTGTCCTTTCTTAGAAAGAAATTGGACATAATTCTTCGAAAGAAAAATGAAAGAAAATAAAAATATTTATGCAATGTTCCAACATCATTAGTAGGTGAGGGGTGGTAAAATATCATATCATATTGTGCATACCAAATTCTACACATCGGGTTCTACATATGGGGTTCTACACATGAAGTTCATTTATTTACAACGCGACAAACTAACTAAGGAGGCTGCCATTATTATAAACTACACCCAATCATAGAGTTACATTCCACTATATAATACAACACAACACATCAACATTATATATAATACTAATGGTGTTGTAAATGACAAAAAAAATATATATGACGTTAACTGTGGTCACATTGAGCTAAAATTGGACAACTGTATCAATTCTAACAGACAATAATATACGTCTGGACTTAGTTTGTAGTACATGTAGTTATTTGGAATAAGTACGGAGTCTTTCTCAAGAATTACTCCTTTTAAGTTTTATTTTTCTGCATTTTTTCGTCTTAACAATACAAAATGGCATAAGACATATAGGACCCAAATAAGGGTAGGTATAAAACGCGGACTAACACGCGCGGACTAGCGGACTGCGGTCTAGCGGACTGCGGACCAGTATGGTATAAAATGCGGACTGGTATTTTGCGGACCATGTAAATAGATGGGACAACTAATACAAATATATTGTACAGCAAATATTTCATAAAACGAAATAAGTATGTGGTGTATGGTAATGGTCATTTGAAAATAGATTTGCATGAAAATAATTCGTCAACATGTTTAAAGCAAACGAATTTACAAAAGTAAAGTTGTTCGCGCTGTGATTTAGTAACAATGATTGTTTGAATGTTTTTTTCTTTCTTTCTTTTTCTTTCTTTCTTTCTTTCTTTCTTTCTTTCTTTCTTTCTTTTCTTTCTTTCTTTCTTTCTTTCTTTCTTTTCCTACATTTTGTGAAATTCTGATGTGCAAGCAGGTGAATATTTGAATCTGTTCTAACTACGCCCCTGCTAGGGGTAGCAGGGGCGTATTCTGGGCTTAAAAATAATTTTCTTAAAGCGGGGGCATGGATGGTGATTACGGATATTATCTGGAATAGCCCATCCCCGCCTAACAGAAATTCGTTTCTGTCTAATCATAGGGTTATGCCCCGCTGCACCTTTTCACAGGCACTCACCCGTCCCGGAGAATATTTACGCATTTATCCCTATTGTATAAAGAATGATTGTGTCTATAATCAAGGTTGCAAACCTCTAATAAAATATGTGTAATCCAAACTGAGTTGTTATTAATAGAAGATTAAACAAAAACACAACCAACACTATTGAATTAATGATAATATATATTTATTGAATGTTAACGTCGTCTTACAAACACACTGCATATACAACATATGAATGTGGAATGTGAAAAACAGGATTTTCATGTAGAAATTACGGGTGTGATTCGTTGAATATAACGAGATATTTTAAACTAGGTTATATAGTGCGGATGTATTAGAATTGATGATAAAGCACCTATCAGTTTATCTAATTAAAATTCAACTAATACTTTCAAAAAAGTTCAACATCATGGTGACACAAATATTATTTTCATTTTAAATACAGGTGTGTGATATTATCAGTAATCAATCAAAATCAACGCGTGACTTTTTTTTTAATAGGTAGAAGCATCCACTCATATATTTTTCTTTTTTATGAAATATCACATATAACACAAGGTTCTCAGTAGGTGTATTCATCATGACCATATTGAAATGTAATCATGGGGAAAAGCTTTTGATAAAATCACATCGTTATAGACAACCAATTTAATGTCAAAAGGATCACGATTTCTCAAAAGTAATCCCTCCTTTTGCGATGGAAATGGGCATTATAAGTAGGTAAAAACTATCCATTTCTATTCGATTTTGTGATTATATGTATAAGAAGCGTATTAATAGGTTTAACTGGATCACTGATGAATATTTTCGAAATTTCGACGCTATGCTTACACTTTGTGAGCAATGAAAACAGTCGATCAATAAAAAAGCTGTACCCTTGACCTGTTTAGTAAACGAACAAGAACTTTCTTACATGTCTCAAGTTGTGACCCCACTTTTTCTGGTGATTTTTCAAGTGGAAAAAAATAGTTTTCTATATGAACATTACACTGCTGCATTATCCATACTTGAGTTGAATTTGCAGCAAATCATTAATATGTGACACTTTAACATTGGTGTCTTTGGGGAAAGTAATTAGTGCTTTCACACTACTTACATTCTATATATAAGAATCCAGCCCATATAACAGACGTAGAAGAAAACCACTTGTTTTTTAATCAAATATTTCATTATTTGGAGAAAACATAGCTAAAAGAGTAAAATACACAAAACATAACACTATTATTTATTGTGTTCGTATTTATTGAAGCATTCACAGATATATAAGATTCAAATTCAATTGCAATATAAACTTTGTAATATATCAATCAATTAACATGGTTTAATACAACACAATTTCTAATTGTATTCGTACTTAATTAGAAAATTACAAGACTATTATAGTTTACATAATTTAAAACATGAATATAATTGTTCACGGCATTAACCTTTTTTTAAAAAATAAATAAATATATGTATATCTATTTTTGCTTTAAACATCCATTGAACCTAATTACAACTGTCAGTTGACGAAATATTTTCCTGCAAATCTATTATCAAATGACCATTACCATACATCACATACTTATTTTGTTTTAAGAACGTCTAACTTTAATATTTGCTGACCAGAATTAGAATATTTGTATTATTTGTCCCATCTATTTACATGGTCCGCAAAATACCAGTCCGCATGTTATACCATACTGGTTCTCAGTCCACTAGTCCGCGCTTATCAGTCCGGATTATATATCTACCCCCTAAATAATGTCTACGAATTACTACAATATAAGTAAATAACATCAGTGCAGAGCAACAAAAACAATCTTTGCATTGCAAAACCCCGTACAGTACATGGACAAGACTCCGTACACAAATCAGCATTTTTTTATATGAATTAGTTACGCTGGGCACGTTTTGTTCGATTCATATCTCGGCCAATTTCGGATGAATGATGCTGAAATTTTGAACATGCACGTATATTGGAAAAACAAATAAATCTGCCAATTCAAAATTTTCATTAACTTCAAAATTAGTGAGATATTTATTGCTGAAGTGTATTTTGGGCGAATTTCAGCATCGGCAATTGTTTTTCTTTGATCCGAATTGTAGCATTTAAAGTAATATGTCAACCATGTACGGTATTATTTGAACGGGGAAATGTTTCCGCAACATATAGCAATACTGATCATTCATATAAATGAACAGAAATAGGAGAAAAACGTGGTTAACCTACCTTTGCTGTTGTTATCCGCACGTTTTCTACAACATGGCTGACCAAAACTCCGTACTAGTGAACGGGATCTTGACCAAGATCCGGTGTACGGATCCCTACAGTGATTTTATTGTAAACAGAAAATAGACTCATTTCATATATTATTATTAAACATGTTCATTGTGACGAAGGAAGAAAGAAAAAAAGAAAAAGAAAGAAAAACGTAAAGAATGAGTGAATGAAATATAGTTTTAACGTTAACACATCATACACATTATTAGATTATATTGTTTAATAAATTCAATATTAGTCAGGCACTCATGCAAGATAATCCTCTCTTTCTAAACGTTCAAAACGAGATCTCGGCAGATAATATTGACTTGACACTGGTTAAAAATAGTTTTACATTCTTTACTTTAACCGCGTTGAAATATGATATTGCATAATCAGTTCATGGTCATAATGGAAGTCATGACTTCGTCAGTTCATAATACTTAGCATAACTTATAAAATAAAGCGAACACTGCAAATGTGTTAAAGTATAAAGACATTCCGAAGGCCTTCGGTAGAAAAGACATGAACTTTACGCCACGGGTATGTTGTTTTTGTTTATATAGTTAAATGTGTATTTTGTTATGTTTCATTGATGTTTTGTTGCATTAGTGTATTGGTAAGTTGCTATTTTGGGATAGGTGTGTACCTTTATATGCTTTAACTCGACGTAAATTGAAGGTACATATATGGTTGTTTTAGTATCTATATTGCCTTTAATAAGATGACTTTTCGATTTCGACATACCGTTTTTTTTTACTTGCTTCGCTTTAATTTTTAAATGTCTTGGTGACAATACAATTATTGGATTACATTTTAAATACAGAATTGAATTTCTGATAAGAGGTGACGTTTTTATGCATCCGTCATTGAATGGTGAGGGGGCATAAAGGATAGGCATGTCCGTCCGTCCTGAATATTGTTATGCAGTCTCCTCCCATAGTTTTCACGGATTGTTATGAAATTTAAAGGATGGTTCACAATGATGACAAGATGTGCTAAACTAACTTAAGCGTAAAAAAACGAACGTTTCACATTTTACAGAGAATTGTGAATATTGATTCGTGTATCGGAATTTTACAGCATGTTCGCTATGATGCCATGATTGCTTATCAACATTTACATTTTAATATATGGATACCTTGCGCTTTAGAGCTACAGACTCTGCCCTGTGTGGTTTCTCTCCCTGACTTTAGAGCTACAGACTCTGCCCTGTGTGGTTTCTCTCCCTGGCTTTACAGCTACAGACCTCTGTCCTGTGTGGTTTCTCTCCCTGACTTTAGAGCTACAGACTCTGCCCTGTGTGGTTTCTCACCCTGGCTTTACAGCTAAAGACCTCTGTCCTGTGTGGTGTCGCTCCCTGGCTTTAGTACAGACCTCTGTCCTGTGTGGTTTCGCTCATTGGTTTTAGAGCTACAGACCTCTGTCCTGTGTGGTGTCGCTCTCTGGCTTTAGTACAGTCCTCTGTCCTGTGTGGTTTCGCTCATTGGTTTTAGAGCTACAGACCTCTGTCCTGTGTGGTGTCGCTCCCTGGCTTTAGTACAGACCTCTGTCCTGTGTGGTGTCGCTCCCTGGCTTTAGTACAAACCTCTGTCCTGTGTGGTTTCGCTCATTGGTTTTAGAGCTACAGACCTCTGTCCTGTGTGGTGTCGCTCCCTGGCTTTAGTACAGACCTCTGTCCTGTGTGGTTTCGCTCCCTGGCTTTAGAGCTACAGGCCTCTGTCCTGTGTCGTGGCTCTCCCTGGCTTTAGAGCTAAATACCTCTGTCCTGTGTGGTGTCGCTCCCTGGCTTTAGAGCTACAGACCTTTGACCTGTGTGGTGTCGCTCCCTGGCTTTAGAGCTACAGGCCTCTGTCCTGTGTGGTTTCTCTCCCTGGCTTTAGAGCTACAGACCTCTGTCCTGTGTGGTGTCGATCCCTGGCGGAGGGCTACAGACCTCTGTCCTGTGTGGTTTCGCTCCCTGGCGGAGGGCTACAGACCTCTGTCCTGTGTGGTTTCGTTCGCTGGTGGAGGGCTACAAACCTTCGTCCTGTGTGGTTTCTCTCCCTGACTTTAGAGCTACATACATCAGCCCTGTGTGGTTTTGCTCCCTGGCGGAGGGCTACAGACCTCTGTCCTGTGTGGCTTCGCTCCCTGGCGGAGGGTTACAGACCTCTGTCCTGTGTGGTTTTCTCCCTGGCTTTAGAGCTACAGACCTCTGCCCTGTGTGGTGTCGCTTCCTGGCGGAGGGCTACAGACCTCTGTCCTGTGTGTTTTTTCTTCCTGACTTTAGAGCTACAGACCTCTGTCCTGTGTGGTTTCTCTCCCTGACTTTAGAGCTACAGACCTCTGTCCTGTGTGTTTTTTCTTCCTGACTTTAGAGCTACAGACCTCTGTCCTGTGTGGTTTCTCTCCCTGACTTTAGAGCTACAGACCTCTGTCCTGTGTGGTTTCTCTCCCTGACTTTAGAGTCACAAACCTCTGTCCAGTGTGGTGTCGCTCCCTGACTTTAGAGCTACAGACCTCTGTCCTGTGTGGTTTCACTCCATGGCGGAGGGCTACAGACCTCTGTCATGTGTGGTGTCGTTCCCTGGCTTTAGAACTACAGACCTTCGTCCTGTGTGGTTTCTCTCCCTAACTTTAGAGATGCAGACATGTGTCCTGTGTGGTGTCGCTCTCTGGCTTTAGAGCTATATACCTCTGTTCTGTGTGGTGTCTCTCCCTGGCTTTAGAGCTACAGACCTCTGCCCTGTGGGGTGTCGCTCCCTGGCTTTAGAGATACAGGCCTCTGTCCTGTGTGGTGTCGCTCCCTGGCTTTAGAGCTACAGACCTCTGTCCTGTGTGGTTTCTCTCCCTGACGTTAGAACTACAGACCTCAGCTGTGTAGTTTCTCTCCCTGACTTTAGAGCTACATATCTTTGTCCTGTGTGGTTTCGCTCCCTGACTTATGAGCTACAGACTTTTGTCTTGTGTGATTTCTCTCCCTGGCTTTAGAGCTACAGACCTATGTCCTGTGTGGTTTCTGTCCCTGGCTTTAGAGCTACATACATCTGTCCTGTTTGGGTTCTCTCCCTGGCTTTAGAGCTACAGACCTATGTCTGTGTGGTGTCGCTGCCTGACATTAGAGCTAAGACCTCTGTTCTGTGTGGTGTCTCTCCCTGACTTTAGAGCTACAGACCTCTGCCCTGTGTGGTGTCGCTCCCTGGCTTTAGAGCTACAGGCCTCTGTCCTGTGTGGTGTCGCTCCCTGGCTTTAGAGCTACATACCTCTGTCCTGTGTGGTTTCTCTCCCTGACTTTAGAGCTACAGACCTCTGTCCTGTGTGGTTTCTCTCCCTGATTTTAGAGCTACAGACCTCTGTCCTGTGTAGTTTCTCTCCCTGGTTTTAGAGCTACATACCTTTGTCCTGTGTGGTTTCTCTCCCTGGCTTAAGAGCTACAGACCTTTCTCCTGTGTGGTTTCTCTCCCTGGTTTTAGAGCTACAGCCCTCTGTCAGGTGTGGGTTCTCTCCCTGGCTTAAGAGCTACAGACCTTTGTACTGTGTGGTGTCGCTGCCTGACTTTAGAGGTACAGACCTCTGTCCTGTGTGGTGTCGCTCCCTGACTTTAGAGCTACATACATACCTCTGTCCTGTGTGGTGTCGCTCCCTGACTTTAGAGCTACATACCTCTGTTCTGGGTGGTGTCTTTCCCTGACTTTAGAGGTACAGACCTCTGTCCTGTGTGATGTCGCTCCCTGGCTTTAGAGCTACAGGCCTCTGTCCTGTGTGGTGTCGCTCCCTGGCTTTAGAGCTACAAACCTCTGTCCTGTGTGATTTCTTTCACTGACTTTAGAGCTACAGGCCTTTGTCCTGTGTAGTTTCTCTCCCTGACTGTAGAGCTACAGACCTCTGTCCTGCGTGGTTTCTCTCCCTGACTTTAGAGCTACAGACCTCTGTCCTGTGTGGTTTCTTTCCCTGGCTTTAGAGCTACATACCTTTGTCCTGTGTGGTTTCACTCCCTGACTTAAGAGCTACAGACCTCTGTCCTGTGTGGTTTCTCTCCCTGGCTTTAGAGCTACAGACCTATGTCCTGTGTGGTTTCTGTCCCTGGCTTTAGAGCTACAGACCTCTGTCCTGTGTGGTTTCTCTCCCTAGCTTTAGTACAGACCTCTGTCCTGTGTGGTGTCGCTCCGTGCACAAACCTCTTTCCTGTGTGGTGTCGCTCCCTGGCTTTAGAGCTAAGACCTCTGTCCTGTGTGGTTTCGCTCCCTGTCGGAGGCATGTCTAATGGTAAATTTCATCCTTCATCACATCTCCCTTTAAGTTTGTAATTGAGGCGGAGGGTGGGAGTGGGGTGGGCGGGAGAGTTATTTATATAGGTAACTGTAAATCACTGTTAGACATACAATTGCATGAGAAAATGGTGGTATTCAATTGTTTGAGTTGATGAGGCTCTCCCTATACAGCGTGTGTATGAAATCAACATATTAAAACAGAAAAGCAGGTGTTTCATTAATTGTGTTTTGGTGTAAGTATGTGAAATTGGGATGAATGCGAGTGGAGTAGAATATGAGTGTTCTATGAGCGTATGGGAGGAAACTTGGGTTCGTGCGCGATGTGTGCGATTGCGTGGGAGATAGGATAGTGTAAGGGAAGTAAAATACGGATAAGGAAAGATTGGAGAGCAGGAACTTATTTCAGTGGTAACATCACACAGGTAAGGCAATTTACATAATAACCGTAGGCCCCGTAATAAAGACAAACTCATGCTATGCTGTAACGTTAAATATGTAGAAAACTAAATTTAAAAAAAAACCTGCAACATTCTCTACAAGAGATTATTTCGCAAAGCAGAATATATATGTACCGGTCATTGTAAATTTACTCATATACTGGACATACGGTAATCTCGAGATCTGCTGGCCTGGAATTCACCAACCATTCTTGAGAATATTCTTAGATTTAAGCCCAAGAATGCAAATATCAATCACAAATGTATCTATCTATAAGCTTAAAGAATAAACATTCATTTCAAGCTGCTATGTGTAAGTATGATAAATACTAATAAATAGCAACTTCATACGATTGTTTATCTTTGAGGATCATGGAAAAATTTGAGTACTTGAGTTCAAGTCTAAGAATAGTTTGAAGAATGGTTGGTTGCACACATCCAAAATAAATCAAACGTCCTACAGAAGTGTCTTCTTGTGTCCTTCATATACCTCCAGTCGATAATGTTTGAAACAGTATGTAGTATTTTTCTACGCTTGAGAAATGATGGGTAAAACCCCATTTAAATTGCATAATGTTTTCTCCTTAAGTAAATTTAAACCAGGCATTCATATTAATACGTGACTAAAATTTACCACACACGGTGTGTATAATAAGAATAAACAGATGGCTTGAGATATTTCTCGTTTTGAAAAGCATTGTTTTGAGATATTGCGATGGTATTTATTGCATTATTGTATGGTGTTGTTGCATTATTGTATGGTGTTGTTGCAGTAGTGTTTGTTATATTGCATTAGTTTGTGTTGGTGCATTCGTTTTGGTAGGTATTTTGATATATTGCTTCAGTGTTTGATATAATGCCTTAGCGTTCTGTTACATTAGTGTGTGTTGATAGTGTTGGATGAGGGTTTTGATATGTTGGATTAGTGTGTTTGGTGCAGATTTTATTTGTTTAGGTCAAGCATTGTTCCTCCCACTGTCCAGTATTAGGCAAACATTTATAAATGCGTGTATGGGGAGCGGTGGGTTGGTTGGGTTGGAGAAGGGCCAGACAGTTGTTAGCATACACAACTTACTCGTGATACGAATCTGAAGAGTAGTTTGCTAACTGGGAGTACGAACATTCTGAAGTCAGTTAGGCTTGCAAACACCCTCAAAACAATCCATTTTAAAACAAGCACTCATTTACTCCTTGTCGACAATTTATTATTTATTACAAACCAGCCTGACACTGTGCAATGTTCGTGATATCAACGGTATGGAAACAACATCGACTTCCTTTTGTGTGTATTATATATTAAATTACATAAATTGCGCATTTACAATGTTTTAACGAGTTTATACTATTCTGATTTCAGTTTCAATTTACCTGCAAACTGTCATTGTGTCCGTATCATGTAGTATTGGTAAAGAGATCATATCGCCATATAATTGCAAAAATAATGATATATTTTGCCATGAGGCCACACTTAAAAATATCATAGTTTGCCCGAACCCGACCCTAGATTTTTCAGATGGATAGGTGTACGTGTTGATTGAATTTTGCTGTAATTGTTGATTGACTTTTGCTAATTGACTTTTGCTGATTGACTTTTGCTGTAAGTGTTGATTGACTTTTGCTGATTGACCTTTGTTGATTGAATTTTGCTGTACACGTTGATTGAATTTTGCTGTAAGTGTTGATTAACTTTTGCTGTAAGTGTTGATTAAATTTTGCTGTAATTGTTGATTGAATTTTGCTGTAAGCGTTTGTTGAATTCTTTCTGGGAATGCTGTATTTTATGTTGGACTATTTTTGTCTGCTTTTGCTATTACTGGACGCGCCTGGTGTATGTTAGAAGTATCCACCTCAAAGTGACACCAAAAATATCCTAGTTTGCCCGAACTCGACCTTAGATTTTTCAGATGGGTAGGTAGGTAGGTAGGATTTTTTTCCTTTCAGGTATGTCCGATTCCTTTGTTAAATTTGACAGATAAGACTAAAAAAATAAATAATATTTTTACTGAAAAAAAAAAAGGATTTTGTTTTTGACCGGCAAACAAACATAATTTTAATTATGGCCTGAACGACATTTTTCTACTGTATACTTTTCACAGTGTTCTTTTATAATTTAAGTTATAAGTATGTAGTAACAATAATTAGTCCGCATAACAATAGAGTGTTTCCGTAGTACGGAATTGTGTTATTTTTCTTCCGTGAATGACACGGATAAAGCGCATCGCTAACAATGAAGACCGAAATTAACAACCATTCATATTAAACTCTCTAATTTACAACACTAGTATGTCAAACATTTTGGGAAATTAACAATTTAAAGAGATCGTTCAGGCGAACAGCTAGACCAGTTTTAGTCATACGCATGCTTGATCGCAATACTAAGGGGAGATTTGGGGAGATTCTCTCATTGTTTACTTAAATATCTCATCCAAAAATGTTAAATGGGCAAACAAATCTCATTACTTGACACATGGCAATCTTGATTTTTTTTAAAACTCACGGCGTCCCGTTAGTTTTCCTCTTAACTTGCATTTGTTAAATAATTAATATTAATTGTTAGAACAGTTCAAAGCAAATTATGTTTTACATATTACTAACTTTTTATAATATTGCACAAATAATATATTTATAAAATTGTTAAAATAGTGAAGACAATTGAAATCTCAATTTTTTTATTTAATTATATATGAAAGCAGTTTTAAAGTCAAAATGACGCAGGATAAGTAAATCGACAAGCAAATTTAAATGTTTAAATAAAACTCAAGATTTGCATGTGTCCCTTTAACCAATTTTCAGTAAACAAGTTGTGAAAAATCTCACCATTAAATGTAAAAATCTCAAACAATTTTGCAAAGTGAGACTTTTTTCTCACTTTTCAAAATGGTATTGGGCTTAAGTAATCCCTGAAATCACTAAAAATGCTTTGAAATGCAGTAATTTTTTTTCTTTTCGAAATGTACGTACGCAGGTGCGTATATGCGTAAAGGCAGCTACACGCCTGTCGTTCATATACTATATGTGTTATATCTACCATATAGCGCGTTGTTAAAGTATAGCTATCCCGCCAACAACTGCCATATTTTACAAAATATGTACACCATTTCTAAACCTACTGACGACAAGATATATATTTATATATATAACTTACATGTTTTGAGTATTAAAAACAAAGTTTTTTCAAGACTATTTACATGTAAAAGCCGTGATTGAATATGCGTAAAATGAATTATGAGTATGGTAACTCTCAATTCTATGCTCCCGGTTATATTGTGTCTATGATTCTGTGCTCCCGGTTATATTGTGTCTATGATTCTGTGCTCCCGGTTATATTGTGTCTATGATTCTGTGCTCCCGGTTATATTGTGTCTATGATTCTATGCTCCCGGTTATATTGTGTCTATGATTCTGCGCTCCCGGTTATATTGTGTCTATGATTCTGTGCTCCCGGTTATATTGTGTCTATGATTCTGTGCTCTCGGTTATATTGTGTCTATGATTCTGTGCTCCCGGTTATATTGTGTCTATGATTCTGTGCTCCCGGTTATATTGTGTCTATGATTCTGTGCTCCCGGTTATATTGTGTCTATGATTCTGTGCTCCCGGTTATATTGTGTCTATGATTCTGTGCTCTCGGTTATATTGTGTCTATGATTCTGTGCTCCCGGTTATATTGTGTCTATGATTCTGTGCTCTCGGTTATATTGTGTCTATGATTCTGTGCTCTCGGTTATATTGTGTCTATGATTCTGTGCTCCCGGTTATATTGTGTCTATGATTCTGTGCTCCCGGTTATATTGTGTCTATGATTCTGTGCTCTCGGTTATATTGTGTCTATGATTCTATGCTCCCGGTTATATTGTGTCTCTGATTCTGTGCTCCCGGTTATATTGTGTCTATGATTCTGTGCTCCCGGTTATATTGTGTCTATGATTCTGTGCTCCCGGTTATATTGTGTCTATGATTCTGTGCTCCCGGTTATATTGTGTCTATGATTCTGTGCTCCCGGTTATATTGTGTCTATGATTCTGCGCTCCCGGTTATATTGTGTCTATGATTCTGTGCTCCCGGTTATATTGTGTCTATGATTCTGTGCTCCCGGTTATATTGTGTCTATGATTCTGTGCTCCCGGTTATATTGTGTCTATGATTCTGTGCTCCCGGTTATATTGTGTCTATGATTCTGTGCTCCCGGTTATATTGTGTCTATGATTCTGTGCTCCCGGTTATATTGTGTCTATGATTCTGTGCTCCCGGTTATATTGTGTCTATGATTCTGTGCTCCCGGTTATATTGTGTCTATGATTCTGTGCTCCCGGTTATATTGTGTCTATGATTCTGTGCTCCCGGTTATATTGTGTCTATGATTCTGTGCTCCCGGTTATATTGTGTCTATGATTCTCACAATAAGTAAGTTATATAGTGTACGTCGCCGTCAGTAGGTTTAGAAACGGTGTACACTGTTTTGGCGGGATAGCTCCTTTAAATCTGGGGAAAGTAAACAATATAAGGATCAGTCTATTTCCTGATTATACGAAGCTTTAACTAACACATGTCTTGTGGCTTTTTAGGATTTTTTTGTATTCATATATACATGATCATGTTAGTGTTTTACTTATATCGCTTATTAATTCTGCCACGCTTGTTAGAGGATATAGCCTTGTTGAACCATAAATTTCACAGAAACGAATTCTTCACACATAGCCTTGTGGGGTTTGCCATATTTAATCTGTCCAGTTTAACTGGGATGACACTTTGGTTAAAGTGAGGTTTGGTGAACCATACAGAGCCTGGTGTGAACCCCTAGCGACCTTCTTGTCTTTAATGTGGTACCCCTGTTGCCAACACCTTCATGTTTATGGTATCGCATATATTTTGCTGTAAGTGATGACAGAATTTTGCTGTAAATGTTGATTTAATTTTGCTGTAAATTGTGCTGTTCGTGTTGATTGAATTTTGCTGTAAGTGTTGACTGAATTTTGCTGTAAGCGTTGATTGAATTTTGATGTAAGTGAATTTTGCTGTAAGTGTTGATTGAATTTTGCTGTACGTGTTGATTGAATATTGCTGTACGTGTTGATTGACTTTTGCTGTAAGTGTTGATTGAATTTTGCTGTAAGTGTTGATTGACTTTTGCTGTACGTGTTGATTGAATATTGCTGTACGTGTTGATTGACTTTTGCTGTAAGTGTTGATTAAATTTTGCTGTAAGTGTTGATCGAATTTTGCTGTAAGTGTTGATTGAATTTTGCTGTAAGTGTTGATTGACTTTTGCTGTAAGTGTTGATTGAATTTTGCTGTAAGTGTTGATTAAATTTTGCTGTAAGTGTTGATTGACTTTTGCTATAAGTGTTGATTGAATTTTGCTGTACGTGTTGATTGACTTTTGCTGTAAGTGTTGATTGACTTTTGCTGATGATTTTTGCTGTAAGTATTGATTGACTTTTGCTGTAAGTGTTGATTGACTTTTGCTGTAAGTGTTGATTGACTTTTGCTATAAGTGTTGATTGAATTTTGCTGTACGTTTTGATTGAATTTTGCTGTAAGTGTTGATTGAATTTTGCTGTAAGTGTTGATTGACTTTTGCTGTAAGTGTTGATTGAATTTTGCTGTAAGTGTTGATTAAATTTTGCTGTAAGTGTTGATTGACTTTTGCTATAAGTGTTGATTGAATTTTGCTGTACGTGTTGATTGACTTTTGCTGTAAGTGTTGATTGACTTTTGCTGATGATTTTTGCTGTAAGTATTGATTGACTTTTGCTGTAAGTGTTGATTGACTTTTGCTGTAAGTGTTGATTGACTTTTGCTATAAGTGTTGATTGAATTTTGCTGTACGTTTTGATTGAATTTTGCTGTAAGTGTTGATTGAATTTTGCTGTAAGTGTTGATTAACTTTTGCTGTAAGTTGCTGTAATTGTTGATTGAATTTTGCTGTAAGTGTTGGTTGAATGCTTTCTGAGACTATTTGTGTCTGTTTTTGCTATTATTGGACGCGCCTGGTGTATGCTAGAAGTATCCACCTCAAAGTGACACGATTAGGCCGGTGCATTGAACATGGGTTATTTCAGCTGGATTGCCATTGCATTCCTCCACAAAGGTGATCAAAGATAATGTTTCGGATCATGTAATAGCGTCGCAGTGGCCGAGTGGTTAACGACGTTGCGTTGTAAACATTCGCCTCTCACTGCTGCTGTTCGAATCAATCCCATTGGGAGCTCGACTTGTGAGGAAGTGTCGATACTTACGGATGACGGGAGGTGTACAGTACTGGTTCTACCCAGGAAAAGTGGGTGGTCTGCCTCAACCACGTGTGTGTGTGTGTGTGTGTGTGTAATTCTAAGGATTATAGTCCCTCCGCCTATATGGACACCAGAGAATCCCGGTACACCCAGGAATAATGTGTGGACTGTAAAAGGGTATAATTTTGAATTTTTGTTTAATTTTGTTGACTCCGCCACAGAGTCCGCCAAAGTTTCTAAATATGTTATCAAAAAAGGAAACCAGCACTGTCGGTTAATTCAACCTAATTTCTCGTTACTGGCTTTCTATGACTGGCTGTAAATGTGTTGTTAACGGACTGGTATTACTTGCACATACATAATAACATTAAAAGGAGATGAGGGATACCGTGCGACCTTTTGTTAGGTCGCTAGTATTTATACTTATGGGGCACCTATTTCAGGACGATGCGGGATATGGTGCGACCTTTTGACATGGGTCGCCCATATTTATCCTTATTGGGCCGGGGTTTTTTGGGTGGGATACGTCACGACCGTTTTTACAGGTCGCTCGTATTTCAGGACGATGCAGGATATGGTGCGACCTTTTGACATGGGTCGCCCATATTTATCCTTATTGGGGGCGGGTTTTTTTGGGGTGGGATACGTCACGACCGTTTTTACAGGTCGCTCGTATTGACACGTAATGGGCTTATTTGTTTTAAGGTGATATGGGATACGCAGCGACCGTTTCTACAGGTCGCCCGTTTTCTAGTATTGGGCTTATCTATTAATTTGATTGCTTGCAAGTAGGATCGAAGACGACTTCGCGTTCCACCGACAAGTAGTGTTGGAGTAGTGCGGAGAGGCCCTGTTCCCCATCCCCATCAGGTGTGTCTGGCTGGCTGCATCGTCGTATGGTAGAGTTGTTGTATGCGTTGTAGGTTGAGTCTTGAAGATACCCAGACGCACGTGTGCATTACATTTGGGATGTTATACAACTAGTGCCCCTGGGTGGTCGTTGATTCTCTATGTTGGGATGGTTGTCGCGCCCTGGCTGATGGTCTTCTTGTAGACAGTCTGCCGCTAGCTGTGAGGACCTCCCTCTTCAAGACAACATGGTGCATTGTACTGTTTGTATTAGATCTCATACCATATATAGAGTGACCAAGTTTGTTTCAAAACGGCCCCACTGTAGGGTTTTTACTATGTTTGGGCATAAGCCTTTATTTTGAAAATGATAACATTATTGAACAATAAACAATTTAAAACAACATTATTTACAAAAGTATTAATGGTTTTGGTCACTCATGTATATGTGGAGGTAGGATGATTTAGATCTCCCATCGTAACCAAGGTGTGGTGCATTTTACATACACCTTGGAAGAATGTTGCAATACTACCCTGTTTGAGGAAAAACATTTCAAAGTGGCAGGAAGATAGTCTGATGCACTATCTATCGATTCCTTCCGACTGAGTGTAACTGTAACAACCGGAGCTTTCCGCTTTAAAGTCTCATTTATAACCACAAATGAAAAGAAAAAGTCTTTATCCATTAAATTACCTATTTCCGGTGTACATTTGCTGTTGTAGAACTCAAATGTCCCTCCCCCCCCAAGCCCCCCCCCCCCCCCCCCCCCCCCCCCCCCCCCCCCCCCAGTTTTGTCCGGTGGTATACCACTAAGGTTACTAGACTATATCTGTGATTTTACCGACTGCATTCAGTTCCTAGACACAGATGTAAATCTAAATCTTGTTTTGTTTTATTACATGTACAGCGGAAGCGGAAGTTTGGTGTCTGAAACGGCATTATGGGAATCAGATCTAACCGGTTGGCGATACTGTGTAGTGCGACAATAGTGACGATTTGCATGGTTCAACTTTGGCATTCAGCACTTCTTTTACGACAGGTTTGAGTTTATGTTAAATGTATACTGACGTAAATTTGCTTTGTTATGACCCGTAACAATAAATATACTAGTGCCCGGTTTTACGAAACAACTTACGGCAATTTTGATCGTAAGTTAATTTCTTCAATTCTTTACTTTGATTTACAATTCACAAATGAACACGATTTCATTTCATTTTCTTATACATTTGATATTTCTGCACTTAATACACACATACATGTTTACATTGAATGCTTAGGTGCAAAAATGCGAACATTGAGACATATCGTATGATGTTAAATAAAACGGGGCCCAGTTTCTGTGAACCTTACCTTACGTGCATTCCCTTTTAAAGGGAGTACATCAGGCTTTCGTAGGGTCCGACTCCAATGATAATTTGTTGTTCTAAAAGGCGTTACAATAATGGACAAGCAATGTTTTAAGCAAGCGACATCAATTCACGGGTGTTAAAACACATTGAAAACAATAAATGTTGTCACGGAGATATAAACACACCATGACCGTTTTCCCTTACATTCTTCCCGATTTTTACCAAGCATTTTACCTCCCAACCAAGCATTTTGAATCAATGTGGGCGACCTCGCTTCTTTCTTTAACCAAGCATTTTACCTCCCAACCAAGCATTTTGAATCAATGTGGGCGACCTCGCTTCTTTCTGTTCAAATACCGTGACATGCCTTACATATTGATTACAATTCACCATTGTAACACGACCTGCTAGAAGTACATATCAGTACAGAAATACAATTGTTCACATGTAAGGAATATGTGTAAAATAATATATTAGTCAAAAAAAAGCCTGATTACCACCTTTAAACGGGCACAACACGTTTTGGGGGTATTTCTTCATAGGCGTCTTATACGCGATTGTAGATAACTTAGACTGCATTTATTTAATACATCTAGACGGTCTTATTTAATACATTTACTAGACGGTCTATCGGCAAACTGTCTTGTATTTCGAAGTCTTACTTATAAAGATTATATGGTGTCAAACAAGAATGAATATTCCAGGCTCATTCTCCATTTACATCGCGATAAAAACATGACGAATGGGCCTAGGACCGTCTAACCTGCAGAACTGCAGGGTTGCCGCACATTCCATTGTAGACACTCCATTTACGATGTGGCCACGTCTCTACGTTTACACACTTAGGGTCATGATGAAGAACTTTAATGAACATCACAAAATATGACAAAATGAACATGAAAGGTGGGGTGTGAGGGTGGGGGATTCCCAGTGGCCCTATTCTACTCCCGGTGTCTATCTCCTCCCACAGTTTTCAACCGATTGTTTTCAGGATGCTTACCTATGATGTGAAGATGTGCATATATATTCGCTGTAAAAATCCACGATGTATTAACGGCGTTACGGCCCTTTTTTTCGTCAAATTTTACGTTAAAATATCGTGTCTGTCTATCTCCTGCCACAGTTTTCAACCGATTGTTTAGCAGTTTTATAGTATGCTTACCTAGGACATCAAAATGTGCATATCGATTCAGCGCCAAAATCGACCATGTTTTAACTGAGTTAAGGTACCTTTTTAAGTCAAATTTTAGTTTTTTCGCTGATTTTTTCAGTGGGGGCATCCGTGTCTCATGGACACATTTCTAGTTTGCGTTTAATTCTATACCTCATTTACTAATCACTAGCGATATTGTAAATGGTAATAATCAGCTCGCAATTGTGAATAAGCAATTAAACTAATAAGCAATTAGTGAATAGCAAGCAAACATTAAAACGAGCAATGCTGAAGGGGATGTTGGCAATTAGCATTAATGCTAATAATAATAATAGATTAATGGATCATTTGTAACTAGCAAATGAACAAGAGCAATGCACAATGAGCAATACGGAATAAACAATGAGCAAACGCAATAAAGAATGGGCAATACGCAATAAAGAATGATCAATACGCAATAAACAATTAGGAATACGCAATAAACAATGAGCAATACGCAATAAAAATGAGCAATAAACAATGAGCAACACTCGATAAACAATGAAAAATACGGAATAAACAACGAGCAAACGCAATAAACAATGAGCAAACGCAATAAACAATGAAAAATACGAAATAAACAATGAGAAATACGCAATAAACAATGATAAATACGGAATAAACAATGAGCAATACGCAATAAACAATGAGAAATACGCAGTAAACAATGAGAAATACGCAATAAACAATGATCAATACTCAATAAACAATGAGCAATAAACAATGAGCTATACACAATAAACAATGAGAAATACGCAATAAACAATAAGAAATACGGAATAAACAATGAGCAATACGCAATAAACAATGAGCAATAAACAATGATCAATACTCAATAAACAATGAGAAATACGCAATAAACAATGAGAAATACGGAATAAACAATGAGCAATACGCAATAAACAATGAGTAATACGCAATAAACAATGAGATATACGGAATAAACAATGAGCAATACGCAATAAACAATGAGCAATAACAATGAGCAATACACAATAAACAATGAGCAAGTCGCAATGACTAATGCTCATGAATGATATCACAGGTAATCCATAGCGTATGCAACTTGTTTTTGAAACTTGCTAATTCCAATAAAATATTTAAAGGTATAGTATTGATTTGATTGCGAATTAACTAATTACTTCGGTATTTCTAGATCGATAACAAGAACGCAGACGACAATCACCGAGGTGCAGTGATTATGCGGGGAAATTCCGATAGTCATGTCAACATAACGTATCACATCAATACAGCAGTTGGTAAGTTGCTTTGCTATAAATGGCCATTTAAGTAATATATAGAGCCGAGACGGTAAATAACCAACGAGCTGAGACAGACTGTATCTTTTTTTGTAGTATGGTCTACTTAGTGACCCCGTCCTTACTCTAATTTCCATTTATCGGACGTTAGAGTAATGTTTATCCTGAATTATTAAATGATTTAGTGCTATTTTGCAGACAACTTCACCATACTATCAACATCATTCATTTTCATAATTTCATTATTTCATCTCGTGAGCTCCCAAAACAGTATTTTCAGCCACTCGTGAGAAAACTGTTTTTGGATTAGCCACGAGTGGTTTGGTTTCACGAGATGAAATAAAGTTGCATCTTCCACTGAAAAAACACACAAATATCCTCTGTATAATTGTTGTCATGATAATGTACTTCGACTGAAACAAGCTCCAACAACAATAGGCGACGTCATTGTCAAATTGCCAATATACATCAGTTTTACTTACGCGGACCTTGTAATTATAAACACATTAATTATATATTTCTTACCGTCCAACCAGATAAAATGTCGGTGACAGGCGCCAATCTGGAACATGAAACTGCAAAACGTGAAGCTGAGAGGCTGCAACGGGAGTTTTGGTACTACATTAAAAGCGAACTGAATACACTCAGTAAGAGGTCCACTGACAACGCAATAAACGACAGAATTACATCCGTGTTATCCGATGGCGATATCTATCAAAGGCAGGTACATGTTTAATTAATCGAACAATTCATAACTTTCACATGACATCATCAAAATAATTTGACCAATTAGTGATCAATAAACTAAAAGACTTTCACATTCTGGTAGAGGCTAAACTCGGTGTTTATCGTTGCTGCTCAACTGACTTTAGCCCTTTATAAAACTAATTTGTAGAGATAATGATATTTAAAGCTTTATTTTTTATTACAGCTGTGTATCTTGTGATGTTAAAACACCAGTATGGATATATTTAATTTAAATTATGGACCAATATTTAGATTTTTCATGTAGAGATTGCGGATAAAGTCCGAGTAAACCACTTTACTTTCACCTCCTATATATCTCAACATCTCGGTTGTAACTTACGACTGTATGTGAAAGTTATGAATACACACGAGTGTAATCGTCCCGGATGATCTGCGTCTCAGCGGCCGAGGGGTTAACGCCGATGCGTTGTCAACTTCCTCGCCTCTCACAGCTAAGTGTTCGAATCCCACTGGGAGCTTAACATGTAAGTGAGGAAGTGTCGATTCATGGCGGGAGGTGTACAGTTCTGGTTCTAACCAGTAAAAATGGGGTGATTTGGCTCATAAAATGGACCGTCAGATATGACCTAAAATGACGTAAAACAACTTTCAAACAAAACAATGATCTCATTCACTTTGTTGAGTATTTTGAAAAACGACAACTTTACAGAAACATTCACCGTTCACTTATTTCTGTCGACAGTCCATATATATATATATATGCATAGATATATTGATAGATATGAAATAACCGTTAACAATGCATACGTTCTAGTAGTTAGTCTGTAGTTTCAATCAAGAACAAACGTAGCAATATTTACAGTGAAACTCACAATTGGGTCACTTAAATGCACATATTAAATTCAAAATTAATTTTCTCCGGAAGCAGAACAAACTTTTAAAAATAAACAAAACATTCTTTTCAACGGGAAAGGTACTAAATATATAAGATGATAGTTTTATACATGTTTCCCTGTAAGAGCTTTCACATCTTTTTTTTAAGAGCTTTCAAATCTTCCCTTTAAGAGCTTTCACATCTTCCCTTTAAGAGCTTTCACATCTTCCCTTTAAGAGCTTTCACATCTTCCCTTTAAGCTTTCAAATCTTCCTTTTAAGAGCTTTCAAATCTTCACTTAAAGAGCTTTCAAATCTTCCTGTTAAGAGCTTTCAAATCTGCCCTTTAAGAGCTTTCAAATCTTCCCTTAAAGAGCTTTCAAATCTTCCCGTTAAGAGCTTTCAAACTTCCAAATCTTCCCGTTAAGAGCTTTCAAATCTTCCCTTTAAGGGCTTTCACATCTTTCCTGTAAGAGCTTTCACATCTTCCCTTTAAGAGCTTTCACATTTTCCCTTTAAGAGCTTTCACATATTCCCGTGAAGAGCTTTCACATATTCCCTTTAATATCTTTCAAATATTCCCTTTAAGAGCTTTCAAATCTTCCCTTTAAGAGCTTTCACATCTTCCCTTTAATAGCTTTCACATATTCCCTTTAAGAGCTTTCACATATTCCTTATAATATCTTTCAAATCTTCCCATTAAAAGGTTTCAAATCTTCCCTTTAAGAGGTTTCAAATCTTCCCTTTAAGAGCTTTCAAATCTTCCCTTTCAGAGCTTTCAAATCTGCCTTTTGAGAGCTTTCAAATCTTCCCTTAAAGAGCTTTCAAATCTGCCCTTAAAGAGCTTTCAAATCTTCCCTTTAAGAGCTTTCAAATCTTCCCTTTAAGAGCTTTCAAATCTTCCTTTTAAGAGCTTTCAAATCTTCACTTAAAGAGCTTTCAATCTTCCCGTTAAGAGCTTTCAAATCTTCCCTTTAAGAGGTTTCAAATCTTCCCTTTAAGAGCTTTCAAATCTTCTCTTTAAGAGCTTCCAAATCTACCCGTTAAGAACTTTCAAATCTTCCCTTTAAAAACTTTCAAATCTTCCCTTTAAGAGCTTCCAAAACTAACCGTTAAGAACTTTCAAATCTTCCCTTTAAAAACTTTCAAATCTTCCCTTTAAGAGCTTCCAAAACTAACCGTTAAGAACTTTCAAATCTTCCCTTTAATAGCTTTCAAATCTTCCCTTTAAGAGCTTTCAAATCTTCCCTTTTAGAGCTTTCAAATCTTCCCTTTAAGAGCTTCCAAATCTTCCCGTTAAGAGCTTTCAAATCTTCCATTTAGGAGCTTTCAAATTTTCTCTTTAAGAGCTTTCAAATCTTCCATTTAAGAGCTTTCGAATCTTCCCTTTAAGAGCTTTCAAATCTTCCTTTTAAGAGCTTTCAAATCTTCCTTTTAAGAGCTTTTAAATCTTATTCATTTTGCAATATTATATTTTAGAATGATCAAACACAACTTGTTTAAGCTGATGAATGCCGACAAACAAGAGGAATTTAAAACAAACGAGTCACTACGACTAGGAAAACTGGTACAGCGGAGATTACACTTTCTGCAGGTAACGTAATAAGGGCGGCTACACTTTCTGCAGGTAACGTAATAAGGGCGGCTACACTTTCTGCAGGTAATGAAATAAGGGCGGCTGCACTTTCTGCAGGTAAAGTAATAAGGCGGCTATACTTTCTGCAGGTAATGAAATAAGGGCGGCTACACTTTCTGCAGGTAACGTAATAAGGCGGCTATACTTTCTGCAGGTAATGAAATAAGGGCGGCTATACTTTCTGCAGGTAACGTAATAAAGGTGGCTACACTTTCTGCAGGTAATGAAATAAGGGCGGCTACACTTTCTGCTGGTAACGTTATAAGGGCGGCTACACTTTCTGCAGGTAATGAGGTAACGTAATAAGGGCGGCTTCACTTTCTGCAGGCAATGAAATAACTGCAGGTAATGTAATAAGGGTTGCTACACTTTCTGCAGGTAATGAAATAAGGAAGACGACGCTTATAAGGGCGACTACACTTTCTGCAGGTAATGAAATAAGGGCGGCTGCACTTTCTGCAGGTAACATAATAAAGGCAGTTACACTTTCTGCCGGTAATGATATAAGGGCGACTACACTTTCTGCAGGTTACGCAATAATGTCGACTACCATTTCTGCAGGTGTCATAAGGGTGATTCCACTTTCTGAGGGTAACGTAAGCAGGGCGGTTACCACTTTAGCAGGGTGATAACCATTTCTGCAGGTAAGGTTATAAAGACGGTTACACTTAATGAGGATGATTACACTTTCCGTTATCTTAATCAGGATGGTTTACAGGTAATGGAAAAAGGGTGAATAAAGGCGGAAAACCTTTCTGGGTTGGGGTGACATATGCATATTGTTATCCTTCCAATACTGATTTCCATGCCAAAATGATATACAATCCAAGTTTAAAACTCTTACTCAGGCAATATTGCAAGCCGTTCCTTTTAAAGGGAAACTGTATTTGACGTCCGTGTTATCATATCCGAATGAGGGTTATGATGGTATAGTCCAATTTATATTTTACTTTTTCATTAAGAACCCGAAAGATTGTTCCAGAGCTAAAAAGTTAGTTTGCGACATTCTTCACGACAGTTGTGGTTTTGGATGTCAGCTACATCACGTGACCTACTGTCTGATTCAGGCATATGCCACAAACCGGACCCTGATACTCGTGTCTAAACAATGGAATTACGATGTGGCGGGATGGGAGGCCATGTTCCAGCCACTCAGTAATACATGCACGGATTCCGACGGGTCTAGTAAAGCAGACTGGTCAAGTATGTAAAACGATGAGCTTAAAGTTCTCCGGCCATGTTTTGTTTGATAAACATGTTTATGTTTATTTAAATCAATACACAACAATAGATAGTTACAATTCACACATTGCAATATCTGTGAAAAGCGAGAATAAGATTTTATTTGATGACGTAGAAAACTTTGAACAGGTAAATTAATCCACAAGTAAATGTATTTATTAATTATCTGGCAATAGTTGTGCAGCTATACAATTTCAGATTTACCTCATTTCCCCGAGCAGTCACGCAGTGGTAAAAGTAGTATCTACGTCATGCAAATAATATTTATTTTTACATACAACTCAGTAGCGGTTTTCAATATATGTTTCTCTCCGAGACTATCAAGAAATGTTCATATGATGTTTAAGAGTCAAATTTGTTAATTGATAATACCACAAAAAGGGTGTCCATTTATCTTTAATTACGTGACTTTTTGATTTGATTTACGGCAAACGTTATCAACAAACTTTCGATTCAGTTTTATTTTTGCTTCATTACTTCTTAATACTTTGTTCAATAAAGCATTGCACAAATAGCCATTCCCAAAATGTACACAGTGGTAGGCTTTTTTCTTTCATTTCCATGACATTGGGAGGGTTAATTTCAGAAAGTACTGTCCCGAAAGCATCGAGCGCTTTGTCGAATTTTTTTTGCCGTGAACCCGATCAAAAAATCACGTGGTTTCGCCACCGTGTTTGATGCAGCTTTTTAACATTCTGCCGTTTAAAGTAGCTGCTTTAAGGAAGCTCATCACATTAAAGAAACACATGGTAATCTTTCGTATTTTGTTTGTTTACAAAACTCCCGTTCGCATAATAACGGAGACATTTTCAAAAAAACAAATTTGTATATGTTTAAAGTCAAATTCATATATACTGGCTTGAATAAATCGAAGTGCTATTTTTTTCTATGTTTGTCCTTTAACATGTTCAAATAGCTGAAAAGTGGATTTGAGTATATTAATAATAATAATAATACATACTATCCAAACACACACACAACCAGTAATAATAATAATAATATAATAATAATAATAATAAAACGCAGCCGACAACTGTTCGCTCACGTGCCGAATCGTAGGAACCAATCAGATAGCAAATAGTAACAATTTTATATATACACGTTAATACGAATTTGCGGTGCAACTAACTAAATGCTCCAAAGGACAAAATAGTCTAGCGTGCTGGTTTTCAAGACACAATTCTAGAACGGTTCGTCTAAAAACAAATTGAAGCAGCAGCCATTATACCAAGATTCTGGTATGTTTCTGATTGGCTGATACAGACGCACCTTCTATCCAAGAAGAAAAACAAAAATTAAATTAATACAAAAGAGGGAAACTTCATAATTATATCGACGACCTAAATGTTAATGATCAAATATACAAAACTCAAACAAAACAACGATTCTGCACGTGAGTACTCTCTGTTTCATATACAACTAACATTGAGCCCCACTTACACTAAAAGGGTACTGAGTTTAGTTTCATTCTAATTTTATTTTGATATATTAGATTTTATGTAACATAACATTAATTCGTCTACGTTTATCATGTATTACTCTATATCGTGTTTGTATATAGCACACCCAACAGAAGATATCCAAGTTATAATACTGCCAGTACACCCGTACATAATCCGCAGTCCCGACTACATGCCATTGGCAATCCCGGACGACTTGGCTGACACTTTACTGCTCTTCCATGGTGACCCGTCCGCTTGGTGGGTCGGGCAATTTGTAAAGTATGCGACGCGCCCACAACCGCATCTGGAAGAGTACTTAAGGAATACAACAAAACGCTTATCTTTTGGCAATCCAACAGTCGGGTAAGTCATACAACTTTATTGAAGAACAGAATAGAATGTAAACTCGCCTTATTTCTCATTGACCGTCCCTGTGTTTGCGCGGTCTGGTGACTTTTTGAGATTTTACAAGATCAAGCATTTTGTTAGATTAACGAAGAAGCAAGCAAACGGGTGGCGAAACCATGTGACATTTTGTTCGGATTCACGGCAAAAACGTGTAAACAAAACGCTCGATTCAGGTAAGTGTCCATCATAACTTTCTTAATATTTATCAAATTTTATTCAACTAAAACGCACATTCCCCTCCAATATGATCTCTTTCCTCCGCCGCAAATGGTAATTTGATTTATCTAGTACTTTCTGAGATTAGCCCTCCAAAATTCTTCGAAACGAAATAAATATACGACCGTGTACATTTTGGGAGAGTTAATCCCAAAAGGTACTGAATGAACCAAATTGCTTTTGTGGCGGAGGAAAGAGTTCGCATTGTAAGGGTATGTGCGCGTTATTTGAACAAAAGTCGTTAAGAAGTTAAGAAGAAAACCCCTACTTGAATCGAGCGCTTTGTTTTACATTTTTTGCCATGAAACCGATCAAAAGTCACGTGGTTTCGCCATCCTACATATCTATAGACAATCCTGAACGCTCGGCCAATCCCGTCATTCTTCGGGATGCTGCGAAGCTGTGTACGAGATGTTGCGAATGATATATAGAATAACAATGTGTGACGTCATTTGTGACGTATAAGATCTGTGTTATATCGTGCATTGTAAGCTCATTCAAATCAAATCTTTCGATTGATTTTGAACGGTAACGACCCATATAAAACAAGATAAGCTACATTGATTTTCTTTAACTCAAGAAGAGTTCATGATATATCTCGTCGTCAGTAGACCTGTTTAGAAATACAGGAAATTGCATCTTTTGAGTATTACCTTCTGTTTATTATACATATTTGTGAAGGACTGCAACGGAACATTTTATTGTTGTTTTTCTGAGGTCAAGCAGACGTTTACAAAAATATTAAATACACACACCTGGTACATTATCGCGTGCAGAAATGAATTTCCTATCCAACAATACCTAAGTTCCTCTTACGATCCCTGGTCAACTCGCCGAGATATCAAAGTGAAAAGTCACAAATCTACTCGTCATTTGTCTACATATCCGGTTTACATTCCAAAATTATGTTTCTGTTATTTTCGGCAATCTGAAGCAATCTAGAAACTGAGATTGAACTACTTAAGACATAATGCAGAACAAATCGTGAACGCTCGCCAATCCGTCATTCTTCGGGATAGTACGAGATGTTGCGAATGAATGCATAACGGTATGACGAATTATGACGTCAGTAGTTCAGTCGCAATATCAATCGTGAACGCTCGGCCAATCCCGTCATTCTTCGGGATCCCGCCTAGTGTGTATCACGGTGCTTCGGTATGTTCAAAATCTTGACATTCTGTTAGCCGGAAGGCAACGGCACAGACAATAGTGCACTGTTGCTATGTAAACAAAATGGCCGCTAACCACACGTGTTGATGTATAATTTGCGTTGAGTGTTTGTTTTTTACAATACAGATGCAGGTTTTATCACTGCTTTCATGTAAATAATATACTAATGTTGCAATCGGCTGAATAACATTTGGATGATAACTTTGATTTTGAATGCAAATTTGTTTTGGCGGAAATCTAAGACGCGATGACGTAACCAATACGAAAACCTGCGCATAACATTCGAGTAATGCTGCTGCGAAGCAGTATACGAGATGTTGCGAATGTCGCAATATATATATATATATATCGATTGCATGTGTAGTTGATTTGTTTGTATACGTCTGCTTGACCTCAGAAAAAACAACTCTAAAAGTTCACGTTACAGTCCATCATAAATAATTACATGTATAATAACGTAATGTCCAATAATAATCAAAAGTACAGTCCATCATAAATAATTACATGTATAATAACGTAACGTAATGTCCAGTAATAATCAAAAGTACAGTCCATCATAAATAATTCCATGTATAATAACGTAAAGTAATGTCCAGTAATAATCAAAAGTACAGTCCATCATAAATAATTACATGTATAATAACGTAAAGTAATGTCCAGTAATAATCAAAAATACAGTCCATCATAAATAATTACATGTATAATAACGTAACGTAATGTCCAGTAATAATCAAAAGTACAGTCCATCATAAATAATTACATGTATGATAACGTAAAGTAATGTCCAGTAATAATCAAAAGTACAGTCCATCATAAATAATTACATGTATAATAACGTAACGTAATGTCCAGTAATAATCAAAAGTACAGTCCATCATAAATAATTACATGTATAATAACGTAAAGTAATGTCCAGTAATAATCAAAAGTACAGACCATCATAAATAATTACATGTATAATAACGTAAAGTAATGTCCAGTAATAATCAAAAGTACAGTCCATCATAAATAATTGCATGTATAATAACATAAAGTCCAGTAATAATCAAAAGATACAATTTCCTGTGTTTAGAAACGGTTTACTGTTGAAAGATTTGCCTGTTTATGGCGGACGCTTTTATTAACATTTTCAAAACGACGTCACGTTTAAGGTTTCGTACAATGAAATAACGGTGAATACTGACATGTTAATGAGGTTTGATTGACGTCATATAGTAATGTTTTTGACATTGACTACGCTGCTGAGGTTTCTTTTCGGTGATTTTGGTTTACCTTTGCATGCCAGATGACCCATCATTATGTCTCTTTTTGTTCAATCATATAAAGAGTTGTCATGCATTTACTTCGTAAATTGTTTTATACTAAAACAGCCGCCAAGTCCGCACAGCTATCAAAACAAGAGGCTCAAGAGGGCATGTGGAAGCTCTAGTAGCTAAGAATGGCTCTTATAACCGGCGAGGGGGATTAATATGGTGTATCTGATGGCTGGGTTTTATTTATTTCTGATCTTTTATATTGAAATAAACATTCTGGTAAAAGTGAACAAGGATTGAACCCACGTCCTATTGCTCCCATTTGAAATGAATAAATAAGTGAAAACAAATATTTATTAACTGAAACAAGTTTCCAAAAAATAAAATTGACCCACGAGGATTTGAACTTATGAACCAATAAAAAAGAGGATAACAATGTTCGCCTCCAGTAGGATTTGAACAACCCCAAGTTTCCAGTATACATTACCAAATATTGAAAATTTCGCCAATTCAAATGCCATATTTGACGAACTTTTCGAAGCCATTATTATTATTATTATACGCATTCTGTGATTTTTTGTTAAGCTTGAATGAAACATGAAAGTGGTATAGTGGTAACAAGGCCAAACTATATCATACATACACTTTGTTGTCAACAAGCATTTTTGCAAAATCAATGCATTTAGCAATGATTTCCTCAAACATAAAGGTTTGCTTTTTTCGCTCTACTGTCCAAAGGCAGGTCAGTAGAGCGTATGGGATGGGAGTTGTCTGTCGTTCGTCCGTCGTGAACATTTACTTAAAAAAAACTCTTCTCTCAAACTGCTGAATTTGACGAAACTTCACAGGAATCCGCCTTGTGTGGTTCTCTCTCAGATTTATACAAATCGTCCCGATCCGTCAACAAATATGGCCGCCGTTACTGAAAACAGAACAATCTTTAAACGACTTCTTCTCATGAACAAATGATCCAATTGTTTTGAAACTTGATCAAATAATTGTTTCAAAACACTTTCTCAGATTTAAGTAAATTGTCCATACCCGACAATACATATGGCTGCCGTTACTAAATCAGAAAACTCTTTAAACGACGACTTCTCGTGAACCAATGGCCCACTTGTTGTTTTATTTTCTCATAAAAAAACATTGGTTCATAGGTTCAAATCCCAGTTATTTATTTAGTTTGCTCAAACTGTCACTGCCTTTTTAGCAAGTGGGGCGATACAGGCCCTCATTAGACTCTTGTTTGTTAAATTTAATAATGCAAATGTCTTTAACTTACCTAGGATACACGTTCGAAGAACAGACAAGATTATCGAGGCGTCATTCCACGATTTAGAGGAATACATGATATATGTAGAAGAATGGTTTGATGCCTATGAAATGAGAGGCCCGGGCGTGAGGCGGCAGGTCTTCTTGGCGTCAGATGATAATAATTTACTGGCGGAGGCACGGCAAAAGTAAGTTTCACACATCATACATTATAATGAGTAACGCCATTACCATTTGGGGGCGTCCGTGGCCAAGTGGTAAGCGTCTCTGACTTGTAATCACGTGCCCCTCACCACTGTGGGTTCGATCGTACATAGCTGTATACAAACAATTTATCTTTTAATTTAATTATCAATGCTAATAAGTTTTATTAAGGGCTAAAGTCAGTTGAGCATCAATGATAAACACAGAGTTTATGCACTAGCAGAATGTGGAGGTGTTTTATTTTATTGATCACTGATTGGTCAAATTATTTTGATGATGTCATGTGAATAGTCATTTCACAAAAGCGTGCGCACTAAAGACAAGTGAAGTGCATGCGATATTAGACGTTTTTTTCCTTATTTTAACAAAAATATCAAATGGATGTTTAAAAATACGTACCTGTTTTTTATCGGTGAATAAAATACAGTTAGGAGTTGGATGCGTAGTAATTAAATCACGAGTTCTTTAGCACGAGTGATTTAATTACTCGCATCCGAACGACTATCTGTAGTTTATTCACCGATAAAATGCATGTACGTATTTATTATTTCCATTCTAACACAACAATAACCCCATTGTGGGGGCACTATATAGTATGTCGGACGTCAAGGTAATCAAGCTGCTAGTTTACAAGCTGTTCCGTTGGGCGCCCCGTATGTAAAGTTCTGCGCGGTGCAATGTGCTCAAATACACTACCAAATGTACGGTGTTCCGTTAGGGCCATCGTATCATCGCGTATCGACCTTTATAAGTCTATGCGCGATGGTACGATGGTACGAAGGCGATGACACGGTGGTACGATGGCGATGGTACGATGACGCGATGGTACGATGGCGATGGCGATCGCGTCATCGTCATCGTACTATCGTACCATCGCCATTGTACCATCGTACCATCGCGCATAGAGTTTTAACGCGATGGTACGATGGTCCATCGTACCATCGCGTATCGACCTTTTACAAGTCGATGCGCGATGGTACGATGGCAATGATACGATCGTACGTTGGAGATGACGCGATGGACTATCGTACCATCGAAATCGTACCATCGTGTCATCGCCATTGTACCATCGTGCCATCGCACCATTGCAGTCGATGTGCGATGTTGCATCGCCCCTTGCTCCATCGTACCATCGCTCCATCGCCTTTCGTTTAGACATGCGCACATCAAGGCAAAACAAAAATGGAGGACATCATTTACGTGCAAAGATTCGACAATACTTTTCTTAAATATATCCCTTCATTTAGGCTCAGCAAAACTTGAATTTCTCGGTAAGAAAACATTGCCAAAAAGTATTGTCGTGGTATTATACCACTAATTATTTTCCCCACAGACACCAATGTTAAAGTGTCACATATTAATGATTTGCTGCAAATTAAACTCAAGTATGGATAATGCAGCAGTGTAATGTTCATATAGAAAACTAAGTGTCCACTTGAAAAATCACCAGAAAAGGTGGGGTCACAAGACATGTAAGACAGTTCTTGTTTGTTTACTAAACAGGTCAAGGGTACAGCTGTTTTCATTGACTGACTGTTTTCATTGCTAACATAGTGTAAGCATAGAGTCGAAATTTCGAAAATGTTCATCAGTGATCCAGTAAAACTTATTAATACGCTTCTTATACATACAACCACACAATCGAATAAGAATGGGCAGTTTTTATTATTGGAACTACATTCGACTACACCTCGGAGGCTTACCTACACCTCGGAGGCTTACATGTAATGAGTGGTGGTAAACCTCGAATCTTTGCATTCATGATGTCCTCCATTTTTGTTTTGCTTTGATGTGCGCATGTCTACACGGAAGGCGATGGAGCGATGGTACGATGGAGCAGGGGGCGATGCAACATCGCACATCGACTGCGATGGTATGATGGTACGATGGTGATGACACGATGGTAACATCGTACCATCGTACCATCGCGTTTAAAGTCGATGCGCGATGGTACGATGGTACAATGGCGATGGTACGATGGCGATGACGCGATGGACTATCGTACCATCGCCATCGTTAATGGAAATTAATGGAACAGCTGTATTTTATTGTAGAATAACATACAGATGTCTCTCTTAATAACATACAGCAGTCCCTCTTCGTTATGTATATGAAAGATTGCGCAGGTCGTGTTAGAATAACATATAATAATACAATACTTTTTCTTCAGGTATCCAAAGTACACGTTCATAAGTGACAACAAAGTATCACAGACCGCTGGCACCAGCTCACGATATACGAAGTTGTCCCTTTTCGGAATCATTCAAGACATACATTTTCTCTCTCGCTGTGATTATATAGTTTGCACATTTTCCTCTGGGGTTTGTATTTTTATTGATTTATTTCTCTAAAAGATAGATTATTTATGTGATTGTATTTAAATGTAAACAGTTATATTTATATTTATTTATTTTATCAGATCCGAGTGACCTTGACATTTGACCTACTAACACCCAAAATGTAATATTAATGTAAAATCACATTCAGGATATCAACCTCATATCATATTATAAGAATCTTTCATGGGTATTCGGTTCAGATAGGGAATTCCAACCCAAGGTATAAGTGATTTATCGGAACCGAGGCCCTGCCAAAGTTCCGATTAAAACACTTATACCGAGGGTTGGAATTCCCTATCTGAACCGAATACCCATGATAGATTCTTTTTCTTGCATATCAGAGACATGTTGTGCGTTGACGCCGCCAGCTATTAACGTTTTGCATGTTTTCCTGCATACCAGATGTTGGCGCGCGTGAATTTTATCTCGACCCTAGGGTGAGATGGAAATATCTAGCCCCGGTAAAATGGCGGATATCCTTGTCCGGTATGCAAGAAAATTTTATCCAGCTCGATATTAAACAGTCACTCATGTAAGATCCTCTTTTTATAGCAATACACAAATAAATCTGCGAGACTTTAGACGTGCACATTTCGTAGTAACCGTTGGATATAAACAATTTGTCTATAAACAGTAGTTTCATACCAGACGAAAATATTATAAAATAGGAAAATTAGTGTCTCAAAAACGTCTTGGCAAAAGTAGTAAAACACGCACAGAAACAAACAACAACCACAAAGATGAATAAAAGGCAAGATATGACATCACGAACATAAATGGGTTGACAATAGGGGTACCGTCTTGGAACGATCAGGGGCAAAACGGATGTTGGGTGATTAAACTAGGTTCTAGAGTGCACCAAACCTCACTCTTACCCTGTTGTTATCACAATTTTTCGGGACAGTGTAAATAAAGAAATCACCGTTAAAGCTACAGAGTCTCTATTTTAACTGGTATCGACGAACACCCAAATAGTCGGTATATAAGGCAGAAATCGATGCGTAAAATATCACATTTTTGTTTAGCCTTCGTACTGGTAACATCGGTAAACATACGGCTTCAGAATATATGTGATAAAACAGTACTTGAAACGGGATTTGAACCACAGCCATTGCGCTTTTAAGTTTTGATTGCCGTACGTTTAACCACTAGACAATGGCTAATTATGAGGGTACCGACCCCCTTTTCGTACGCGGGATTCCGACCCATATTAGCCAGTATTCCGTACGCCGGGTTGTGGTACGCCGTACGCCGACATCGCAGTTTTTCATACGCGTACGCCGTATTTTTCTCAAAAAATGTTTTTTTCCATCCAAAAAATTAAAAAAATGGCCATGCCCAAAAAAAGCCAGTACTCCAAATGCCCGGGTGGGGGGGGGGGAGGGGGGAGGGGGGGTAGGTTGGTACCCTCATTTATTGGTATGTTCTAGCATTACTCATTACGACTAGAGAGACACAAAGCAAGTACTCAATGACTTGGCAGAAGTAAGAGCTAAAGGGAATAAACCATTGGTACTTGTAATAACCCATACGTACTTATAGATGAAACGTGGCGCTTGTTGCAACTTTTATCACAAACGTCTCATACATGTTTAGCTTACCAAAATAAATTAATCCCAGGTCGTCATAAGTTTTAGCACGCCTGCTTCTACGCACTCAAGAAACAGCTATCTGTGCAAGAAGAGGAATATCCGGTACAGAATTGTGGAGCCAATGCAAACATATCAAATTTATTCTTTTAAACAACTTTTTTATAAGCAGCTGGCGACACACCTATTTTCTTTTCATTTCATAGCACTACTTCTGTACCGGCTCCACTACTTCTGTACCGGCTCCACTGCTTCTGACTTCTGTACCGGCTCCACTGCTTCTGACTTGTGTACCGGCTCCACTACTTCTGTACCGGCTCCACTGCTTCTGACTTCTGTACCGGCTCCACTATTTCTGTACCGGCTCGACTGCTTCTGATTTCTGTACCGGCTCCACTACTTCTGTACCGGCTCCAATACTTCTATACCGGATTCACTGCTTCTGACTTCTGTACCGGCTCCACTACTTCTGTACCAGCTCCACTACTTCTGTACACTACTTCTGTACCGGCGCCACTACTTCTGTACCGGCTCCACTGCCTCTGACTTCTGTACCGGCTCCGTTACTTCTGTCCCGGCTCCACTACTTCTGTACCGGCTCCGTTACTTCTGTACCGGCTCCACTACTTCTGTACCGGCTCCACTACTTCTGTACCGGCTCCACTACTTCTGACTTCTGTACCGGATCCACTGCCTCTGACTTCTGTACCGGCTCCGTTACTTCTGTACCGGCTCCACTACTTCTGTACCGGCTCCGTTACTTCTGTACCGGCTCCACTACTGTACCGGCTCCGTTACTTCTGTACCGGCTCCACTACTTCTGTACCGGCTCCACTACTTCTGTACCGGATCAACTACTTCTGTACCGGCTCCGTTACTTCTGTACCGGCTCCGCTACTTCTGTACCGGCTCCACTACTTCTGCACCGGCTCCACTACTTCTGTATCGGCTCCGTTACTTCTGTACCGGATCAACTACTTCTGTACCGGCTCCACTACTTCTGTACCGGCCCCACTACTTCTGTATCGGCTCCACTACTTCTGCACCGGCTCCACTACTTCTGTATCGGCTCCACTACTTCTGTACCGGCTCCGTTACTTCTGTACCGGCTCCGTTCTGTACCGGCCCCACTACTTCTGTATCGGCTCCACTACTTCTGCACCGGCTCCACTACTTCTGTACCGGCTCCGTTACTTCTGTACCGGATCAACTACTTCTGTACCGGCCCCACTACTTCTGTACCGGCCCCACTACTTCTGTATCGGCTCCACTACTTCTGCACCGGCTCCACTACTTCTGTACCGGCTCCGTTACTTCTGTACCGGATCAACTACTTCTGTACCGGCTCCACTACTTCTGCATCGGCTCCACTACTTCTGTACCGGCTCCGTTACTTCTGTACCGGATCAACTACTTCTGTACCGGCTCCACTACTTCTGTACCGGCCCCACTACTTCTGTATCGGCTCCACTACTTCTGCACCGGCTTCACTACTTCTGTATCGGCTCCACAACTTCTGTACCGGCTCCGTTACTTCTGTACCGGCTCCGATACTTCTGTACCGGCTCCACTACTTCTGTACCGGCCCCACTACTTCTGTATCGGCTCCACTACTTCTGTATCGGCTCCACTACTTCTGTACCGGCTCCACTACTTCTGTACCGGCCCCACTACTTCTGTATCGGCTCCACTACTTATGTATCGGCTCCACTACTTCTGTACCGGCTCCACTACTTCTGTACCGACTCCACTACTTCTGTATTAGTATTTGATAGTATAAATGTTTTCTTTGAAAATATAGTGAGGCGAGGCATTGTGCTTTTGGATTTAAACATGAGATCGGTCTGATTTTGGACGATTCTTACAGCGTGTCAATTAAAATTACGTTCTATTTAAGCACAATAAACCGAATTTCAAAGAAACCACTCCGACGATTGTCATGGAATTTTATGCACATGATAAGGCTTTAAACAGGGGTCTAACGATGAATTTACGTTTTTGATAAAATGGTTTATATAAGAAAACCACTCGATTTCTTACATTACCAATACATTTGTTGGCTCCTCTAATGCTGTACTGGATGCCCCACTTACGGTATGTACAGCTGTACCAAGTGTGCGTTTAGCAGATGTGTTTAGCTCCTCAACATTGTTTGATGTGATATTAAACGGCATTAAGACAAGTAGTTAATAGTATACCGGTATCTGTAGCTGTCGATATATGAAGTGCCGCAGGCACTGGAATTAGAAATAAAACGGAGCTTTATAAGATTTTTTCTTCTTTGTGTATTTTTTTTATTTACTTTTTTTCGCAGGAATTAGGTTTTATAAACAAACGTCTTAAGAAAATGTATTTACATGCTATAACCATTTGTCAGTGTTTACTATGCCTTTAACAGGTAGGGAGAGCTGCCTACGAGCTTATGCAGACGATGCATGGGGATGCATCAATGTGGTTCAGATCACTGGATGACATGTACTACTTTACGGGACAAAATAAACATCTAGTGTATGCCACTGAAAACCACATTTCCAAACCAAACATCGGAGGAAACGAGATCGAGATTCAGATAAATGACGTCATACATATCCTAGGAAACCATTGGAACGGTTTTTCAAAGGGAATAAATTTACGGACAGGACAGACAGGTCTTTACCCATCATTTAAAACGGTGGGAAAGGTTTCACGAATAAAAATGCCAACATATCCGGATGCGGAAATATCATAATAAAGCCTATGATCCAGAAACATTTGGTGTTGGACTGTTATTTGTTTGCTTCCGGTATTGATGACAGCCTGGTATTTTTAGCTTCCGGTGTCGTACATGTATGGCAAGCCAATTGTCCAATAACCCAGGTTCACGGTCGAAAAACTAGGATTAACGATCGATAAACTAGGTTTTTCGAAAGTAAAAGCATGTTAACCTATAACGTCCGTAAACCATAGCTCACGCTCGTAAACGTAGGTTCACGCTCGTAAACTCAAGTTCACGGTCGTAAACATAGGTTTACATTCGTAAACTGTGGCTCACGCTCGTGAACCCCGGTTCACGCTCGTGAACCCCGGTTCACGCTCGTAAACATAGGATAACGACCGAAATTCATAGTTCAATCGAGAAACCTAGTTTATCGAACGTAAACCATGGTTTACGGTCGGGTCGATATACTAGGATTATCAAAGCAACTATGAATTTCGGGCGTGAACATGGGTTCATGACCGTGAACCTATGTTTACGACCGTGAACCATAGTTTACGAACGTGAACCTATGTTTACGAGCGTGAACCATAGTTTACGGACGTAAACATAGGTTTACAACCGTGAAATATAGTTTACGCTCGTAAACTATGGTTCACGCTCATAAACATAAGTTCACGCTCGTAAACATAGGTTCACGTTCGTAACACCGGGTTTATCGACTTGTAACTATGCTTTTGGACCGGTATCTGTGATTTACGAGCATAGACAATCACGACCGTAAACCATAGTTTACGAACGTGAACTATAGTTTACGGACGTGAACCTAGGTTTACGACCGTGAACCATAGTTTACGGACGTGAACCATAGTTTACGAACGTAAACCTACGTTTACGACCGTGAACCTGGTTTTACGTTCGAAAAACCTAGTTTATCGATCGTTAATCCTAGTTTTTCGACCGCGAACTGGGTTCACGTAATTATTGGACAATTGGCTTGCCATATACATGGTGTCAGATTGGTATTTTTAGCTTCCGGTGTCATACATGGTGTCAAACGGCGTAGTCGCCCCTCGCTCGCAAGTTAGTCTTGGATCATCTTCGACGCTTGATTATAAATACAAACGTCTTGACCGTTTGGGCAGAAACAAATTTGAAACTGGAAGCACGTGACCGTAATTATTAGTTTTTAGCTCTACTGGCCAACGGCCAGCAGAGCTTATGGGATGGTGTGTTGTCTGTCGTCCGTCGTCTGTCGTCTGTCTGTCTGTCGTCCGTTAACTTTTCTTCAAACGACTTCTCCTCAGAAACCGCTTGGCTAATTTTGACCAAACTTCACGTGGATGATCCTTAGATGAATGCTTTTTAGATTTGTTAAAATTAGGTCAGCGCTACATCCAAGATGGCTGCCATTACCATATATGGTCGAAACCTTAAAAAATCTTCTTCTTCAGAACCGCTGGACAGATTTCAACAGTTTGTTTTTTAAATGATCGCCAACGCCTAGACTATCAAGTTTGTTCAAATAAAGTCCCCGAGGTCAAAAATGGCCGTGCCCCGGGGGTCCAAAGTTTGTATATTGAGGTTTTGCATGTTTTTCATATAGACATATAGGAAAAAACTTTAAAAAATCTTCTTCTCTGAAACCACAAGGCACAGAGCTCTCATGTATTACATGTAGCATCAGCTTATGGTCCTCTACTAAGTTTGTTCAAATGGTGACCCTGGGGTCAAATTTGTCGACGCCCCGGGGGTCACAGTTTTACATAGACTTATATAGGTTTTTTTAAAAAAAGAATCTTCTTCTCGGAAACTACAAGAGCCAGAGGTTTGATATTTTGCATTTACTATAAGCTTATGGTCCTTTACCAGGTTTGTTCAAATGATGACCCTCGGGTCACTTTTGGCCCCGCCCCAAGGGTCACATGTTTTACATAGACATGTATAGGGAAAAACTTAAAAAATCTTCTTCTCTGAAACTGCAAGAGCCAGCGATTTAATATTTTGCATTTGCTATAAGCTTGTGGTACTCTACCAAGTTTGTTCAAATGGTGACCCAGGGGTCACAGTTTTACATAGGCTTGTATAGGGAAAAACTGAAAAAAAAATTCTTCTCTGGAACCACATGGCACAGATCTCTCATGTATTACATGTAGCATCAGCTTATGGTCCTCTACTAAGTTTGTTCAAATGGCGACCCTGGGTCAAATTTGTCCCAGCCCCGAGGGTCACAGTTTTACATAGACTTATATAGGATTTTTTTTTTAAAAATCTTCTTCTCGCCAACTACAAGAGTCAGAGGTTTGATATGTTACATTTATTATAAGTTTATGGTCCTTTACCAAGTGTGTTCAAATTGTGACCCTAGGGTCACATTTGGCCCCGCCCCAAGGGTCACATGTTTTACATAGACATGTATAGGGAAAAACTTAAAAAATCTTCTCTGAAACAGCAAGTTTAATATTTTCGTTTTTAATATTTTATTTCTCTCAATGCATAATATATTACAAAATGTTACAAGCATATATGAACTTTAACGTACAGTTGTATAGCAATGTGTTACATTGATGCAACATCGTATAATACATGTATGCCCTAAAAGAAACTTTTAGAAGAATTTAGAATTAGCAGACATAGAAAGATTTGACAGATAGTAGGAACAGGAGTATTGGAGTGTTAGAGTCAATGATGTCGTTGTATTGTTGTATACAGTTTTAATTATATACGTTGATTATTTTATTGTATATCTCGGTCACCATCTAGTTTCCCTTATGCGTTAAACTTTTCCCATTTCTTGTTGTGTTGTTCAATTTTATCTTTAAATGCTGCAATGTTCTGTTCTATGTCCTTTCTTTTTTTTAAATATTGTATAAAACAATTAAACTCCGGGATGGCTTTCCTGCATTTGTTTATAAAAATAAAATATTTTGCTATAAGTATAATAAAGTTGACAATACTGCTATTATTTGTGTTTTTACTTATACAAAATGATATTGTTTTTAGATCAAAATTTACATCCAAACTTTTACCATGGAGAAATATTTGTAAACTCGTCCAAAATTGTTGAATAATTGGACATTCCCAAAATAAGTGTATGAGAGATTCTACATGCATTTCACAAAAATCACATAAACTAGAACTAACTAGTTTACATTTATACAGTAACTTATTACATGGTATGATTCTCATGATATATTTATATTGGAATGTACGTAGTTTTGTGTCAATTGTACTTTTGAATGATGAAACATAAATGTTTTTCCAATCTAGATCTCCGAGAGTACCTTCCCACTTTACTTGTGGTTTCACAGTATTGTTATGTGTCTCTTTTTCTATCAGTAATTTAGTTAGGAGTTTATTTGGCATTTTACTCTTTAGAAAACTCTTTATCAGAACATTTTTGCTATTTGTTACATTTATTTGTTCTTCTTGAAGTAACGTTTTCCATTCGTTTGGAATGCTGTTAATTAACGTATGGTATTGTAGAAAGGCACTATTTCTGACTCCGAATATTTGTTTAAACTCTGTAAATGTAAAAAATCTCTTGACTCGATAATCGTATAGTTGTTCAATATATTTCAATCCTAAATTATCCCATTCTTTAATATAGATTACTTTTTTCTTGTGTTTTAATGAAGAGTTGTTCCAGATAATCTGTTTGGAAATATATTCTATATCCTTCGTAAAATTTACTTTTGACCAACTTTCAATAATTTCTTTCAAAAACACATTTTTTTATGCCAATGGTATTTACGTCTTTACTATTAAGATTGCATTCGAAAAAAGCACTTCCACCTATTTTATTTAGTTCTTTTGCGTAGGGACGTTTCCATAATCCGTTATTATTTTGGTCTAATATTCGCCTAATCCAGCTACACTTTAAAGAAAAGTTTAATATTTTGCTGTTGCTATAAGCTTATGGTCCTTTACCAATTTTGTTCAGATGGGGACCCTGGGGTCACATCTGGCCCCGCCCCGGGGGTCACAGTTTTACATAAATGCTTGTATAGGGAAAAACTGAAAAAAATCTTCTTCTCTGGAACTGCAAGAGCCAGAGGTTTAATATTTTGCATTTGCTGTAAGCTTATGGTCCTTTACCAAGTTTATTCAAATGGTGACCCTCGGGTCACATTTGGCCCCGCCCCAAGGGTCACATGTTTTACATAGACACGAATAGGGAAAAACTTAAAAAACCTTCTTCTCAGAAACTGCAAGAGCCAGAGGTTTAATATTTTGCTGTTGCTATAAGCTTATGTCCCTTTACCAATTTTGTTCAAATGGGGACCCTGGAGTCACATCTGGCCCCGCCCGGGGGTCACAGTTTTACATAAATGCTTGTATAGGGAAAAAACTGAAAAAAATCTTCTTCTCTGGAACTGCAAGAGCCAGAGGTTTAATATTTTGCATTTGCTATAAGCTTATTGTCCTTTACCAAGTTTGTTCAAATGGTGACCCTCGGGTCATATTTGACCCCGCCCCAAGGGTCACATGTTTTACATAGACATGTATAGGGATTATTTTTTTTTAATTATTATTATTATTTATTTATTTTGAATTTTCATTGTATTTTTTTTTTTTTAATTTCTTTTCTTTTTTTGATTGAATTTTTTTTTTGTTAAATATTATTATTATTATTTTTTTTATTTTTTTTTATTTATTTTTTTTTAAATATCTTCTCTTTTTTTTCTTTTTTTTCTTTTTTTTAAATTTTTTTTTAATTTTTTTTTCTTTTTTTTTGTTTTTAGCTCTATGTTCGACCAGAGGTGTTCTTGATTTAGTTAAACATGCTATATTTTGCCTCGTTAATACGGTAGGGCCTTCATTTTTCATCTGATCTTTACCAAACTTTACCAGATTCTTTAGTTATGGCCCTTGATTTAGTTAAAAAGCTGTTTTTTGCCCGAAACTTTCAAAAAAACGTAAATGGCAGTCACTCACTTCATTGATGTTATAAGAGCCATGTTAGCCAGTAGAGCGTCCACAGGCCCTCTTGGGCCTCTTGTTTATTAAAGTATTTCTGACCATCCGCATTTAGGTCGTCGATATAATAATGAAGTTTCTCTCTTTGCTTATCTTTGTTTATTAATATGTATTGTCTTTCTGCCTTTCTGTATATCTTGGATTGCAGGTGTTCCTGTCTCAACCAATCAGAAACCTTACCAGTGTGTCGGCATAAATCAAACTTTGTTCAGGAGGACTGTTCTAGACGTTTGTTTTGAAAACAAGCAAGCGTTGCAGATGATCTAGAATACTCGCCACTAGTCTTTTAAAAGTTACCCCAACGAGCAACATAAGCATAAGATAGCAATCCATGGCCGGATGACATCGTTTTGGCATGTAAATGTTCTATTTTGTTTTATTTCTAAAGCAACTGATTCATTAGGATCATTATTGTATTCCCATAAGCCATGTAGATGATAAGAATATGTTTTACTGAAATGATGTTATTTGGGAAAACAGAAAACAACAAATCTGCCAACCGCAGCTGACATTTTGATATTATTGACAGAAATGCATACCGTTGTCTTCAGCAATTGCTTTTCATCTAGTGAAAGTTCTTGTGAAATGAGGATTACTCCCTCCACCTCCCACTACTCATTCCACCTCCAATGTGTTCAAGAAAACCGAAAACATTTTAAAAGCTACTATATCTGTATATAAGGCTAGTGGGAGTGTCCCTAAAACTTAATGCTTCGTTTAGTGAAACATGGCTGGTAATCCGTATATAAGGCAGTTTTATAGTGAACATTTTCCCCCTGCGATCGATAGATGCACACCCATTCACTGAACAATATTACTGCCTGTGCGAGATTCAAACTCCCGATCTTTGGATAATAATAATAATAATAATAATAATAACAATAAATTCTTTATTTAAAGAAGGTTAACACATTATGACATAATATCAAGAAATAGACATCGTATTTTCAATGTGGCCTTCCGTATATAAATTAACAAACAGTTAGTGTTTTTTAACAAATACACTAACAATAAACATTCAATGTTCGACAAACACTCAATTGTATTTGAATACAGAAGAAATTGTAATAGCTATAATGAACATATCTATCCAAACAAGCAAAACAATTAATTGATTGATAATCGATGTACTTTAATACTGGGCTATAACGTGAGAGGATCAATAGCGTTATTTTTATCGATATTCTGTTAGCCTTGTAGTCGTTATCCTTTGTTTATTTTGTACGTAATTCAGTGCGTTTTTAATTACATACGTATGCCAAAGACCTTCGAATTGAAGGGAAAAAAAACGCTCCAGAAAATATAGATTACAAATTCCAACATTAGAATGGTCTGTACTGAAACTATACTGTGTATGTTTTGTTGAAATACCACTGAGAAATAACCAGGTCCATTATTAACGGAATATAAGGTTAGAATGGAAAGAAGGTTATCAGTTGGCCCTGTGGCCTAGTGGTAATGAATACGGATTGTCAATTATGAGGTTTCGAGTTCGAATCCCGTGTGGAGCGAACTAATTTTCAACGATTAGGACAGTGGTGTTTTTGATATCGATGTTGCTACAACAAAGGATTAAAAATGATTTCCTGGTATACGTTTTAAGGCCCAGCTTGAATTTGGTGGTAAACCAAGTGTAAAGCCCCTCCTATTTGCTTGTAATGGGTACACGCCCACTAGCCTTATATACAGCTAAAGAAACTGGACACTTTGAACATTTTACTTTACACCCTATCCTCTTTATCAAGCAACAGCCCCTTACCGATTCCACCTATTGAAAAACAAATGACAACATGATATTGGCAATGGAATGGTAAAAACTTTAGTACCAAACATGGCATATTCATTCTGGAATGTGTCAATTTAATTCTAAAAAAACTTTATACAATTTAATCTAAACAAAACTCAGTGTCCTCTTTCTTTTGCAACTGAGTATAATATATTTAAGCTAACTTGTGCTACTGCCAAAGACTGTTTTCATATTTTACGGAGTAAGGGAAATTTTATCTTGAAAAGTGAACAGCTGTTGTTAGTTAGATTATTTCAAATCTCAGTTGGGATAGTACATGCTTTTTTAAATATGTCTTTTAAGGTATGCCCTTTTGCTATTACTGATTAAGAAACAGTGGATTAAATATAACTGTTTATTACACTTTTCGATGTTTGATCGTCATGGCATTTCATATCCTTCAAAGGGCTCGATTAGCAATGGCAGAACCCATTGTATGTTTGAACACAGACCTAATAACAAACTGATTGGACTCTGTGAAATTTACTTGCATTACACGTGGGACAGTGCAAAAAATTCACAAAACTTTAAACACTTGTATCTTGAAGAGTTTTATAGATACACGTTTTATTATGCCAAAACCCATTACAATACTTCTTCTAATGATATCATTTTCCTTGCTCTGTCATTTTAAACAAAACTGAGAGAGTATCTATAAGGAGGTTACCTGGCCCAGTTTTCCCTCGCGGGCTCGAGAAAGCAAGCATAACAAATGTGTTAACCACAGCTCTCATCCCAAGCACACCATCGTTAAACAAATCTGGCAAAAACAACGTACAGCCATTTAAAATACCGATGATATGCTTCCCGTTAAAAGCCTTTGACAAATTTGAGATCGCTCGAGTAAACCCCGCTCGGAAAAAATCCTCCTGTAACCTCCGTTATTAAACTACTTGAAATATTTGTATAATATTATAAAAATCTTTCATGGGTATCCGGTGAATATAGGGAATTCCAACCCGAGATATGTTTTTATCGGAACTGAGGCTCTGCCGTGGGTTGGAATTCACTATCCGACCCGAATATCCATGATAGATTCTTTTTCTTGCATATCAGAGAAATGTTTTGCGTCGACGCCGCCAACTACTAACGTTTTACATATTTTCCTGCATACCGGATGTTGGCGCGCGTGAATTTTATCTCGACCCTAGGGTGAGATGGAAATATCTAGCCCCGGTAAAATGACTGATATCCTTGTCCGGTATGCAAAAATATAGGAATCTTTCATGGGTATCTGAGAAGATAGTTTTTTTCTTGCATACCGGACAAGGATATCCGTCCTTGCAGAGCCTCGGTTCCGATAAAAGCACGTATACCTCGGGTTGGAATTCCCTATCTTCACCGGATGCCCATGAAATATTCTTATAATCTGCTCTTTTTTACTTAAGATATTTCTCCGTTTTTCCTTAGTTGTTAAAATATAAACGATGAGCTGATTTAAAACACTCTACTAGCTAGTAACTAAAATCTTCACTTAAAAATGCATACATTGTAATAGTATTTGTGAAGTTAATGATAAAGAACGTATCTGTTTTAATTGTGGGACTCATAATGGATATGATTTCATTACAGATTATAATTGCAATCTTAAGAAAAGTATTTATCATAGAAAATATCATTTGGAAAAAAAATTGGTAAAATACAATATATCTCCTATAGAAAAGCAAAGAAGATTTGTTTCAGAAAATTGTAAAGAGTTTAGACAAAATAGAAGGTCGAACAAGATCAATTAAGTTTAAATATTTTTTTTAGAAAATATTTACGATATTAAAAATAAACAAGAGGCCCACGAGGGCCTGTAGACGCTCTACTTGCTAAAGATAAGGTTTATGTATAAGGAATATGGAAAATGGGCCTAGAACCTTCTCACCTGAACTGCAGAGTTGCTGCAAATTCTATCGTTTATGCGAGCGAGATAGCACCTGAAACAATGCAGGGATCATGATCAAGACCTTTAATGAACATGAACAAAAAATGATAAAATGATAAAATGAATTTGGGGGGATTTTACCCCTCTGCCTTACCCCTCCAAAGGGATCTGCAGTGGCCCTATTCTTTGCCCCGTGACAAAACGGGGGCCCCCGGAAACCACACGGGGCTATGTAATTCATGTAAATGTATAATTGTATGATGTAAAATTTGTGAATAAAACATGTTCAAACTAACAGACAAAATATTTTATGATGTCGATGTTGGAAATTCTACTCCACAGCATCCATACAGAAGGATTCATTCTATATTGGAGTTCACCATGTATTTTAGTTTCAAAACCTGATAATACTTTCCGGATGTGTAGTCTATAGAAAAGTCAATAGTGTCAATTGTGTCACAAAAACTGATTCATTTCGAATCCACGAATTGATATGACTGTATTGATAAAATTGGAAATGCCAAATATGTTACAAAATTCGATATTCTAAAATGATTTTTAGTACCTCTCACAGCAAGAGGAAAAGAAGTCTTGAGTATGTGTTACTCCAGATGGACTGTTTCAGTATAGGAATAAAAAAAATCACCACCAATGTTCCAACGTCTCGTCAGTATGTTAATATCTGATCTAGATGGATGTGAAGCGTACATCGACGACGTCATCATTTACAACAACACATGGGACGACCATCTGCGGACCATAAGACGTTTCTTCGACCGTCTTATAGATGCGAAGTTAACAGTCAACCTCAGCACAAGTGAATTATGTTACGCTGTTGTCACGTTTCAGGACACGAAGTGGTAAAACCTACTAAAGCTAAGGTTAAGGCTATCTCTGAATTTCCCGTACCGGCTTGTAAAAAGCAACCGATGCGTTTTCTTGGTATGGCTGGTTATTGTAGAAAAAAAAGATTTTCAATTTAATTTAGCTGTTAATGAAAGTGATACTGGTGCTGGTGCAAGGTGACAACAATGGTATTGACCATCCGGTTAGTTACTTTTTTGAAAAGTTTAACAAACATCAGAAGAACTACTCTACTATTGAAAAAGGGTGTCTTTCTGATTTTGGCACTACAGCATTTTGAAGTCTATTTAACTTCATCTGTTTCACCGATAGTTGTCTTCAGTGACCACAATCCCTCACATTTATTAACAAGAGCGCCTGTGGACGCTCTACTGGCTCAAGGTAAAGTTTATGTATAAGGGGCCATAAGTCTTTCAAAAATCATTTAACCAGAACATGGCAATGGCAGGTGCAACTAGGCTTAGTATTGATCATTCTCGCCAAGATTCACTGAAATCTGACAAAGAGTTCAGAAGAGACTAATCTGGACAAAGTTTGTGTATTAAAACATTTAAAGGGTCACAACTCTGCCAAAAATCATTCAACCGAAATATGGCGATGATATGCACAACTAAGCTTGATACTGATCATCCTTGTCAAGTTTCGTCTATATCCAGCCAGGGGTTCAGGAGAACAAGCCCGGAAAAAAAGTGTGGTATCAAAATCCTTTAAAGGGCCTTAACTCTGCCAAATATCTGTAAACCGGAACGTCACGATGACATGCACAACTAGGCTTGGTGCTGATCATCCCTGCAAAGTTTTATTGAAATCTGGCGATGGGTTCAGGAGAAGTAGATCAGACAATGTTTGTGTATTAAAACCTTTAAAGGGCCATAATTCTGCCAAAAAAGTTATTCAACCGGAATACGTCAATGATTTGCACTACTAGACATGGAACTAATCATCTCAAAGTAGCTTCGTTTAAATCCGGTCAGGGGTTCAGGAGAACTAGTCAGAACAAAGTTTGTGTATTAAAACCTTTAAAGGGCTATAACTCCGCCAAAATCATTCAACTGGAACATGGCGACTATGTACAACTAGGCTTGGTACTGATCATCACTTCAAAGTTTCAATGAAATCCGGTCAAATGAAGGCCCTTTCGTCTTAATGAGGCCAAGATATAGCATATTTCAGAAAATCAAGGGCCATGACTCCGATGTAAATGGTCCAATATGGACGGTTTTCGAACTTGTCCAAGCTTTCATTGATATTAACAATCCGGTAAAGTTTCTTAAATATCGGATGAAAGATGAAGGCTCTATCCTCTTAACGAGGCAAAATATAGGATGTTTAACTAAATCAAGGGCCATAACTCCACTGTTACTGATCCGATCTGGCTGGTTTTCGAACTTGACCGAGCTTTCTTTGATATTAACAATCTAGTAAAGTTTCATAAAGATCGCATGAAAAATAAAGGCCCTATCATTTTAACGAGGCAAAATATAAAAAAACATTTTTAACTAACTCAAGGGCCATAACTCATCTGTTTCTGGTCCGATCTGGCTGGTTTTGAAAAATGAAGGCCCTATCAACCTAACGAGGCAAAATGTAGCATTTTTAACTAAATCAAGGGCCCTAACTCATCTGTTACTGGTCCGATCTGGCTGGTTTTCGGAAATGTCTGAGCTGTCATTGATATAAACAATCAGGTAAAGTTTTGTAAAGATCAGATGAAAGATGAAGGCCCTATCGAATTAACGAGGCAAAATATAGCATTTTAAACTAAATCAAGGGTCATAACTCCGCTGTTACTGGTCCGATATGGCTGGTCTTCAAAAATGTTCGATCTTTCATTTATATAAACAATCTGGTAAAGATCGAATGAAAGATAAAGGCCATATCGTCTTGACGAGGCAAAATATAGCATTTTTAAATAAATCAAGGGCAATAACTCCGCTGTTAATGGTTCGATCTAGCTTGTTTTTGAACTTGTCCAAGCTTTTATTGATATTAACAATATACGCAAGTTTGGTAGTAAAGATCAAATAATAAATGAAGGTGCTAGAGTGTTCACAAGGCTTAATATCGCATTTTTCAGCAAAACAAGGGCCATAACTCCGGTGAAATTATTTCGATCTTGCCGGTTTTTGAACTTGTCCAAGCTTTCATTTATATAAAAACACTGGCAAAGTTAAGTAAAGGTCCGATTAATATTGAAGGCCCTAGAGTGTTCACAAGGCAGAAAATAGCTTTTTCAGAAAAAACAAGGGCCATAACTCCGGAGTTACTGATCCGATTTAGCTGGTTTTCAAATCTGTTTGACCTTTTGTTGATATTAACAATCTATGCAAGTTTGGTAAAGATCAAATAATAAATGAATGTGCTAGAGTGTTCACAAGGCAGAAAATGCATTTTTCAGAAAAAACAAGGGCCATAACTCTGGTGTTACTGACCCAATTTAGCTGATTTTCAAACTTGTCCAAGCTAACATTGGTATTAACAATCTGTGCAAGTTTGGTAACGATAAAAAAATAAATAAAGGAGTTAGAGCGTTCACAAGCAGAAAATAGCAATATCCAGAAAAAACAAGGGCCATAACTCCCGGTTTTCGAACTTAATCGAGCTTTCATTGATATTAACAATATGTGCAAGTTTGGTTAAGATCAAATAATAAATGAAGGTACTAGAGTGTTCACAAGGCTTAATATGACATTTTTCAGCAAAACAAGGGCCATAACTCCGGTGAAATTTATCCGATCCGGCTGGTTTTCGAACTTGTCCGAGCTTTCATTGATATAAAGACCCTGGCAAAGTTTCGTAAAGATTCGATTAATAATGAAGGCCCTAAAGTGTTCACAAGGCAAAAGTTAACAGACCGACAACGGACAACTCGCCATCCCATAAGCTCTGCTGGCCTTCGGTAACGATCAAATAATAAATGAAGGTGTTAGAGCGTTCACAAGGCAGAAAATAGCAATTTTCAGAAAAAACAAGGGCCATAACTCCGTTGTTACTGATCCGATTTGGCTGGTTTTCGAACTTGTCCGAGCTTTCATTAATATTAACAATCTGTGCAAGTTTGGTAAAGATCAAATAATAAATGAAGGTGCAAGAGTGTTCACAAGGCTTAATATGGCATTTTTCAGCAAAACAAGGGCCATAACTCTGGTGAAATTTATCTGATCTGGCTGGTTTTCGAACTTGTCCAAGCTTTCATTGATATAAAGACATTGGCAAAGTTTCGTAAAGATTCGATTAATAATGAAGGCCCTAGAGTGTTCACAAGGCAAAAGTTAACGACGACAGACGACGGACGACGGACAAGGGACGGACGACGGACAACTCGCCATCCCATAAGCTCTGCTGGCCTTCGCCAGTAGAGCTAAAAATCAGATAATGAGGTGGAGTTTAATGTTGCAAGAGTACAATATTGAAATTAGACATATCAGAGGAAAAGATAATTTGATTGCTGATGCATTATCTCGTGTGTAAAATATAGTTGAATATTAAAACGTAAATTATTGTAATGCAATACATATTTTGACTATTTTAATTTAAAAGCAATGTCATTGTATATGCTTTGACATATGTAATGAAACTGAAATAGTATTACATTATTAAATTACTTATTACATATTGTTCAAAAGAATGCTTTATTACATAAATCATTATTTTTCTTTAAGATGAAAAGTGTTACCCTCATGTATATAATGCTATATAAGTGTACATGTTTATTGATCCAGCTGTCTTTTTTTTCCCTATTAATAGCACTTATATAAATAGCTGGATTGTGTTCTAATTTAGAACAGACTGTTTGATTGACATCCAGTGTTTATATAATATTCCAGTAATTTCTAAATTATTGGTTACATAATGAGATGTGTAGATTGTTACATAACATTCTTTAATCTAGAAAGTTCCATGTTGGTATATAAAGCTAACCTGAAGGGATTTCAGTTAATATTCAAAGTGAAGTATCTGGTTCATTATTTTAATTGAGGATTTACAAAATATTGGATGCTGTGAATTAAAATATATTGTGAAATGATAAAACATTATTGTGCCCATCTAGTGACATTGGATTATTTGGACTAGAGTAAATTAATAAACCAGGAAAGACTTAAAGTGTAATTGGATTAAAGGGACACTTGACAATTTAGATTAAAAGAACACATGCTTATATTACTTGGATTTTATTCCTATATCAGATTTTAAAGAAATACAGGATCCATTATCTGTTATTTTCTGCAAGTGAATATTTTTCATTTTTAACATTTAAATAAATGTGTTGATTATATTTGATATTTTTCTAGCTTTTTATACAACTTCTTATGTTGAAAATAAAAAAGGATTATTATAATCCCATTTCATTATGAATCTTTTAAATAAATTCTCATCAAAATCAATAATAAAATCAATGAGAGAGGAGATAGAGGGGAAAATGAAGGTTCCACGTGATATTTTGGAAACTTCATTGGTTGAGATAGGAAGTTTCCTATCTGTTTATTAATGTCTAGATTTAACACTTTTATTGTCTCTTATAATTCTATTTAGAATGACATATCATACATTTGTGGTGTATTTTTTATACTTGTTAATATGCATTGTTTGTATATTATGAGACAGAAATAAAGATATATACATATTTTCTGAAATATTCCGACTAGATGATTTGATTTAAAAATACTTTGTTGTATGAACCTGAAGTTGGCAGTAGCAGAAGCTATTGCTGGGAATCTCACTGCTACAGTTACTGCTGCCATTGTTGAAAAATGACAGCCACGACTGAAAAATGACAGCAGTACTTAGCAGTACCTGCTCCTCAGTATTGCTAAACAAGCTCTCTACTTGCTATATGGCGTCTTTGATGGGGAACACACCAACAACATGCGCAACTTATCATTCCCTGCCAAGTTTCACTGAAATCCAGCCAGTGGTTCTGGAAAACTTTTCTGGATAAAGTTTTTGTATATTAGGCCACAACTCATTCAACCAGGAAACAGCGATGATAGGCGCAACTAGGCTTGGTACTCATCATCCCTGCCAAAATTCGTTGAAATTCTTCCATAGGTCAGAAGAGACTTAGTCTGGATAAAGTTTGTGTATCAAAATCTTTAAAGGCCGAACTTGTCCGAGCATTCATTGATATTAACATCTGTGCAAGTTTGGTAAAGATCAATAATAAAAGAAGGTGTTAGGGTGTTCACAAGGCAGAAAATGACATTTTTCAGAAGAAAAAAAACAAAGACCATAACTCCGGTGTTACTGATCCGATTTGGCTGGTTTTTGAACTTATCCGAGCTTACATTGATATTAACAATATGTGCAAGATTGGTAAATATCAAGTAATAAATGAAGGTGCTAGAGTGTTAAGGCTTAATATGGCATTTTTCAGCAAAACAAGGGCCGTAACTCCGGTGAAATTAATCCGATTGGGCTGGTTTTCAAACTTGTCCAAGCTTTCATTGATATAAAAACACTGGCAAAGTTTCTTAAAGATCAGATTACTAATGAAGGCTCTAGAGTGTTCGCAAGGCAAAAGTTAACGGACGATGGACGGAAGGACGACGGACAACTTCTCATCCCATAAGCTCTACTGGCCGATAAAACAATATCAGGTCAGAAGCTCAGGACAGACACCACACTTGCAGGCCCAACCAGCACATTTTAGAATATCCTTAAATATACCACATCACATTATAAATAGTTGATTTTTGCTTCTAGAATATATAATATAGGATAATTGTTGTTTTTGGGATAAATAACAGATTTTATTTTGATGAAAAGTGAGAAACGTTATATTTTCAAGAATGCGAAGCATGGCGAACATACTGAAGTATGAAAAACATCTTTTATTTACAACAAAACAAAAATGTTCTTTTTATTTTATGCCTTCATACTTAGTAGCTCAGTATGGTAAAATTGCTATTAATTCGTCATAACTTCTAAAATAATTGACGAGTTCAATGAACTATGGCCCATTTTCTTAGTTAAAGCCACACACTCCTGATAAAAGGCACGCCGGCTGCCCAAGAGATTACTGTGTGTGGGTTCATATATACAAAAAACGCACTACCTAAATTCACTGAATATTAATGAGGTAAGACGGTACTGTATGAGATGCTTCAGGTAGTTTGTGAATCCGCCACTGCTCAAATATCGAGTATATAAGAAAATTTTAGCAGACGACATTACAAAAGTGTATTGGTATAGTTAAAACACGTCTGACCTGCAATCGGGAGGTCAAAGTAACAAGCATGTACGCACGCACGCATGGCCAACTCACGCACACATGCCCCTCAAACACAAACACGATTTTTTGTGTAAAGGGTGCCGCAAAATAATTCAGAAAAATACGGATACTCAGTCATAGATGCTTTTTTAAGAGATGTGGATGAAACAGTTACATGCAGACAGCACAGCAAAGAAATGTTTTCCGGTTGTTTTTAGTAACGACAACACACACTGAACACCAGTTTTCAAAAGATTTAAGTTTTCTATGAAAGGTGTATGCATTACTCATATTGCGTACTCCTTGCTTTGTCTACTTACGTGAATTTGGAAAGAAACAGTGGTTTACATGTTGAATGAGTAAAAGATAAAATGGTCAAAGTATGTATAGCATTTATGATAACAAGAGGCCCAAGAGGGCATGTGGACGCTCTACTGGCTCAAGATAAAGTTTATGTATAAGGGGCCATAAGTCTTTCAAAAATCATTCAACCGGAACATGGTGATGATATATCCAGCCAGGGGTTCAGGAGAACTAGCCCGGAATTTTTTTTGTGTTATCAAAATCCTTTAAAGGGCCATAACTCTGCCAACTATCTGTAAACCGAAACGTGACGATGACATGCACAACTAGGCTCGGTGCTGATCATCCCTGCAAAGTTTCATTGAAATCTGTTAAGGGGTTCAGGAGAAGTAGATCGGACAAAGTTTGTGTATTAAAACCTTTAAAGGGCCATAATTCTGCCAAAATATCATTCAACTGGAATACGGCAATGATTTGCACAACAAGACATGGAATTTCTACATCCCTTAAAAGCTTTGTTTAAATTCGGCCAGTGGTTCAGGAGAACAAGTCAGAACAAAGTTTGTGTATTAAAACCTTTAAAGGGCCATAACTCCGCCAACAATCATTCAACCGGAACAGGCGATGATTTGCACATAGAATCGAACATCCCTAAAACTGTTCGTTTAATCCGGCCAGGGGTTCAGGATAACTAGTCAGCACAAAGTTTGATATTTAAACCTTTAAAGGGCTGTAACTCTGCCAAAATCATTCAACTGGAACACGGTGATTATTTACAACTTGGCTTGGTACTGACCATCCCTGCAAAGTTTCAATGAAATCCGGCCAAATGAAGGCCTTTTCGTCTTAATGAGGCCAAGATATAGCATATTTCAGAAAATCAAGGGCCATGACTCCGATGTAACTGGTCCAATTTGGATGGTTTTCGATCTTGTCCAAGCTTTCATTGATATTAACAATCTGGTAAAGTTTCTTAAAGATCGGATGAAAGATGAAGGCCCTGTCGTCTTAACGAGGCAAAATATAGGATGTTTAACTAAATCAAGGGCCATAACTCCACTGTTACTGGTTCGATCTGGCGGGTTTTCGAATTTGACCGAGCTTTCATTGATATTAACAATGTAGTAAAGTTTCATAAAGATCGAATGAAAAATAAAGGCCCCATCATTTTAACGAGGCAAAATATATTTATTTTTTAACTAACTCAAGGGCCATAACTCATCTGTTACTGGTCCGATCTGGCTGGTTTTGAAACTGTCTGAGCTGTCATTGATAAAAACAATCAGGTAAATTTTCGTAATGATCAGATGAAAGATGGAGGCCCTATCGAATTAACGAGGCAAAATATAGCATTTTTAACTAAATCAAGGGCCATAACTCAATTGTTTCTGGTCCTATCTGGCTGGTTTTCGAATTTATCCGAGTTTTCATTGATATTAACAATCTGGTAAAGTTTCAAATAGATTGCACGAAAAGAAGGCCCTATTATATTAACGAGGCAACATATAGCATTTTTAATTAAATCAAGGGCCATAACTCCGCTGTTACTGGTCCGATCTGGCTTGTCCGAGCTTTCATTTATATAAACAATCTGGTAAAGCTTGGTAAAGATCGAATGAAAGATAAAGACCCTATTGTCTTGACGAGGCAAAATATATCATTTTTAACTAAATCAAGGGCTATAACTCCGCTGTTAACGCTCCGATCTAGCAGGTTTTCGAACTTGTCCGAGCTTTCATTTATATAAACAATCCGGTAAAGTTTGGTAAAGATCAAATAATAAATGAAGGTGCTAGAGTGTTCACAAGGCTTAATATGGCATTTTTCAGCAAAACAAGGGCCATAACTCTGGTGAAATTATTTCGATCTTGCCGGTTTTCGAACTTGTCCGAGCTTTCATTGATATAAGCACACTGGCAAAGTTAAGTAAAGGTCCGATTAATATTGAAAGCCCTAGAGTGTTCACAAGGCAGAAAATAGCATTTTTCAGGGAAAAAAAAACAGGCCCAAGAGGCTCTGTGGACGCTTTACTGACTAACATGGCTCTTATAACATCAATGAAGCGAGTGACTGCCATTTACGTTTTTTTGAAAGTTTCGGGCAAAAATAAGCTTTTTGATTAAATCAAGGGCCATAACTAAAGAATCTGGTAAAGTTTGGTAAAGATCAGATGAAAAATGAAGGCCCTACCGTATTGACGAGGCAAAATATAGCATTTTTAACTAAATCAGCCATAACTCCTCTGTTACTGGTCCGACTGGTCCAACATAGAGCTAAAAAAAAAAAAAATCCAAAAAATCCAAAAATCAATTCCAAAAAAAAAAAAAAATCAAATAAAAAATTCCAAAAAAAAACAAGAGGTCAAGGACCTTGAAGCTCTACTGATTGATTTTGATTTCAGGAAGTAGTCGCTACCGACTTGTTTTTTGAAAAATTATTTTTAGCCATGGCGGCCATCTTGAATTTCCGGCCGAACTGAAATTTTGCTAGGATCAATAAGACATCAAGAGCAACATTCCTGTGAAGTTTCATGAAAATCCGTCGAGTAGTTTCACAGGAATAGTCGCTACAAGTTTTCATTATATAACTCTATGTAAACAAAGATGGCCGCTGACAGCCATGTTTAACGTCGAATCAAAATAATGTTTGACTCTGATAACCATCATGTCATGCTGATCATTTTACAAAAAGTCCCTATCAATATCACTTATAGTTTTCAAGACGTAGTCGCTACAAACTTCTTTTTTAAAAAATCTAATTTTAGCTGTGGCGGCCATCTTGAATTTTTGGCCGATCTGAAATTTTGCTAGGATCAATAAAACATTAAGAGCAACATTCCTGTAAAGTTTCATGAAAATCTGCCAAGTAGTTTCAAAGGATTAGTCGCTACAAGTTTTTACTATATAACTCTATGTAAACAAAGATGGCCGCTGGCAGCCATGTTTAACGTTGAATCAAAACAATTTTTGACAAGGACCAACATCATGTCATGCTGATCATTTTACAAAAAGTCCAATATCAATATCACTTATAGTTTTCAAGTAGAAGTCGCTACAAACTTGTATTTTGAAAATCTATTTTTAGCCATGACAGCCATCTTGAATTTCCGGGCGACCTGAAATTTTGCTAGGATCAATTAGACATCAAGAGCAACATTCCTGTGAAGTTTCATGAAAATCCGTCAAGTAGTTTCAGAGTAGTAGTCGCTACAAGTTTTCATCATATAATTCTTTGTAAACAAAGATGGCCACTGGCAGCCATGTTTAACGTCGAATCAAAATAATGTTTGACTCTGATAACCATCATGTCATGCTGATCATTTTACAAAAAGTCCCATATCAATATCACTTATAGTTTTCAAGACGTAGTCGCTACAAACTTCTTTTTTAAAAATCTATTTTTAGTGTGGCGGCCATCTTGAATTTCCGGCCGACCTGAAATTTTGCTAGGATCAATAAGACATCAAGAGCAACATTCCTGTGAAGTTTCATGAAAATCCGTCATTATTTTCAGAGGAGTAGTCGCTACAAGTTTTCATTATATAACTCTATGTAAACAAAGATGGCCGCTGGCAGCCATGTTTAACGTCGAATCAAAACGATTTTCGACAAGGACCAACATCATGTCATGCTGATCATTTTAGAAAAAGTCCCATATCAATATCACTTATAGTTTTCATGAAGAAGTCGCTACAAACTTGTTTTTTAAAAACCTATTTTTAGATCTGGCGGCCATCTTGGATTTCACATCAACATGAATTTTTGCTAGGATCAACTAGACTTCATGGGCAACATTTCTGTAAAGTTTCATGAAAATCCATTCAGTAGTTTCAGAGGAGTAGTCGCTACAAAAAAAAGTTTATGGACAGATAGACGGACAGACGGACAGACGGACGACGGACGCCGCACCATGGCATAAGCTCTGGTGATCTCTGATCAGTAGAGCTAAAAAATCAAACCAAAAAAATTCAAAAAACAAGAGGCCCAAGAGGGCCTGTGGACGCTCTACTTGCTAACATGGCTCTTATAACATCAATGAAGCGAGTGACTGCCATTAACGTTTTTTTGGAAGTTTCGGGAAAAAACAGCTTTTGAACTAAATCAAGGGCCATAACTAAAGAATCTGTTGAAGTTCAGTAAAGATCAGATGAAAATGAAGACCCTACCTTTAACGAGGCAAAATATAGCATTTTTAACTAAATCAAGAGCCATAACTCCTCTGTTACTGGTCCGACTGGTCCAACATAGAGCTAAAAAAATTATTAATTAACAAAAATTAAAATAAAAAAATAAAAAATAAAAAAATAATAATAAAAAATAAAAAAATAAAAAAATAAAAAATAAAAAAATAAAAAAATAAAAATATTAATTTAAAAAAATTAATTAAAAAAATAAAAGTTTGGTAACGATCAGTTGTTACTGGTCCGATATGTTTGGTTTTCAAACTTGTCCGAGCTTTCATTTCCGAGGCAAACTATAGCATTTTTAACTAAATCAAGGGCCATAACTCCGCTGTTACTGGTCCGATATGGCTAGTTTTCGAACTTGCTCGAGCTTTCATTGATATTAACAATCTGATAAAGTTTGATAAAGATCGGATGAACAATGAAGCCCCTATCGTCTTAACGAGGCAAAATATAGCATTTTTAACTAAATCAAGGGCCATTACTCCGCTCTTACTGTTTCGCTAGGCTGGTTTTCGAACTTGTCCGAGCTTTCATTGATATTAACAATCTGATAAAGTTTGGTAAAGATTGAATGAACAATGAAGCCCCTAGCGTCTTAACGAGGCAAAATATAGCATTTTTAACTAAATCAAGGGTCACAACTCCGCTGTTACTAGTCCGATATGGCTGGTTTTCGAACTTGTCCGAGCTTTCATTGATATTAACAACGTGGTAAAGTTTGGTATAGATAGGTTGAATAATGAAGGCCCTATCGTCTTAACGAGGCAAAATATAGCAATATAGCATTTTTAACTAAATCAAGGGCCATAACTCCGCTGTTACTTGGCCGATCTGGCTGGTTTTCGAACTCATCCGAGCTTTCATTGATATTAACAACCTGTTAAAGTTTGGTAAAGATTGGATGAAAAATGAAGGCCCTATCGTCTTAACGAGACAAAAGTTAACAACGGACGGACGACGGACGGACGACGGACTGAAGACGGACAACTCGGCATCCCATAAGCTCTGCTGGCCTTCGGCCAGTAGAGCTAAAAAATAAATCCAAAAAATAAATTAAAATCCCCAAAAAAAAAAAAAAATCAAATCAAAAAGAAAGTCATAAAATCTTGTAAAGTTTGGCAAAGAGAAGGCTCTATCGTATGACGAGGCAAGTCATAGCATTTTTAACAAAATCAAGGGCCAAACTCCGCTGTTACTGGTCCGATCTGGCTGGTTTTCGAACTTGACCGAGCTTTCATTGACATTAACAATCTGATAAAGTCTGGTAAAGATCGGATGAAAAATGAAGGCCCTATCGTCTTAACGAGGAAAAATATAGCATTTTTAATTAAATCAAGGGCATCAACTCCTCTGTTACTGGTCCGATATGAATGGTTTTCGAACTTTTCCGAGCTTTCATTGATATTAACAATCTGATAAAGTTTGGTAAAGATCGGATGAACAATGAAGCCCCTATCGTCTTAACGAGGCAAAATATAGCATTTTGAACTAAATCAAGGGCCATAACTCCGCTGTTACTAGTCCGATATGAATGGTTTTCGAACTTGTCCGAGCTTTCCTTTATATTAACAATCTGATAAGTGTGGTAAAGATCGGATGAACAATGAAGCCCCTATCGTCCTAACGAGGCAAATTATAGCATTTTTAACTAAATCAAGGGCCATAAATCCGCTGTTACTAGTCCGATATGGCTGGTTTTCGAACTTGTCCGAGCTTTCATTGATAGTAACAATGTGGTAAGGTTTGGTAAAGATAGGATGAAAAACAAGAGGCTCAAGAGGGCCTGTGGATGCTCTACTGGCTAATATGGCTCTTATAACATCAATGAAGAGAGTGACTATTGTCTTAAAAAGGCAAGATATAGCATTTTTAACTAAATCAAGAACCATAACTTCGCCATTACTGGTCCGATCCTTGCTGGTTTTCGAACTTGGCCAGTAGAGATAATAATCAAAAAAAAAAAAATCAATAATAAAAAAAAATCTGATAAAGAGATGAAAAATGAAGGCTCTATCGCCTTAACAAGGTAAAATATAGCATATTTAACGAAATCAAAGGCCATAACTCCGTTGTTACTCGTCCGATCTGGCTGGTTTTCGAACTTATCCGAGCTTTCGTTGACATTAACACTCTGTTGAAGTTTGGTAAAGATAAGATGAACAAGAGGTCAATGACCTTGAAGCTCTACTGATTGATTTTGATTTCAGGAAGTAGTCCCTACAGACTTGTTTTTTGAAAATCTATTTTTAACCGTGGCGGCCATCTTGAATTTCCGGCCGACCTGAAATTTTGCTAAGATCAATAAGACATTAAGAGCAACATTCCTGTGAAGTTTCATGAAAATCCGTCAGGTAGTTTCAAAGAAGTAGTCAGCACAAGTTTTCATTATATAACTCTATGTAAACAAAGCAGCCATGTTTAAGGTCAAATCAAAACGATTTTCGACAAGGACCAACATCATGTCATACTGATCATTTTAGAAAAAGTCCCATATCAATATCTCTTATTGTTTCGAAGAAGTAGTCGCTACAAACTTATTTATTTTAAATCTATTTTTAGCTGTGGCGGCCATCTTGAATTTCCGGCCGACCTGAAATTTTTCTAGGATCAACTAGACATCAAGAGCAACATTCCTGTGAAGTTTCATGAACATCCTTCAAGTAGTTTCAGAGGAGTAGTCGCTACAAGTTTTTACTATATAACTCTATGTAACCAAAGATGGCCACTGGCAGCCATGTTTAACGTCGAATCAAAATAATTTTCCACAAGGATCTACATCATGTCATGCTGATCATTTTAGAAAAAGTCCCATATCAATATCACTTATAGTTTTCAAGAAGTAGTCGCTACAAACTTATTTTTTAAAAATCTATTTTTAGCTGTGACGGCCATCTTGAATTTCTGGCCGACCTGAAATTTTTCTAGGATCAATAAGACATCAAGAGCAACATTCCTGTGAAGTTTCATGACAATCCGCCAAGTAGTTTCAGAGGAGTAGTCGCTACAAGTTTTTACTATATAACTCTATGTAAACAAAGATGGCCGCTGGCAGCCATGTTTAATGTTGAATCAAAACAATTTTTGACTAGGATCAACATCATGTAATGCTGATCATTTTAGAAAAAGTCCCATATCAATATCACTTATAGTTTTCAAGAAGTAGTCGCTACAAACTTATTTTTTAAAAATCTATTTTTAGCTGTGACGGCCATCTTGAATTTCCGGCCGACCTGAAATTTTTCTAGGATCAATTAGACATCAAGAGCAACATTCCTGTAAAGTTTCATGACAATCCGCCAAGTAGTTTCAGAGAAGTAGTCGCTACAAGTTTTTACTATATAACTCTATGTAAACAAAGATGGCCGCTGGCAGCCATGTTTAACGTTGAATCAAAACGATTTTTGACTAGGATCAACATCATGTCATGCTGATCATTTTAGAAAAAGTCCCATATCAATATCACTTATAGTTTTCAAGAAGAAGTCGCTACAAACTTGTATTTTAAAACTCTATTTTTAGCTTTGGCGGCCGTCTTGGATTTCACATCAACATGAATTTTTGCTAGGATCAACTAGACTTTATGGGCAACATTTCTGTAAAGTTTCATGAATATCCATCCAGTAGTTTCAGCTGTGAAGTCGCTACAAATAAAAGTTTACGGACAGACAGACGGACAGACGGACAGACGGACGGACGGACGGACGACGGACGCCGCACCACGGCATAAGCTCTGCTGATCTCTGATCAGTAGAGCTAAAAATGAAGGCCCTATCGTCTTACAAGGCAAAAATACAGCATTTTTAACTAAATCAAAGGGCATAACTCCGCTGTTACTGGTTCGATCTGACTGGTTTTCGAACTTGTCCGAACTATCATTGACATTAACAATCTGGTAAAGATCGGATAAAAAATGAACGCCCTATCGTCTTAACGAGGCAAAATATAGCATTTTGAATTTAATCAAGGGCCATTACTCCGCTGTTTCTGGACCGATTTGGCTGGTTTTCGAGCTTGTTCGATCTTTACCAAACTTTATCAAATTGCTTATGTCGTTGAAAGATGAACAATGAAGCCCCTATGGTTTTCGAGCTTTCATTGACATCAACCATCTGGTAAAGATCAGATGAAAAATGAAGGCCCTATCGTCCTAACGAGACAAAAGTTAACGACGGACGGAAGAGCTAATGAAGGCCCTATCGTCTTAACGAGGTAAAATATAGCATTTCTGAACTAAATCAAGGGCCTTAACTCCGCTTTTACTGGTCCGATATGAATGGTTTTCGAACTTGTCCGAGCTGTCATTGATATTAACAATCTGATAAAGTTTGGTAAAGATCGGATGAACAATGAAGCACCTATCGTCTTAACGAGGCAAAATATAGCATTTTTAACTAAATCAAGGGCCATAACTCCGCTGTTACTGGTCGGATATGGCTGGTTTTCGAACTTGTTCGATCTTTACCAAACTTTATCAAATTGCTTATGTCGTTGAAAGATGAACAATGAAGCCCCTATGGTTTCGAACTTGTCCGAGCTTTCATTGATATTAACAACCTGTTAAAGTTTGGTAAAGAACGGATGAAAAATGAAAGCTCTATCGTCTTAACGAGGCAAAAGTTAACGACGGACGGACGACGGACAACTCGCCATCCCATAAGCTCTGCTGGCCCTTGGCCAGTAGAGCTAACAAGGGCCATAACTCCGGTGTTACTGATCCGATTTAGCTGGATTTCGAACTTGTTTGAGATTTCATTGATATTAACTATCTTTGCAAGTTTGGTAAGATGAAAAATGAAGGCCCTATCGTCTTAACGAGGCGAATTATAGCAATATAGCATTTTTAAACTAAATCAAGGGACATAACTCTGCTGTTAGCGCTCCGATCTGGCTGGTTTTCGAACTTGTCCGAGCCTTCATTAATATTAACAACCTGTTAAAGTTTGGTAAAGATCGGATGAAAAATGAAGGCCCTATCGTCTTAACGAGACAAAAATTACCGACAGACGGACGACGGACAACTCGCCATCCCATAAGCCTTGGCCAGTAGAGCTAACAAGGGCCATAACTCCGGTGTTACTGATCCGATTTAGCTGGATTTCGAACTTGTTTGAGATTTCATTGTTAATAACTATCTGTGCAAGTTTGGTAAAGATCAAACAATAAATGAATGTGCTAGAGTTTTCACAAGGCAGAAAATGGCATTTTTCAGGGAAAACAAGGGCCATAACTCTTGTGTTACTGACCCAATTTAGCTGATTTTCGAACTTGTCCAAGCTATCATTGGTATTAACAATCTGTGCAAGTTTGGTAACGATCAAATAATAAATGAAGGTGCTAGAGCGTTCACAAGGCAGAAATAGCAATTTTCAGAAAAAACAAGGGCCATAACTCGGTGTTCCTGATCCGATTTGGCTGGTTTCCGAACTTGTCCGAGCTTCCATTGATATTAACAATATGTGTAAGTTTGGTAAAGATCAAATAATAAATGAAGGTGCTAAAGTGTTCACAAGGCTTAATATGGCATTTTTCAGCAAAACAAGTGCCATAACTCCGGTGAAAGTTATCCGATCCAGCTGGTTTTCAGCTTGTCCGAGCTTTCATTGATATAAAGACACTGGCAAAGTTTCGATTAATAATGAAGGCCCTAGTGTTCACAAAGGCAAAAGTTAACAGACGGACGGCGGACGGACGGACAGACGGACAACAGGCCATCCAATAAGCTCTGCTAAAAACGGTAAACGTCTGCCGGGAGCAGTAAACGTCTGACACGTTTGTGGTTATCAAATTTTGTATTTATTCTGACTAGCTTGCTTAATTGCATAGACAATGCAATTCCAACGAGATTGTACTTGAATTGAATTGATTGTTGTTTCACAGCCCATCAACACGTTTAGATTATTATTTTAGGTCATTTCGAGATGCCACAGAGAGATGTGGAGGATACACATGAATCTGGAAATCATGTCCTTCTCTTATTATTGATAGATTCTTTAACATGATCGGAGGACTGATTTCGATACTCCGTACAGTTTTATGACCATAGGTCAAATACTTTTCAAGTTACGGCAAAGGTTTTGGTTGCAGGTTAAAGTATGACGGACGATGGATAAAGTGATCCATAAGTGTCTGCCATGCTACTCAGGACACAAAAATCGTCACCACAAATTCCAGGAAACGTTTGGGATGGATGGACATCACCGTCATGTTCCACAGTTTGCTTTTCGGGCAACGCGGGACAAAAATGATTTTATTTAACACAGATATACCGCTCTTCATGTTGGGTTTGGAGAAAGTCAACAACATTGTTGATGAAGGTTTTCTCCTTTTTTATTACACAAAAAAGGAACATTCTATATATATATACATATATACACATCTTAATATACACATCATCTTAATATATACATCTTAAGTTGATGCAAACTTATACACGTGGCAAGCACAAACCATATAGATTCTTCCCTCGCAAGTTACTGTTTATACTGGGTACTGTCCAAGAGCCGAATATATTCCATTCTCCTTAACTGTATTAAGATGCTTCTTCCCTGTAAGTTACAATCTAAATATTATGGAGTTGTACCCCGAGGTACAAATGGCTTCAGAGATTCTGCCCTACAATTTATCATCTAAATGTTATTTACTTGTACCCCAAGATACAGATGGGTTCCACTGCCATAACAATGCTGCGGCTTACACGTTATCAGTAACAAATAACCGTATGTATGTACGTACGCTAAAGCTTCTCCCACCATAAGAATGCTGTCACTTACAATCTAAGGGAAACATCTGCTATATGATACCATCCATATAAGTCTGTGTAACAATAGAGGAATGCAGAATATGTCATTCGTAAGTTAATACTGGCACCCCTCTAACAACAGAGAGTTCAGCAGAATTCTGGGTTCAGCAGAATTCTTCTGCAGGTATGTACCACATAAGTTAATACTGGTATCCATCTAAAGACAAAGGGTTTTGCAGAAATCTTCTGCACGTATGTACCCCATAAGTTAATACTGGTACTCCTCTAACTACAGAGGGTTTTGCAGATTTTGCAGAATTCTTCTGCACGAATGTACCGCAGAAGTTAATACTGGTATCCATCTAATGACAGAGGGTTTTACACATATGTACCCCAAAAGTTAATACTGGTACCCATCTAGGGTGGCAGAAATATTCTGCATGTATTAAAACCTTCTCAAGGTATTGCTGAAAAACCTTAGCAAGCCCAGGCTATTAAGATTTTCTTCTGGCAAGTTGTTGGTACCCAGATAACTTCAGGTGGAGGCCGGTATCTTCTGGGTGTCATTTCTGATGGAGCTGATGAGGTCTTGATTGATCAGAAATATGAACCGTAAACACGAAATCTGAAAGAAGACATAGTCAATAAAGGATATTATTCAATGTAACAGTGCAATAAAGTCATGACATATATAGAGGATCTTACGGGTACTCATTCATTATTGAATTTATTAAGCGAGTTGGCAAAATGATATGATGCGAGGCTCTTGCCGAGCATTATATCATTTTTCCTACGAGTTTAATAAATTCATCAAAAATGAACGAGAACGAATGTGAGATTTTATTTATTACATAACTTATGTCACATTACGTCAGAAAACGTACATTAACGTGACGTCCATGACGTCATTAACGTTATGTTATACCACTAGTGGAATATCGAAAATATTGAATGGTGTTATTGCACTCCCACACCGCATGTTATGTTATAAATATCATTATAGACTAGTGTAATAACATTAATATGCAAATAAAGGTCAAATCATCTCTCGGTTAGTTCTATTCATCACTTTGTGCAATTGGAACGGCCATGTCTATTTCCTTTTCAAACCGTTAAAAACACTGCATTAAGACAATCGACGAGGCAGTTCCATTGTTCCGTGTTGGTTGGAGAAGATCGAAGCAGCATATGACATCAACATACAAAACATATGATGCCATCATACGACAACGCTATTTATCACATAACTTGGGAGTGGAATAACACCACTCTATATTTTCGATATACCACTAGTTATACAAGTATGCAAATGAGCCTAGTATGCGCTGTCAAAAAATTGATAATGACTATGATCCAATTCCCACGGTTTATGTCGGTTTCTCGTGTTAAAGCGACAGGCAAAATGCAATAAAAGTCGATATGTGAGTTATGTGATAAATAGAATCTAACATTAGTTCTCATTCATTATTGAATTTATTAAACTCGTTAGCAAAAATGATATAATCCTCGGCAAGAGCCTCGCATTGTATCATTTTGCGAACTCGTTTAATAAATTCAATAATGAATGAGTACTCATGTAAGATCATCTATATACAGGTAGCTATATTAATAAATGTAAATTATTTGGCATTTTTTAAGTTATGTGATAAATCTCTCCTTCATGACTACTTTATAAATCAAGCATGGGAACATTTTCCACACCTTCGGGAAAACTTCAAAACCATTACAATACCTCAACTACAGAGTTATTATTCAATCGCTGCTTGTTCCCTGTAAGTATTGGTTTGCCATCTATGTATATCGGGCGTTTCCCCTCGTTTGCGATATAGAAGTCCCCGTTGCTTCTCAGCTTGATTGCACCTTGCCGTCGAGAGATCTTCCACGCAGGTCCCTCCAGTGACAGGTCCACGTCAATCTGGTTATCTTTTGTTGCCCTCCCCACTGTGATCTGGAAGATTTAAGAAAAAAAAAAAATCTAAAATTATTTGGTATATATATATAGCATGATAGTGAAATTTTCGTTTATAAACATTTTTTTTTAGATTTAAAGGGACACATGGCAATCTTTATTTATTTTTATCAAGAATTAAAATGTGCACCTCAATTTATTAATCCATTATCAGTCTGACTTTATTCTACCATATGCTTAAATATAGTATAGAAGCAATACCAGTATAATCAACAGTTGGTTATAAGATTGCTGTGCATCCATTTAATATAAGGGCTATATAATTAATAAGTTTTACATACCGGGATTGCCATATATCCCTTTAATATACAGGGCATTAGGCTATACAATAAATACATACCTAGGACCCCAGGAAGGCAATTTAATAAACATAAAAATGAACCCTAGTTTCCAAAATGTGGTTCTTTATACTCAATTTGCATCTATGCGTGGGTGATTGATTTCATAAGTGCCTTGCTGGGGTCCCATGTATGTTTTAATGGAATAGCCCTAATAAACAAACAGTTGGCTAAAGAAGGGCCCCATGAAGCATACGGTCTCGGATCTATAAGTACACTCCTGAGTATAGTAACACGTATATTAGCCTATATTCTACTCGAGCTATCGAGCAAGACACTTTCCCTTAGCCTCGATCATCTATCGTAACCCCAAAAGCCAATTATTTTAGGTTAAATTATATTTAGAACCACTCCTATAGTAACAGCCTACCCATACTTCTGTATAAGATTTCTCTAGTTCTTCACTGGCACAGAGAACCGACCCTAATACATCGGATTTCTTGCATACCGCCGGTATGTACAAGTCAAGACATTGAATGGGCTAACTTGTGTTGGATTTATTTGAGTGCTAAGGTTATATTTTTTAAGTATTATCAAATGTGCTGTTTTATTTCCAGGGATGAATATTGTGTAGTTGATGGTATTATATGTGTGCATGATGTGTTGATGTATATGTTGTATTATTGTGTATAAACTTATAATAAATCTTTGTACGTTTTCTTCTTCATCATGTATTAAAACATGGATTATTTATTATTGTTTATTGTATGTATTTCAGATGCTGCATGTTGTGCTGATGTGTGTTGTATTATTGTGTATGTATTATTGTGTATGAACTTATTTTAGTAAATATTTTTATGAGTTTTTTTTTTAAATAAAAGTCTTAAAACATGGATTATTTATTATATTGTTTATTATCATAAGTATATAATTATATATGGCTTCCTAACATCACTTATATCACACAAAAGAGTGCCTCACCGTCAATACAGGCAGTTACTAAAAGCCAAAAAAATCGAAACCAGGAGGGGGTTTTCCCCTCCCGTACCCTCCCCCAGCACGCGCTAAATGCCACTATGCTTGAAAATAATCCTGTGGAGAACCCTGACCGGATAAGGCTATCCGCGTTTTACATGGGTGATGGAAAGCCTGATCTTACGCATGGGGGAAGATAAAAGTCAAGCGCTGATATCAATGATCATCATTGTGTAAATAAACTTGCAACACGTTAGTAGTTGGCGACGTCAACGCGCAGAATATAAATGATATGCAAGAAAAGGAATCATGGGTATCCGGTTCAGATGGAGAAATTCCAACCCTCGGCATAATTGTTTTAATCGAAACCTCGGCATAGCATCGGTTCTGATAAAAACAATTATACCTCATGTTGGATTTCCCTATCTTCACCAGATACCCATGAAAGATTCTTATAATCTAGCAGATTGAACAGTTTGAGTTATTCACTGTTCAATATCACAAGTGCATGTCCTGCAGGTGGGTTAAAATTACAATACCCCACATTTATTGGGCACACTGACACACACGATATTGTATACATGCCTGATAAATTTAGACACTAACCTCTCTAGATCTCATTAGGTACCGCACTAACCTCCCACGTAACACAGCTAGCGTCTGGTTGTCAAAGTCAGGCGGGCTTATACCTAGAAACAAATACTCATATTCAGATATCTCATTTACCAAAAAAACATGTTTCTTTATTGAATCATTTTCGATGATAATAATATTGCGTATCCTTTTTAAATTTTTTTATTTTAACATAAATTTCAAGTTGAATCACTTTTATAATACAGTTTTAATGCAATATTATTTATTTTAAAGGGACACTGTCCATAAGTAAGCAGATATTGAGCATAACAAAATCTCTCTCTGACTTTTATTCAGTGAAATGTTACATATACATGAAAACTTGAGCATAGACCCAAAGAAGTGGGACCCACTTTATTTTCCTTTTCCGCTGATCACATGACTTCCATTAGCACATTAGGTTTTTAGTATGTATTGCGCAATATGTATAGCCCGCTTAGCTCAGTCACGAGCGATGTAGACAATCTCGCGCTCACTATTATTACCCGAGAGTGTAATTTTAATTCGGGCTGCGAGTTCAAACGCACAAAGCGGCACTTCTTTTTTTGCACCACGATTGAATTCCGTTAAACAATCTTGCATTTAAATAGTACATATTCAATAATGTTTAGTGTAATGTTTGTGAACGTAATTAGTGTGTGTTTTATAAGCTAAAAGTTACGGACATTGTCCCTTTAAGTGTTAAAATCAAATAGTTCAAAAGATAACAAATAACAATCACCGTTACAAACTCCTACTTGAAAATATGATATACAGACCTGTAACACTATCAACCAACACCTGCCATTTGGGAAGTTCCTGTTCTAAATGTCTAATTTCCTTCTTGTTTCTTCTGTCCGCAATGCCTAACTCTGAAACAGTTATAGAAACTGTTAGTGGCTGCATGATGCCTATGTACAGCATTTCACTACAATGACCCAACTTAAATCCTAAAGGTCTGACAGTATTTTTTTTAACCTTCTTTTACAGAAGTTTCTCAGCAAAAATGTATGGTAGGAAAAGCGTAAACAAAATAAAAAGGAAATTTTCAAATTAGCATAAAATCAGGATTTATTCGTCGAAATAGGTAGATTTAGGTAAACATGGGTATAAAATTCAAATGCCAGAGACAATGTTTTGGAAATCATCATTTTTTTTATAAGTACATGTATTACCAAAATATAAGGGTAGGAGATTTGAGGCTCTTAAAAATGAAAAGACTGGTCAGCCTATAAAACCACAGACCTAATAACAAATAGATTGGACACTACGAAAATAATCTAAATTGCACGTGGCACAGTGCGAAAATTTCACAAAATATTTACCAACTTTAAACACACACATCATGAAGAGTTTTATAGATACAATTCTCATTCATGCCAAATCCCATCACAAATTTAATATTCTTACCAATGATAGTATTTTGCTTTTTCTTACATTTAGAGCAAAAAGGTGTTTGACGGAAACTTTGACTATGTCAAATCCTTGATTTTAAAGAGAAAAAGTGAAAAATGATGATATTTTTAACTATAAACATATTTTTATACAATTTCTTACTTAGGAAGTAAGCATCAATTATTATAATCGCATTTTGCTAATTACTATGAATCTTTTGAATGTTTCTCATCAAAATCAGTGAATAATTGATAAAGAAGATAGAAAGAAAAGTTAATGTGTCACGTGATATTTTGGTTACTTCATTGATTAAGATAGGAAGTTTCCTATCTGTTTATTAATATGTCTGTGATAAAACTAAACTTACCATGCTCAATTGCATCATCTTTTGCTTCTCTGAAAAACAAATGAGCAAGTTTATCAGAGTAATCAATCTGGCTCGACTTATATAGGACTGGGTAGACAGAACAAAGCGAACTTTTAGTTGAACAAGAAAAGTATAACACATGCGTTATATGTTGACGAATTTTAATAATGGGTTAGTTTGTGGAGGCTTTGTTCAATTCACATACCTGTAGTCGTCGATATGGACATGACAGGAAGATAAAGTGAAGAATTAAAAGATACTGTATGAATACAGATAAGTTTTATTTGGTCTTAGGTATACATTATTATACATGTTAAAGGGAACATATTCAAGTATATTCAATTAAACGATTTACACCTGAGCTATTACAAAGGGAATTTCAGTGACCATGCTACAATATAATGTGAAAGTCATATTTACTTAAATTTTACAAGTGATTATCATATGGGCCCTATTTATGTTCATGTTTTAGTTGTATTCAGGCTCAAAACCGCTTCGGAGTTGCCGTTAATGCAATCAACTTTGCATTTTAAATGAATTACAAGTGATCTTATAAAATATTTCTTTACTTCATTAAAATACTCAAATATAAATGGGTGCGGAAATGTCTACGGTAAAAATAGTTAGATGCTGAAACGTCTAGATGCCGATTTGTCTAGGTGTTTATATGGTTTGGTGCCGAAACGTCCTGAATCGATCTTGATCACACAGATGCAAAAACTTGAGAATTGTCTGCATTTCTTAATAAGCATTTTTCATTTACTGATCATTGGGACCCTGGTTTTACTGATCATTGGGACCCTGGTTTAATTAGACCAATATTCTATAAACACAATAGTTTTCGTCTAGAAAACATACCACACAATCATACTGTTACTAGCTGGAGGATTCTGCTGTTTTGTTTTTATCCAAATACCTATTTTACTTACCAATGGCTTGAGCAACAAAGGTAGAGCAAAACTCTCCAAAAGAATAATAGTTGTTTCCAACCAAAGAACATATTTCCATAGTTGTTTGTTAAAGGCGAACTAAGCACTTAAATTATGAAGTATTTACTCTCCTTGTGTTTTATTGCGTGCATGAAAAGTTTTTAACTTTATTTGTGGAACATTTTGAATGTCAGACTCACAGAAAACGCTCCGTCCTTATGACCTAAACTGTAAGCATAAACATTTATTTGTGATGTTTTTTTTCATGAAACTGTCGACGTGACAGGAAGTCTGAACTCTATAAAGCACCAAAACTTTGTAATGGTGTGTACCAGAAGGGTGTTCCACGGAACACTTGTGTTGCTTGCCGGGTTCTTATTTCAAAGTTATGAGCTTGTAGGCCTTGAGCCAGGACCCAAAATTTTCGATATTGTTACCAACTCAAGGGACAAATTCTACCATCACTTTTTAAAAAGAGCAATGTATATAGATTTAATTTTTCCATGATAGCAATCTGGAACAAGTAGCTTATATAAAAATAATCGAACATTAATAGGTTATCATTGTAGCGCTTTCATATAAGTTTGTGATGTTCATTTTTGAATGTCATGCTTGTGTGAGTAATTATTGATGTACTTTTTAAAGATGCACTTACGTTTACAATTCATTAAAATACATAAAGCGTAAATAAGCTCTTTTTTAGCACTGAATTCAGTTTAAAATCTCTATTTTGCTTCAATTAGAAGTCAATTTACCCCTCCCACTATTGACACATTTTTATGCATTTAATGTTGTCAATATGTTTTACATTATATGTGTAAACTTGTAAGAATCGGTAATTTACAACCTGTCTACATGATTTAAATAATATTATAACATGAATAAGGGATTGTTTTGATAGGTTGATGAAATTAAGTACTAAGCAATGTTCATGGCATTGCACATATATGTTCAGTAAGCCTGATAAGTTGAGGCACATGCCAAACTAGAAGTATAAGCCTTCCTCAAGGTAACTGCAACATAAATAGTATCGACATGTTCTGATATATATATATACTGCACAGACGACATTATTATACGGCATATTGCAACGCAAATTTTAAAAGTTGTCAATTTTAATACTTTTTAATTACAATTTATGCATATTTTAAGGATTTTTACACCTGATTTACCCCATCCATATACAACACAATGAAGAATTCTGCATATGAAATGTAAAAATAGTAGTATATGCATTTGCACGAACCATTTTTGTGTTACTGAAAAAAGAATCGACAAAGATGAATTGATTTGAATTGGGGTTTTACGGCGCACCAACACAAACATGTTATATGGCGCCAACAGGAATGAACATTCGATCCGGCTCACTCTTCATTAGAACTGCGGAGTTGCTGCAAATTCTTTAGTAAACACTCCATTTTTCGCTGGAGCCACGATCACTGCCACCACTGAGGTAGCACCTGAAACAATACAGGTTTCATGATAAAAATAATGAACAAAAATGACAACATGAACATGATTTCGGGGAAATTTTACTCTTCTGCCTGGATATGCAGTGGTCATATTCATGCCCGGGAACCACACGGCATCGACGAAGAAATATCTTTAGGGTGATACCCATATCACTGTACTAACTACTTACCATGGCAACTATTTGTTAGTATTGGTGCAGTTGTTACAATATCACCTTCTTAGGATATGTATCTAAACATAGGTTGTGATGTTCTCCGTACTTGATTTAGAGTATGGAATTAACTAGGATAGTAAGCATAACCTCTATCCATTGCTTCAACAGGCTGTATGCGCTCAAGCAGGATGACTGCATTAAAATACATACAACAAAAATGTTAACCCTCATTAAGGTTATATCCAAAAAGATGAGTTCACAACGGTCTCTCTTATCTAGCAAGTTAGCATCAAGTTCATGTATGTCGAGTTGCAATATGTCTGCAAGCCTTATATATGCCCAGCTCATTGCTGTTTTGATAAAGTTGGCAATTAATGCCTTGGGATAAAAAAGGACAATTAAGAATACTCAGTACATATTATCTCATTTAAATAATATAACTTAATGTGACAATATAACATACATATAAAATAAAAATAAATAAACGCTTCCAGATAAGAATCGGTACCCATTGCATCGAGATAGATTACATTTAGTGATCACGGTTAGTTTACTGATGTTTACTCTAAAAGCTAAATCCGACATACAGGTGCTGCTGCAGTTAAAGTAGCTATCCCGCCAACAACAGCCACATTCTACAACATATGTACATCGTTTCTATACCTACTGACCACGAGGTATATACATAACTTACATCGTTTGAGAATCAAAACTCTATAGATATAATATAAAAAACTTTAACCAGCCAGACAAAAAAAATAAACATGGATAATTCAATCACGGGTATTATAAGAACCCATGAATAAACATATACTTTTAAGCGACACATATGCATTATAATATGAGCTGAACACCTGGATAGAGTTTTGATAAACTGTGTTTGTAGCGTAATTTTATCGTAATTTGACGGGTTATTTTAAAATGTGTATAACAAACACCTAAAAATCAACAGTTAAACCGTAAAATGCCTTTTCCTTTTCTTTCTGTTTTTTTTTGCAATTAGTTTTATTAAAAGTCATCTTCTCTGTATATTTCAGTTCGCTTAAAACATTAAAGTGATTTTATGAAAAGTGTACAACTTCAAGCCATAAATAAGAGACCCACTCGCCTTGTCTCAAAGTGCTCTCATGTTTTAAAAAACAATCACAATTTCTTTATATAAATCTGTAAAACTGTCACCCCCATAGTGGCCATATTTGACCCCATTGTCGCCATTTGAACTAACTAGGTAGAGGATCATAAGCTTATGATACATGCAAACTTTTGAGGTATCCGAGAAGCTGTTTGAATATGTTTTCCTATATAATTCAATGTTATAGTGTGACCCCCGGGACATGACCAAATTTGATTCCAGGCTTGATTTAAGGGACACCATTTAAATTATTTGGTACAGGACAATAATCTTAAGCTACATGTAGCTTATTAGACCTCTAGTTCTTGTAGTTTCAGAGAAGAAGATGTTAATAGACGTTCCTACATAACTCTATGTAAATATGTGACTCCCGGGACTGGGCGAAATTTGACCATAAGATCACGATTTGAACAAAATAAATTGGTAGAGATCGATACTCTTATGCTACATGCATCGTCTTAGTCCTCTAGCTCATGTAGTGTCAGAAAAAGAATATTTGTATGGACTTTCCTATATAACTCTTTGTAAAACTTTGATCCCAGAACCGGGCCATAGTTGGACAGAGTCACGATTTGAACAAACTTGGTAGAGAACCATAAGCTTATACAATATGCAAAATAGTAGACCTCTGGCTCTTGTTTTGTTTAGAGAAGAGATTTTAAAGATGCTTCTATATGACTCTATGTAAGTATATGACCCCTGGGGAGGAGCCAGATATGACCCCACGGTCAACATTTTAACAAACTTGCAAGTGGACCATAAGCTTATGCTTCACGCATAATATGGGACCTCTAGCTCTTACAGTTTTAGAGAAAATTATTTATTTTTAAATATATCCTATATAACTCTATGAAAAATGTTTACCCCCGGGGCTGGGCCATATTTGACCCTAGGGTCACCATTTTATAAATACTTGGTAGAGGACCCTAAATGTATAATACATGCAAAATATAAGACCTGTAGCTCTTCTAGATTCAGCGAAAACGATTTTTTTTAAAGAAACACGAGTTTTGCTTAAAAGGGGGAGATAACTCTAATAACAGGAATCAGCTACCCTGTTCACATTGCTATCATGGATTTTTTGTTTCTCTACAAGGTACTCAATTACATGGTACTAGTAAGAATTTGTCCCTTGAGATGGTAACAAAAAAGTATATTGCTCACGGTCTATTGGTTAGGCTGCAGGTTAAAGTTCTATGAAGTGGGGCATAACTCTGCCAAAACGAAATTATTGGACATGAGTAATAACATTCCTTTTGGTTAGATAAAGATATGTGTTAAGTTTTACAAACATAGGTCAAATACTTTTCAAGTTATGGCCAAGGTTAGGTTTCAGGTTAAAGTGTGATGGACGGACAGATGCTCGATAATGGACAAAGTGATCCCTAAGTGTCTGCCATGCTATACAGGCGACACAAAAACGTAACAAGGCATGCAGACCATCTACATGTAGTGACAATTTAGGAGCATATGATAGTGTATACAACAGAACCAAGCATATTGGTCTATGCTACATGTATTCTGACAATTTGAATGCAAATTATTAAGGATGATAAAACTTACTTTAAATCCTCGTCTGTAAGCAGATCTTCGGCATCAGAAAAGTTGAGTACATGGTCACCACGAGGCATTGGCTGAACTGAAAAGTAGTTGATGTTAGGTAAACAAAAGAGTGTGGGGAGAGTTAAAAAATTCAGTGGATTTGTTTGCACTTTTTATAGCCAGTATTTAGTCATATTCCCAATGCCACAATTCCAGTGTTTTTTCCTATATTTTTGGAACATAACTCATACTATCGCAGTTAGAAATGTTAGTGTTTCTTTAATAGCATATCTTTTTTTCCCAATTTTGAGACAAAAATTCATTTGGAATTATTGAGTATAAAACACGTTTGAATGCCTCTGTTGATCTTGGTATACAGTAAACAGTATTAATGATACACTTATGAAATAAATGTTTTACAGTTTCTCCCCCAAGCCACAATTTTATGAAAAATCGCAGTAACATTTCCAATTTTATTTTTAGGGGAAAATCACACTAAAATTCCCAAATGTGATAGTATGGGTTATGTTCCAAAAATATAGAAAAAAACAGTGGAATTGTTCAACTTATACAAGTTTTTCTATATATAACTATGTAAAACTATGACATGGACATTATTCAAACAAAGCTTTGACAGAGGACCATAAGCTCATACTATATGCGGAACATTAGCAATCTAGCTCTGATAGTTTCAGAAAAGATATGTTTTTACATTTTTAGTCATAAACAAACTTGGTAGAGGATTACAAGCTACTGCTACATACAAAATATATGACAGCATACATGCAATATACGAGAGAGCTATGCCTTTAGTAATGGCAGCCATCTTGATTGACCTAATTTGATCAAAGCCATCAATCATCCATGTGAAATTTGGTCTACACCAGCCATGGGCAAGCATTCCTGAGGCGAAATCGTTTAGAACAAAAGTTCACGTTGGACCGATGAGGAACGAATGATGGACAAAGCGTGATCTCAATAGCTTACATTCAAACTAAAAATCTCTAGTGAGATGAAAAGTTTTTAATATCGCATGTGGTAAAACCCAATCTTAAATGGTTGAAAATGAGAGAAAACAAAGTTTGACTCCTGACTGGTTAATAACTGAAGTTTGAAGTCTTACCTGATTGGTCTGGAAGTAGGTGATATTGTTTCATCAGAAGCCAATGGCTGTGAAGGGCTCTTGCAGTTCTAGTAGGGTAAAAAACTTCCGGATTTTTGTCGAGAAGATCCTGGAAATTCTCAAGTGAAGGTGTGCTCGTCTGTAATAAATCAAATAAAATGTGTTATTGCAATGCATACAGCTGTGCAAATCTTCATCCAAGGTTTTGTCAAGTTTCTCAAAGCAATCGATGTCCTTCTTGTTTCTTGAGGTAAGATGAAGATGTGTGAAGATGTGTGTGAAGTTTTCTAAACATAGGTGAAATATTTTTCAAGCTATGGCCAAGGTTAGGTTGCAGGTTAAAGTGTGATGGACGATGACAAAGTAATCCTAAGTGTCTGCTATACGATGCAGGCAATACAAATATTTTTTTGAGAATATCTAAAAACACAAAATTATATATATGTGTATATAATATTATATATATTTTCTTTTTAAAACCATTTCTATGGTAAAGACAAGGTCTATTAATATCAGAAAAAATATCAGAAAAATCTTAATGTACTTTATTGCAGAAGGCACTTTTCCACAACTGAGTTTTTACATGTTTGAAGTTTCAGAAATACATATAGGTCGAGTCATGCCCCAGCAACAAAAAGAACGATGGACACGCAGGGTAGAACTATTTCTTGTCACAAACCATGGTTTAGAGATTATATATTAAACGTTCAGGTATTTCCGGTGTTATCTTACCGAGCGTATCTTGCCAAGCACAGTCTCCTCTGCCTTACTGTAGACGGCCTTGGCTTGCACAGATGCCAGAACGTCTGGGTGGAATTGCTTCATGGCCTGCACAGATAACCTGTAGAGATAGACATTATTAGACTTGTAATACAGAGTATCAGATAAGGTGTGCATCAGTGTATTATTTAATGCAAACAGTAATAACATGTAACTGAATATCTAAGTAACAAAAATGCATGCAGTATGCAGTTTTATGCAAACTAGCATTTTTTTTGGTGCAATTTTGAAATTGTAACACCCACCCATAGATGCAAAAAATGAGTAAAGAACCAAATTTCAGAAAATAGTGTTTACCCATAGATGTTTATTAAATTGCCTTCCCGGGGTCACTGGTATGTTTTAATGGAACAGCCATTATGTATTAATTCATAGAAAATAAAGCACATTTACTCGTTTAATGGGTTATGAACACTGTACAGGTACTCCAGACAGTGGAGTTGAATTTGGGTTTTACGGCGCACCAACACAAAAAGGTTAAATGGAGCCAACATGAACGAACATTCCAGACTCAGTCTCCATTTACATCTAGTTAAATGTAGGCAGAATGGGCCTAGAACCTTCTGACACCTGCAGAACTGCGGAGTTGCTGCAAATTCTATTGTAAACACTCCATGTTTCACTGGAGCCACGCTCATCGTTTTCTGCCACCACTCAAATAGCACCTGAAACAATACAGGTATGATGATGAAGACCTTTAACGAACCTGGCAAAAAATGACAAAAGGAACATGAATATGAATTCGTGCGGAATTTAACCACTCTGCTTAAATAAGCAGTGGCCTTATTCCTGCCTGGGAACCACAAGAGGCCACTCTAGACAGAGGGAAAAACACACATTGAACTGACTGCTATGGTTGTACTTACTTGGATATGACGGGGTCATACAGCAAGCTGTACCACCTCTCCTGTATTTCCTTCAGCGTGAACTTACAGGAAAACTTGACACCTAGAAAAACTGCAGTCAGATCATTTGTCTGCAATAGAATATTATATATTTATTGGCTAGAATAAACAACATCGCAGAAACATATTTTGAGGAGTACCCATGCGCAATAAATAACAACATCATCAACAGCAAAAATGTAAAAGAATTGTGCATAAAACATCAATACTGGAAGGCCACGGCCTGAATGTCGAGCCCTTTTGTGAACTTGGTTCGAGCTTTCATTTATATAAAGACATTGACAAAGTTTCATAAAGATCAAATAATAAATAAGTTGCTAGAGTGTTCACAAGGCAGAATATGGCATTTTTCAGCAAACCAAGGGCCATAACTCCCATGAAACTAATGCGATCTGGTTTTCTAACTTGTCTGAGCTTTCACTGATATAAAGGTCCTGGCAAAGTTTGGTAAAGATCTGATTAATAATGAATGCCCCATGGTGTTCACAAGACAAAAGTTGGTCAGTAGAGCTAAAAACGTTTTTACACATCTACCGTCCCTATTTCCACCCCCACCCCCACCCCCAATTTAACAGGAAACACACACGTATATTATTTTCTTTGGCCTGAAATATATATCTTGTGCAATATAATCAATAATTACAATTTGCTTTGAACAATTCGATCAAATATTTATGAACAATGATTTGCAAATATGTAAGTCATGTCGGAAAACAAACAGGCCTCCATGAGTTAAAAAGAAACTAAAACTATCACTGAAGGTGATGAATACCCCCGCTTTTGTAAATTCTAAGTCAAACAAGGGCCACAATTCTGTAATAAATTAGGCAATCAACAATGGATGATGTAGAGGGATATAGGGTCATCAGTTGTTATGTGTATATGAAGTCTGAGAACAACCGATTCAAAACTGTTTGAGAAATGTTATTAAAGTGTGTTAAGCAACGAGAAAAAGATGTTATGAAACGCGATGCTAAGGACTGATTCCTTTGTGAAAGCAGGGATATAATTAATGAAGACTGCCTCTAGTCCCTTATGTGAGACATACATGTACAAATTATAGATACTGGTACCTGTTGTACAGCTGTGATAAGGGCCAGATCATCTGTTGGTTTCCATCGTCCCAGGTCCTTTGTGGAGGCCGGTGCTGGTGGCTGGAAGGACAACATATCATTGAGAGCCACTCTCACAGAGAGGGAAAGAATAGTGGAGTGAAACAAAGTTGTTTGTGAACTTGTGTCTGCCTTATACAAAGAGTAATGCGTCAGTGCCTTTTACTATCAAGTTTATAAGGCAAGGCTGAAAAAAACAAGAATGGCGAGGTTCTACCAAGCCATTCTGCGTTTTCGTGTCTAACCTAATAAATTTGATAGCAAAAGGCACTGATATAATATTCTTTTTAGGCTAAAAAAAGAAAATACCTGTGTTTCCGGTGGCCCGACCGACCCTATTTTTAAGGGGCCGACCATAAAACTTTTTATGAAAAAAATAATAAAAAAATTTGTTCTGAACAATGATTTATCACAATATATCGAGGTAAACTAACATCACAGAGAAACTTTCAGTTGTATCATGAACTTGTATGAGGTTTATGAGATAAATACATGTATAATCTCACAATATCTTGCTCCAAATAAAAAAAATTAGACCATGAAATAGGAAACACACCTATTTTTTTTTGCCTTATCAATTTATCAGTAAATTGTCCATATTTTCTGTATGTTTACTAGTTTTATCTATTAAACAGAATGTTACGCTTGTTGAGGAAACCGTCATATTGTTTTTTCTTCATGCCGCATCATGACATCAGATAATGTTACATACAATAAACGCAAGGAATTCTGCATTGCTTTATCAGTCAGTGCCACTGGCTTGCATTATGTTACTATACAAGCATATAGTACACCGAATGCCAAAATCACAATACCCACTCATTTTTCCAGATTTTTTTAAATACCTGTTTACTATTCGATCATTTCCTAGACGGTAGGGCATATTTAGGTAAGCTAATGTTGCAGAAACGAAGAATAATGTATATCTGACCCGAGCGCAGAGCGAAATTTACGCGTCCACCCCTCAAATTGTCTTTAACATCTCTGTGATTCATGTTTAACTGTTTAATAATATGAACATTATCAGAGTACCAAACATTACATACCCTCACTTTTTGCTTTCTTGAACGATTTCTTGATCTTGAAGTCTGAAAATGAAGTTTCCATGTATATGATTCATATGACCTGAACAGACGGTCACTCTTCTAGAAAAAGCCTAATGTACCGGGTACTACCCCATTAAAACTTTAGGAAGCATTCAACTAATAGAAACACTTAACTAACAGTAGTAGTGAATCAGTGGTTGAGAGGGTCAAGACACTGTTTTTGCAACCTTATCACCTCTCGCCAATTTGAATAAAAAGGAAGATCGACTTGTGAGAAAGTGATGTCTTAGGTATACAGTAATGGTTCTTCTCCGGAATTAGCGGGTGATCTGCCTCCATCAAAATCTACCTTCATATATAGCCTAAAATGGTAAATGATGTTCATCCCCAAACAAACAAACAAATACGAGGGAGTGGAACCATAAATGCAAGTTGTAGCAGTCACTGACATTTCCTTTGTATTTACACAGTTGTAATTCATTTAATTGAAAATAATAATAATTGTACACTAACTACCAGTTATCGGAAGCTAAGTATGGCAGACAGATGAAATGCACGCGCTGTAAAACGAAATGCTTCACCCATCTCGATGTTTAAATCAACCAACTTGATGATACCATACTCTATCTATTACTTTAGGCTATTGAGTGAATTACCTTGCAAACCTTTCCAACTGAGACTTTCTTCTTCTCGGGCAGCGCCATTACTGTACTCATTTCTTTCTTCACTATTTCTTTTATTATCTTCTCAGGCTCAAAAAATTGAGGCCCTGATGCTGCAAGAGAAATAGTTTACCTTCTGTTATTTTCTAAAAAGCTGTTACTTTATTTCAAATAGAAAGAAAAGCCCTGGTCTCTACAGTTTGAAATATGTGGCCAATATGAGAAAACAGGCAGCCGAATAACCGTCTTTTTCAGAGGGCTGGCGTAGCGCAGTCAGTAGCGCGGCGGATTTGTAACTGGAGGCCCCGGGTTCAATCCTCCGTGGTGCCACTGAGTTTCGTCGGTGTGTTCTTGGACAAGACACTTTCGCTTAGCCTCGTCCGTTGAATGGGGACATAAACCGGGCGGTCTCGTGTATCGGTCTATCCTCAGAGCACGTTAAAGAACCACAGGAATCTATTCGATAATAAGAGTATGGCACAGTTCCCTGATTCCTATGTATCCTTCCCCTCTCTCTGGGGCGGCTCTAAATAACATATACTGTGTTGTGAGCCGTTAAACAACATTCAATTCCATTCAATTCAGATTTTACAAAGGCTGAATGCATGCTAAATTGTATGGTCCAACATCGACTCAGTGCTCCAGAAAAACACTTCTGGCAATCTATAAAAGCAATAGAAAAATTGATCTAACATTACCTTTCCTATCTCTTGTCCTTTCTTGTTTCAGTAAACTAGATTCCACAACTTCGTCGTCAAAGCGCTTCCTCTTGATCGACCGTTTAGAACTGCGCCGTCCCAGGGACCCGGACAGGTCCGGAGTAGGCATATATCTTGTGACATGATGGTGCGGGGTAAGCATAGTAGATTTAGGGGTCATTGTTGTCCCAGGGTGCTGGGTTGACATAGCGGGTCTAGGTGTGGTGACAACAGGCTGGGAAATTGGCAAGGAGGTCATTGTTGGGGCCGAGCTTCCTTCCGTGTAAGTTTCCATTGTTTTATTTGATTCAGTTTACTGTAATAAAAGTGCAGGTTTATAAATACATGTATGATACATTTGTTCAAACAGGGCTGAGACAATGTCAAATAACTTTCTGTGCTTTTGATAAGGCCAAAATAAAAACAAGAAGCCCAAGAGGGCCTGTAGACGCTCTACTGGCTAACATGGCTCTTATAACATCAATGAAGCGAGAGACTGCCATTTACGTTTTTTTGAAAGTTTTGGGCAAAATACAGCTTATCAACTAAATCAAGGGCCATAACTAAAGAATCTGGTAAAGTTTGGTAAATATCAGATAAAAAATGAAGGCCCTACCGTATTAACGAGGCAAAATATAGCATTTCTAACTAAATCAAGAGCCATAACTCCTCTGTTACTGGTCCGACTGGTCCAACATAGAGCTAAAAAAAAAAAAATAAAAAAAAAAAATTGAACAAAACAAATAATAAATAAATAAAAAAAAACACATTTTTAAATAAATAAAATTATAATATAAAAAAAGAAAGTCATAAAATCTGGTAAAGTTTGGCAAAGATCAGATGCAAAATGAAGGCCCTATCGTAAAACGAGGCAAATTATAGCATTTTTAACAAAATCAAGGGCCATAACTCCGCTGTTACTGGTCCGATCTGTCTGTTTTTTTGACCATGACCGAGCTTTTATTGACATTAACAATCTGATAAAGTTTGGTAGAGGTCGGATAAAAAACAAAGTCTTATTAAGACTCTTAACAAGGCAAAATATAGCATTTTGAACTAAATGAAGGCCCTATCGTAAAACGAGGCAAATTATAGCATTTTTAACAAAATCAAGGGCCATAACTCCACTGTTACTGGTCCGATCTGTCTGGTTTTTGGAACTTGACCGAGCTTTTATTGACATTAACAATCTGATAAAGTTTGGTAGAGGTTGTATAAAAATAAAGTCTTAACGACGCAAAATATAGCATTTTGAACTAAATCAAGGGTCATCGTCGGATACCCCCCGTGTGGTTCCTTCCGTTACTCTCCACTATCACCCGTGGGATATTACGACTGATTTCGGTTGTTTTAGCAGAATAGAATAGAACAGAGAAAGCGATCACATTGGATATCCCAATTACGATGAAAACTTGGGTAAACCAATCAGATCGCTGCATTGCTCTACACGGATTACGACCGAAATCAGATGTAATGTCCCACGGGTGATAGTGGAGAGTAAGGCCTAACAAAAAAATATGTGTGTTTCCGGTTTCCCAACCGACCCTACTTTTTCACCGCCGACCCTAAATATTTTTAGTGAAAAAAAAATAATTTAAAAACAATTTAAAACAAGAGGCCCAAGAGGGCCTGTGGACGCTCTACTGGCTAACATGGCTCTTATAATATCAATGAAGCGAGTGACTGCTATTTATGTTTTCTTAAAAGTTTCGAGCAAAAAACAGCTTTTTAACTAAATCAAAGGCCATAACTTAAGAATCTGGTAAAGTTTGGTAATGATCAGATGAAAAATGAAGGCCCTACCGTATTAACGAGGCAAAATATAGCATTTTTAACTAAATCAAGAGCCATAACTCCTCTGTGACTGGTTTTCGAACTTGTCCGAGCTTTCATTGATATTAACAATCTGTGCAAGTTTGGTAAAGATCAAATAATAAATAAAGGTCCTAGAGTGTTCACAAGGCTTAATATGGCATTTTCCTGCAAAACAAGGGCCATAACTCCGTTGAAATTATTTCGATCTTGCCGGTTTTTGAACTTGTTCGAGCTTTCATTGATATAAAGACACTGGCAAAGTTAAGTAAAGATTCGATTAATATTGAAGGCCCTAGAGTGTTCACAAGGTAGGAAATAGCATTTTTCAGAAAAAACAAGGGCCATAACTCCGGTGTTAATGATCCGATTTAGCTGGTTTTCAAACTTGTTCGAGCTTTCATTGAAATTAACAATCTGTGCAAGTTTGGTAAAGATCAAATAATAAATGAAGGTGCTAGAGTGTTCACAAGGCAGAAAATGCCATTTTTCAGAAAAAACAAGGGCCATAACTCTGGTGTTAATGATCCAATTCAGCTGATTTTCGAACTTGTTCAAGCTATAATTGGTATTAACAATCTCTGCAAGTTTGGTAACGATCAAATAATAAATGAAGGTGCTAGAGCCTTCACAAGGCAAAAAATGGAAATTTTCAGAAAAAACAAGGGCCATAACTCCGGTGAAATTATTCCGATCTGGCTGGTTTTCGAACTTGTCCGAGCTTTCATTAATATTAACAATCTGTGCAAGTTTGGTAAAGATCAAATAATAAATGAAGGTGCTAGAGTATTCACAAGGCAGAAAATGTCATTTTTCAGAAAAAACAAGGGCCATAACTCTGGTGTTACTGACCCAATTCAGCTGATTTTCGAACTTGTTCAAGCTATAATTGGTATTAACAATCTGTGCAAGTTTGGTAATGATCAAATAATAAATAAAGGTGCTAGAGCGTTCACAAGGCAGAAAATAGCAATTTTCAGAAAAAACAAGGGCCATTACTCAGGTGTTACTGATCCGATTTGGCTGTTTTTCGAACTTGTCCGAGCTTTCATTGATATTAACAATCTGTGCAAGTTTGGTAAAGATCAAATAATAAATGAAGGTGCTAGAGTGGTCACAAGGCTTAATATGGCATTTTTCAGCAAAACAAGGGCCATAACTCCAGTGAAATTATTCCGATCTGGCTGGTTTTCGAACTTGTCCGAGCTTTCATTGATATTAACAACCTTTTAAAGTTTGGTAAAGATCGGATGAAAAATGAAGGCCCTATTGTGGTAACAAGACAAAAGTTAACGACGGACGACGGACGGACGGACGACGGACAACTCGCCATCCCATAAGCTCTGCTGGCCTTCGGCCAGTAGAGCTAAAAATAAATAAATAAATATTACAATCAAACAACAAATATTTTTATTTAAATGATAATTTTATTAGCCAGAGTAGTTAAACATCTAATCTGGATCCAAACTGTTTGCAAAGGTTATCAAGAAGTTGCCTTAGTACAAAAATGGCATAATATATGCGAACAGTATATATCTAAAAAAAAAACTTTTTCCTACTTACCTACCCTAACTTTTTGACAGGGTGAAACCAGAAACACACATATTTTTTTTTTTTAGGCCTAACGAAACGAATCACATAGGGGGTATCCGACGATGATAACTCTGCTGTTACTGGTCTGATATGAATGGTTTTCGAACTTGTCAGAGCTTTCATTGATATTAACAATCTGATAAAGTTTGGTAAAGATCGGATGAACAATGAAGCCCCTATCGTCTTAACGAAGCAAAATATAGCATTTTTAACTAAATCAAGGGCAATAACTCTGCTGTTAATGGTCCGATCTAGCTGGTTTTCGATCTTGTCCGAGCTTTTATTGATATTAACAATTTGTGCAAGTTTGGTAAAGATCAAATAAAAAATGAAGGTGCTAGTGTTCACAAGGCTTAATATGGCATTTTTCAGCAAAACAAGGGCCATAACTCCGGTGAAATTATTCCAATATGGCTGGTTTTCAAACCTGTCTGAGCTTTCATTGATATTAACAACCTGTTAAAATTTAGTAAAGATCGGATGAAAAATGAAGGCCCTAGAGTGTTCACAAGACAAAAGTTAACGATGGACTCGCCATCTGGCCCTTGGCCAGTAGAGCTAAAAAAGGGTTGTTTCCGCTAAAAAAAAAAGGGTAGGTAGATAGGCAAACCTTTTTTTTCGTCCTTTTTTTTATTATTAATGACTTTATTTTTGTTTATGAAAAAACACTTTTAATATGATAAAAAAATACTCGGGAAGGTATTAATACCTAGATACTACATGGTTATGGCCCTTTTTCAATATTTGGTAATGTACACTTGAAATCCCAGGGGACGTGGGTTTCATTCTCACTGGAGAAATGTATAAAAAAAGTTGTCTCTTGCAATAAAAAAAAGTTAGGGTTGGCGGCTAAATAATAGGGCCGGTCGGGTTAGCGGAAACAAACACTTTCTTCTTTTAAGCCTAAAGAACGATTGCCGTTAAATACAAAAGGAGATTTTTGAGGAATGGCTCCGGTGAGAATTCTGTTCTCGTAGATAACAGGTAAGATTCCTGTGGTGGGGTCACGTCCCAGGTTGTTCAACTATAAACTTGCACTCAAAAAGTTACACATGCAAAAGTGTGCTTTGTGAATCACTGATTATGGGGTGTTTTACAAATTTTAACGGGGATAAAAACTAGTATTTTTTGTATCTCTTTTTTTTTTCTATTCTGAAAAATATTAAGGCAAAATAAATAATAATTAGTTTCTGGTCTTGTTCCCAAAACAATATGGGTAGGTAATTTTTTTTTTTTTTTTTTTTTTAATTATTTCTTACTATACTACATTTGTAAATCCACTTCAAGAACATCAAAAGCATGGTCCATTATAAAACGGACACTTACACACCTTAAAAAACTTAAACAATCTTTTATTTATTTTTTTGGGAGACCCATAAAAAGTGTAGGGGTGGGGCCTAAAACAGAAGAAGACCAGAAATTAACCTATTTTTTTTGGCCTAAAAATATTTAAAACTAGACGGGGTTGATTTTGTAACAAAAACATTTGTCTCCCCCACACTCTCATAGTAATGCATATAAACCAACCTGACTGAAAGTTGCGCTCTGCATGTCGTCTCGATACGGTGAACATTTGTGCAAAGTCATTGCAAAACCCCTATTTTTTTTTAAAGAGATATGGATATAATATATCGTGCATATGAACTTTGACCTTCACCTTGACCTCGAATTGACATGGCTGAAAGTTGTGCTCTGCACGTCGTCTCGATATGGTGAACATTTTGTGACAAATTATTTCAGAATCCCTCTATTGGTTCAAGAGATATATGGAGCGGACACAAAATATAGTGCATAATTTATGACCTTCGACCTCGTAAGTGTGACCTTGACCTTGAACGGACGTGGCTGGAAGTTGCGCTGCTCTGCACGTCATCTCGATATGGTGTACATTTGTGCCAAGTTATTTCAAAATCCCTCAAGCGGTTCAAGAGATTTGGAGCGGACACGAAATATAGTGCATATGACCTTCGTCCTCTACGTGTGATCTTGACCTTGCACGAACGTCGCTGAAAGTTGCGCTCTACATGTCTCGATATCATATAAATCCATTTCTTGAGTCATAAAAAGACCATAATTATGATATATGTATGTTGAATGTTTGAATAACCACCGAGTGTGAATGCCAACACATGCTAAAAATATCACTGTAATGGTGAGCACTTGTGCCAAGTTATTTGAAAATCCGTCCATGAATGCCAGAGTTATTGACCGGGCACAATTTGACTTTTGACCTCCAAGTGTGACCTTGACGACCTGGGTTTTGCGCGTGACACATCGTCTTGTTATGGTGATCCCTTGTGCCAAGTTATTTAAAAATGCCTGCAGGGGTTGTGACGTTACGGTCCGGACACGAAATTGCGTACCTGTTTTTGACCTATGAACTGCAAGTGTGACCTTGACCTTTGAGGTACGGACCTGGGTTTTGCGCGCGACACATCGTCTTGTTATGGTGATCACTTGTGCCAAGTAATTTTAAAATCCCTGCAGGGGTTGTGACGTTACGGTCCGGACACAAACTTCAGAAAGACGGACAGAATCCGGACGGACGGTGCGATTACTATATGCTCCCGAAAAGTCAGAAATTTTTTCGGGGGCATAAAATAGGTCTCCTTATGTTAGGAATTTTGCATGCAGTTCATTTGTTTACATTTCTTACCTCACCCCTGGACAAATTTTCATTTTTAATCATTTTGTGATTTTATTTGCAATTCCATTAATTTAATTACTGAAGCCATTGATTCCATGTACTGTAGCTATGGGTCAGCCCCTGGAATTGCTTTTACAAATCTCTTCATTAACCACCCCTACCTTCCCCTGAAAAAATTAATCCCCAGAGTTTACTGTTCTAATGTTATACATTGTATTGACTAAACACGTGTTTTTATGTCTCCACCCATACTGGGGAGACAAAGTGTTTTTAGCTTGTCTGTCTCTCTGTCCGTCACAAGTCGTGTCCTCTCCATATCTCTTGAACAGCTTGAGGGATTTTGAAATAACTTGGCACAAATGTTCACCATATCGAGTCGACGTGCAGAGCGCAACTTTCAGCCAAGTCCGTTCAAGGTCGAATGTCATATGCACTATATTTTATCTTTATATATTTACATTAATTTTTAATTAACCCATCATTTCTTCATCATTCATCAGTTTTTGAGCACAATAGGACCTATTTGTTGGTTGACGTGCCGTAAAACACCATTCATTCATTCGTGTCCGCTCCATATCTCTTGAACCGCTTTAAGTAACTTGGCACAATTGTTCACCATGATGTATGCTCTTACATTATACTATTGAAGTAAACCAAGGGGGGAAAGTGCGGCCTGTACGGGACTCGAACCCAGGACCTCTCGCTTACAGGGCGAGTGCTCTACCAACTGAGCTAACCGGGCCACCGGGTACCCATAATCACCACACTCCTCTGCCTTTTACATTTCAAGAGCTAGCCTAGCTCTTCCGGTCTCTCAGACCCCCGGTGGCGCTAACCCGTGTTCACCGACTTATCCTCATTGCCAATGAAGTAAACCAAGGGGGAAGTGCGGCCGATACAGGACTCGAACCCAGGACCCCTCGCTTACAGGGCGAGTGCTCTACCAACTGAGCTAACCGGGCCACCGGGTACCCACACTAACCATGACAGAAGATTAGCCATATTTGAGTTTCCTATCTGCCTCAATGCAAAATAGGTCAAGTTTAATAACCAATATCTCTGTTAATAATGGCTTAAAAATTATCAGAATAAAGTCATATTGTCAATTAAAGTTAGATTTATAACTTTGATGTCTTAACCTGTAAATTTCTAGCCAGTATCATAGAAGAAACGTTTTCTGAAAATTGCATGCGCGACGGATTTCGGAAAACCTGTTCGCTATTTTTAGCTCCTGGCAGAAGGGTGCTTGTGATGTAATGGTGTTTTCTTTGGATAACCAATGAAATTCATTATTCAAATAAGATGATAATGTTACATGGAACTATGGGTAATATATGACACTAAAATGCAGTGGAAAATGTTGATTAATTCTAATTTTAAATCGAGGTCAAAGTTGATCAACTTTGAGACCTAGTTTCACATAGAAATAATCCGATGTGAAGGGGCGGTCATATACCATTGGAAAGCATTTTTTTTACTCTTTAAAAAGCATGTTGTCTTTTGTTTTTATCTATTAGCGCATTTTACCGCAATGCCTACAACTAAAACGGGTGATACACGTAACTGTATGAAAGTAGTAGAGCGCAATACACACTTAGCTGATGACGCGGGTTGTTTATACACAAAATCTGGCAGATAAAAATAAAAGATGTTAAGAGTTTAAACTGCAATAACTTTTTTATTGCTAAATGGATTTTGATAATTTAAACGGCATTATTTTTGTTTTTCTTTCCTCGTTTGAGTAGTTAATATGGATTAAATATTATTTTTTTAATCCAAAAATGTCTGTCATGGTTAACCACACTATATACAACTATTTACACTGTCACAACTATAACTGCTGTTGCCAGTCTGGCTAAGCATGGACTTCATCCGATATAAGTTTGCCACTTTGCCTTGTCCCAACCACAAAATTATTCAAATAATAAGAAATGTTTCGTTTGTAAAAAAAAACCGGACAGAAAATTCTAATCGTGTTCGTTAGTTCACTTTTATATGAATGTAATCTGAAAAATGCTTATAACTTAATGAACAATACAACAGAAAATACTTTGAACAAAAATCGTAAACAAATTGTAGACAAAATCGTAAAATTACCCGATGAAAGTGGAAAAGTTCAGATTTTTTCTTTCAGAATGATGAATACTTCGCCATCTTGGTAATGACTAATTCACTGTCAGGAGTAAATGTCATTGTCGTCTTATAATAACTAAATAATCATCATCATCATCATCATCATCATCTTCATCATCATCATCATCATCATCATCATCATCATTCACCATCGTCAAAATCATCATGTGTTGGTCTCAATACAAAGTTCCAGACGGACTCACACCACTATTATCTCCCTTAAATACTAGTGCCCTACAGATGAAGGAGGTAGATAAAAAAAACAAGTTCGCTTTTCTACATTTTACAGGATACATTGATTTATCTTTACCAGGTTCTAAATCTACAGCATTTTAGGAAGAGATCACAGAAAAATGCATGTTGATATAAGATTTCTAGCTAATTCTGCCTCATTTTACACATCATGGGTCTTATCTCCACGGGGTTGTATTTTTGTCTAAATTTTGATAGGTGTCACGCAAACATGAAATTAAAAAAAGTTCAATCTGGTAAATATTTGTTAAAAGTTAATAACATGCAGATATTGGATCAATGAAGAATTTAAGCATAAATACATGCTGCAAAATCTTTTTTATCTCTATGCCACGAACAAAAGAGACGAGAATGTTTAATCATCATCATCTTCATCATCAAAATCATCCTGTGTTGGTCTCAATACAAAGTTCCAGAATTTTTACAAAGCCGAGCTACAATTATTTGCCAAATGTTGTAAAGTACACGTGTGTGTACTGCTAAGGACTCACACCTCAATTAATTTCCCCATAGGGTTACTGTACAGCCTTTTGCAACATCTGAGCTTCAAAGCAGGGCAACAGACATTGTTATTGTTTTAATATCTTCAGTATAGCCACGACCAGTAATTTAAAACAATAAAATACATAAGTTAGCCAGGTTGGTTTTTTTTCTCGCTCATGTTTTGTGAACCCTATGGAAAATACAAAATGCATACACTATCTAGCTGAATATGCGGTGCTTCGGTCAAACAATTCTGAAATTTGAATGAAACCTCATATCAACATGGGATTTTCTGTATCATCTGTCTTTTACACTGCAGATGTATGCTAAAGCAAATAAAACCCTATTTTTTAAATTAAAAATTGCCTAAAATTGAGAAAAAAATGAATTATTTTCTGTTTTCCTTTTGTCTCTGAGGTCCATGAGCTTTCCGAGGAGATAATAGTTTTCCTTTTGTCTCTGAGGTCCATGAGCTTTCCGAGGAGATAATAGTGGTGTGAGACCCTAAGTTGTCTAGACACAAACTGGTAGGATTGTTTTAATCGGCTCGTTTATTAAAAGAACCACACGTCTACTATCCCATGAATGATTTCCTGTAGGTCTAACATCTCAATTAATTTTCCCATGTGGTTACTGTACAGCCTTTCCCAACATCTGAGCTTCGAAGCGGGGCAGCAGACATTGTTGTTGGTATAATATCTTCAGTATAGCCAAGACCAGTAATTTAAAACAATGAAATACATAGCCAGTTTTTTTTTCTCGCTCATGTTTTGTGACTCCTATGGAAAATACAAAATTCATACACTATCTAGCTGAATATGCGGTGCTTTGGTCAAACACTTCTGAAATTTGAATGAAACCTCATATCAACATGGGATTTTTTGTATCATCTGTCTTTTACACTGCAGATGTATGCTAAAGCAAAGAAAACCCTATTTTTTCAAATTAAAAATTGCCTATAATTGAGAAAAAAATGAATTATTTCCTGTTTTCTATATAGGTCCGTGAGCTTTCAGGAGAGATAATAGAGGTGTGAAACCTGAAATCAAACAGCAGTTAAAAATTCTCTACAGTATACATATCGCTGTGTGGGCTTCTTTATGGTGCAATTTAAATTTCTATTCTATATTTATTTAGATAACTTTTACTTTAAGTACGAATTGAATGTTGTTTAACGGCTCATCAACACAGTATAGGTTATTTAGAGCCTCCCCAGAGAGAGGGGAAGGATACATAGGAATTCGGGAACCGTGCCCTCTTATTATCGAATAGATTCCTATGGTTCTTTAACGTGCTCGGAGGATAGACCGATACACGGGACCGCCCGGTTTACGTCCCCATCCGACGGACGAGGCTAAGGTAAAGTGTCTTACCCAAGAACATACCGACGGAACTCAATGGCACCACGGAGGATTGAACCCTGGGCCTCCGGTTATAAATCCGCCGCGCTACCGACTGCGCCACGCCAGGAAACACACACAATACTTCTAACAATACAGACGTAAGCCTTTGTTGTTTTTTTAATCGACTATTAGCATAAAAAGGGAGCTCTTGAGTCCTCCATCCCTATTTCTATATCCTCCATTTTGTGTCCTCCTTCCACCCGCTGCTGCGATGTTATATTCTGGCCTAAGTAAGTGCATCCGTGATCGAGGGGGTACATACGGACTGTTTTGTTTCTAAACCATTCTTACTGCTTCATTCGACGGATGGGGAAGTTAAATGTTTTTAAACCACTCTGAATGCTTCATTCGTCGGATGGGGAAGTTAAATGTTTCTAAACCACTCTGAATGCTTCATTCGTCGGATGGGGAAGTTAAATGTTTCTAAACCACTCTGAATGCTTCATTCGTCGGATGGGGAAGTTAAACGTTTCTAAACCACTCTGAATGCTTCATTCGTCGGATGGGGAAGTTAAACGTTTCTAAACCACTCTGAATGCTTCATTCGTCGGATGGGGGAGTTAAATGTTTCTAAACCATTTTGAATGCTTCATTCGTCGGATGGGGAAGTTAAATGTTTCTAAACAATTCTGACTGCTTCATTCGTCGGATGGGGACGTTAAATGTTTCTAAACCATTCTAACTGCTTCATTCGACGGATGAGGAAGTTAAATGTGTCTAAACCACTCTGAATGCTTCATTCGTCGGATGGGGAAGTTAAATGTTTCTAAACCACTCTGAATGCTTCATTCGTCGGATGGGGACGTTAAACGTTTCTAAACCATTCTTACTGCTTCATTCGTCGGATGGGGACGTTAAACGTTTCTAAACCACTCTGAATGCTTTATTCGTCGGATGGGGACGTTTAACGTTTCTAAACCACTCTGAAAGCTTCATTCGTCGGATAGGGACGTTTAACGTTTCTAAACCACTCTGAAAGCTTCATTCGTCGGATGGGGACGTTAAACGTTTCTAAACCATTCTTACTGCTTCATTCGTAATACGTAGTAGCGTAAAAAGACCAGACTAATGTACACTTAACAGTTATTGTAATGTGATTATATCCACCCTCACTTTAGGAGTTGCGATTACTAAAATAACTATCATTTGGGGGCGCTTGTTCCAGCCAAAGGTTTTTCTGCTGTAGCTTGAGCAATGGAAATAATACGTACATCAATTATAACTGCTCTTTTCAGTGGTAAATAAAAATACCTTAGTTTTGAAAATCGGTTGAGAAATAAATATTTTACAGCCCAGATGATTTTTTGATGGGACTTTTCCATGCAAATTCCTTGTTGGTGTGACAGCAGAAAATTACGAAATTTCAAATAACTTCAGTTAGCCTTCATATTTTGCTGTAAAAAGTTCAGGGTGTCTTAATTTACGAATATCCAACAATAAAACCAAATTTGGATAAACAAATCTTAAATATCTTTTTTTTCTTCAGATTTTTCATGCAGCAGAATTTTGTATTGAAAATACTCCATCAAAACAGCTTTCGCAAATGGTATTTTTTATTTCTCAACCGACTTTGAAAAGTAAGGTACTTTTATTTACCAGTAAAAATGTCCGTTTCACTGATAAACAACTTATTTAGGTACTTGATGAATTTTGTATGAAATGTCCAAATAAACCTTTGGCTGAAACAATGGAATTGGGGTTTTAAGGCGCACCAACACATAAAAATGTTATATGGCGCCTAACAGGCATGAACATGCCAGGCTCATCTTCCATGTACATCGAGATAAAATATGGAAAATGGGCCTAGAACCTTCTCACCCTGAACTGCAGTGTTGCTGCAAATTCTATCGTAGAAACTCCATTTACGCTGGAGCCACGTTATTGTTGTTCTGCCACTGCTCTTTTGATGCGAGCGAGATAGCACCTGAAAAAATGCAGGGATCATGATGAAGACCTTTAATGAACATGAACAAAAAATGATAAAATGAACATGAATTTGGGGGGATTCTACCCCTCTGCCTACCCCTCCAAAGGGATCTGCAGTGGCCCTATTATTTTCCCCGTGACCAAACGGGGACACCCGGGAACCACACGGGGCTGGCTGAAACAAGCGCCCCAAACAAGCGCCCCAAACAAAATAAAGGTGACGATGAGAAATAACATACTTCAGTGACAAAGGCATCCTTAGGCCACGCTTACATTAGTTCACCCAAACGCGGCCTTAGATTTTTCAGATGGATAGGTAGGTAGGAAAATTCATTTTCTTTCTTCCACGTACGTCAGATTATTTTGTGAATGCTGTTTAACCTTTAACCCGCTACATATGGAGCTGGACCGGGTACCATGGGGTCAATCTGGTGGAGCAAAAGTAGTCCCAGGTAAACTATTAAGTTACTGTGAAGCATAGGAGTGGTCAACGACATGGGGCTGGTATGTATTGAATGTTTTCCTTTATTTCTGAAACATTTAACTTGCTTCTGGTGAAAACCTCATCAAAATAGAATGTAAGATGGACATGCTGCACTACTTTTTGTGAAGCACAGTTTGAAGTGTACATTGGTCATTTTGACCTCAGAATTTAAAAAAGAAGGTGGTTACTTTCAGTTTGGAAAATATTTTCGAAAAAACATCAGGTCACGCCATCATCTAAAGCCCATTTTTGTGTTGCACTGGGCCAGACTGATACTACATTGTGTGTGTTATATGGCCAACATAGTTAGTATTGGATATTTTCGTGTAGGTATTTATTAACAACCCTATGTAAAAATAATGGTCGTCTAGGTCCTATATATATAATGGTCTGTTCTTTCTTTGAATTAAGACCATTCCATTTTATGACAAAGGGGTGTTTTGGGGGAAATGACTGATCAACAGACGGACATTGTAAACCTGATCAGCTTACTCGCAGCCTGATCTGGGTTTAGAATGGTCGCACAGGCTATTATAGTCGTGCTTAGCGTTTAACTGTTTGTTTGGACACTACATTTTGCACTAAAGATGATTGCAATATGAAAATCTTAACGTTGTACATACTTTTTTATCAAAAATAATTGGTAAACCAAATTAATAAAGATGAAAAGGAAACGATGTACATTGACTTTTTTTCTTTAAATCCTATTTTACTGGGAAAAATGTTTGGAGTCGGGCCGACCTTTTTTTTGAAACACACACAATTTTTAATTATGGCCTTAGCATAATACGCAGGCTACACGTAAAATAAGAGAATATTATTAGTTTCACTGTTCATTCAATGGTCAAGGAACGCATCGTTAGCCCAATACCCGTGCTGCACGAATGCTAAACAAAGTCGGCCTCACTGTTCATTCTGTGGACTGTTTTTAAAAAAAAAGACATATCCAACCGATTTAACTCCTGATATTCGAAAAACGTCATGAACGATAAAAAGGATTATTACCTACATTAAGTCTTCTTTACACGTGTGTATTATAGAACTAAGCATTTGTTCACACTAAAATTGCTTATTCATATTTAAAAAGGGATGTCCAAAAAGTGTTTTGATAATATTTGTTATTGTGTTTATATAGGGGAAGTGGAAGAAGTCCGTAGTTGAAATATGCCATGCGTATGTTTTTGTTTTTGTTTGTTAGGTTGGTTTTTAACTTCATTTGTTTGCACATTACTTTTTTTGTCGGTGGCGGCAGACCACCCACTTATTCCCGGGTAGAACCAGTACTGTACATCTCGTCTTTCTCACTTAAACTGTCAATGAATATATGTCTGACCCTCTACAGATGACTAGACAGGGCGTGTAAACGTAAACTTAAAAGGAAAATGTTTTTAGTTTGTTAATGACCACTTTCAGAACAGGCCGGTGTACAGAATTACCCTCCTGCACGTACGTAGCAGCCCTCTTTTGCAACTTTTCCAGGCTTTAGATAACCATATATACTAGTATTATAATGCTCAGTGTATCACTGGCTGACTATGTACAAGCTACGGTTGATTGTTTGGCTGAATTGTGCTTTACGTCATTTTCAGCACATTTGAGGCTATATGTAAAGTCAGAATTTTTCGAGGTAGAGGTAGACCACCCGTCCTCCCGCCATCCGTAAGAATCGAAACTTTCTCACTTGCAAGTCGAGCTCTCAGTGGGATTCGAACCTGCAGCGGCGAGAAACGAGACGATTTCAAACGCAGCGTATTTAAATGTACCTTCCCGGCTACAAGCCACGGAATATCACTACTAATCTTATCAAACTGAACATTTAAATTCTGGTCACCCCTTTATGTCGTTTACTAAGATCATTAGTTTAATCCTGCTTAAATTCAAGCGGCCATAATTTTATATTTAAGTCGATAATCCAAATCTTATTCACTTCTGAAATAATACCAAAAACAAAGTTTTATTAGTGATTTCTGTTACAGAATTCATTCGAAACTGTTCAATTTTGAAAATATGCTTATGTTTTAAAGTTACATACTTGAGTACTTGTGACAACAGTGTGAAACAATAGTTTTAATTAATTGGTATAATCTGTTTCTTTTGCTTTAAATTATGGATATTTTTTTTACAAACTAAATAGTGCACACAAGTATATTTTCTCCTCCGGAGAAACATTCTATTTACTGGAAGATTGTCGTGGCTGTTATTAAAATAAATATGCATATGTCAAATATTAACTGGACATTAAGTCGAACACATGACAGAAACATATCCTTCGTTAAAATGTGAATCTAAAAATAGTCGCACATGTGGTCTCCAAAAAGCTCGCGTGGTTTGCTTCATTCATTCTAGCATCTTTTAAATGTTGCTGCACTATATGCTAAGTTCCTCGAAATGTGCTTCAAAATGGATTTGAAATTGTTTATTCTGTTCAAAGTTTTACTTTTGATTAACGGTAAGTATTCTCTTATGTTTTATCCTAATGCTTAAATACGAAGCAATTGTTATTTATGCACTCATATTTACATGATCAATTCTTTACCAAGCCGTAATGAATGCTGCAGCAGAATAACACGTTTTTTTATTTTCTAGTTAATAGGTCTATAGAGGCTGCATTGAATTGCATTACGTGGTCCCGCCTTAATTCAATTAAGCAACGGGAAAGCTTATATTAGCAGAATCTTACAACGGATATTTCGACAAGAAAACACATTTAAAAAAGTTTTTACAGAAAAAAATCAATAACCTGCTTAAAATTACCCATTAAATGTTTTAAATTTACAATATGCAAACCTTTAAAGCCGAAATTAAGGTTTTATTTCATACCCCAGCCAACCCCGTTTTCGCTTCTTGGAGAAGGGGTTGGATGGGTAATGAAAGTTAATACTCGGACCACGTAATGAATTGTTGTTAAACCGGTTCTTAACACATAGTTTATGTTATTTTGAGCCGCCCCAGAAAAAGAAGCATACATAGGCATTCGGGAACTGTGCACTAATATTACGGTCGAGGAAATACAATCACAGTATATAGCATTAAAGAGCCACAAGGAAATGCTTTTGTTAATAATTGCAAATCGTTATTAAAGGGACACACGACAATCTTGAAGCTTTTTTTAAAGCAATCAAATTAGTGTCTCGATTTAATAATCCAGCATCATTTTGACTACTGCGTATAATTAAATAAAATGTTGAGTTTTGGTTCTTCTTCTTCTTCTTCTTCTTCTTCTTCTTCTTCTTCTTCTTCTTCTTCTTCTTCTTCTTCCAAAGGTTTAAATATATCAAAGATGCAATATTATCAAATCAACAGTTAGAATTATGCCAAAACAATTAGCTTAATACTATTCTTATAATTAATATTAATGATTGAACAAATGCAAGTTACTCGTATGTAGAAAAACTAACAGGATGCCTGGATTTTTTAAAAATAATAATCAAGATTGTCGGGTGTACCTTTAATAACTATTGAATGCTTCAAAACAAACTTGCTTTCCATATTATTCATTGCTGATTATATTGTACCAATAATGTCTATGGTATGATACGAAAGATAATTTGAAGACTCCGATGGGAGTTAACTTTTGTTTAATTATAAGCAATCAGTTTCTAAGTCAAAATGTGAACAAAAATGACAGTGAATTTATACACGCTAATTGTCATTCTTGACCAATTCTTTAAAGGGGGTACATCAGGATTTTTCTAGAAATATCTTAAATTATAAAAATGTTCCAATTCATGATAAAACACTTATATCCATCAAAATATGATGTTCGAACCATATTGCTAAGGTTTAAACTTTGAATACACCATATAGCTAGGACGGAATCGGGCATAAAATGCTGAAATTAACCCTGGTGCGTCACCCAGGATAGCACGTATTACTGTACAGAATCATTCATTATGTTTAGGCGCTTTAAAATAGAAAATATCATTATTTGTCAATTTTAAGCCGGACCCCTAGAACCCTTTGAAAAGCCTGATGTACTCCCTTTAAGATTGCCGTGTGTCCGTTTAAGTTTAATAAGACTCGATCAAATAAATATAACGATATTTTTTTTTTATCAAAACTGTCCTTCAATGAAAACGGCGTTATTTTATTTTTTTCTGCAAATTTACATCGCCACGGACGATGGGAATATTAGTCGCGTCTTTTGATTTTTAAGTCTGTATTTCCTGTTTAGAGACTTACATAACAATAAGCGGTTAAAAATACCTTAAGTGCTGACAGTTTGATTTCTAGGAGTTCGACATTCGAACCCAGCTCGGAGTTCAACATTCCCAGGTCAGAGTTCGACATTCAAACCCAACTCGGAGTTTAACTTTTCCAGCCCGGAGTTCGACATTCCCAGCTCGGAGTTCAACAATCAAACCTAACTCGGTGTTCAACATTCCAAGCTCGGAGTGTTTATTTTTCCTACCTTTACAGTTGCCCTGTCTCCTTTCTTAACTTGTGACACATGGGAGGGGGACGATTATCGCCGACTGCACTCTATAGATTATAAGTGGCATTTGAATATGTATGACAAACATGAAAAAAGACGCCATTTTCATTGTGATTCGGTACAGACTTTTTTTCTCCGCTTTCGGTTATAGTTATAATTTTAATAGAAACAATATTCCCTTAAATGGGTCGATAAAAACATATTGTTATTTTGTTTGATGTATTGTATGTTCTTACCTTTACAACAGTAACAGAAGTGACGTCATATACAACGGCAAACGCTGGTTCCTTGTATACAGCGCTAACATACGGCTACAACCACATAATTCGACCCTCGGGAACAACTTCCGTTTCCGTCAGGTTCAATCTACTGAGCATCAACCGTTTGGTAAGTGATTAACCCCTGCTGTTCACTTTATTTTGTTATTATCGTTACTGATATCAGTTGAAACATTTTTGAACTAGTGTTCTTGTGTCGGACTGGTATAATTGTTTTGCTTCCGGTATCGAAGCTCTCAAACGTAGTGCTTTAAAAATAATCACAACATAAATTGGGAATTTTTGGCTAGATGCCTTTTTTTTGTGCATGAGAATGAAGATTTTGCCATTTGTCGTCTTTTCGTCTTTTCGTCTTTTCGTTATTTCGCAACGAAAAGACGGCAGAACGAAAAGACGACAGGACGAAAAGACGCCAAATGCAGCGCGAAAAGACGACAGATCGAAAAAAAGACAGAACGACAGAACGAAAAGACAACATTTCAAGTGCGAACAGATGACAGAAGGCCACACGAAATAACGAAAAGACGACAATATCAAATGGCGTCTTTTCGCGGCTGAAGTGTCGTCTTTTCGTATTTTCGCGTGGCGTTCTGTCGTCTTTTCGCCCATAAAATGTCGAATTTTCGTTCTGTCGTCATTTTCGCGCTGCATTTGGCGTCTTTTCGTCCTGTCGTCTTATCGTTCTGTTGTCTTTTCGCGGCGAAATAACGAAAAGACGACATGGCAGAAATCAGCCACCATACCCCACAGGTCATGCAGATGTGAACACTAAATGAATTTTGCGAGGATTTTATTAGGGAGAATAACATAACACAACATTATCGACCCCAGTCTGGATAACACAACATTATCGACCCCAGTCTGGATAACACAACATTATCGACCCCAGTCTGGATAACACAACATTATCGACCCCAGTCTGGATAACACAACATTATCGACCCCAGTCTGGATAACACAACGTTATCGACCCCAGTCTGGATACTTGGCATTAGATTCTCTAGATGTTGTTTTTTGGACAGAAATTCTTACCATTGACGTCAATGGTTGTTTTTCATTTGGTTACATATCTAGTTACATATCTATATGCATATGATATTATCTATATGCATATCTACATTCATATCTACATGCATATCTGCATGCATATCTACATGCATAGCTGCATGAATAGCTACATTCACACATATATATGCATATCTACATTCATATCTACATGCATATATGCATAGCTGCATGAATAGCTAAATGCAAAGATATATATGCATATCTACATTCATATCTATATGCATTGATGCATGCCTATCTATATGTACAAAACACATTTTATTATTAAAATATATGAAACTTACTCTTTAATATTAAGACCAGTTCTTAAAGTTGTTTTGTTCTGTTTTTTAACAAAGATTTCAAATGTTATTAAAGTGTTGTTTTTTGTTGTTGATGTTTTCTATAAAAGGTGAAATAAAGGTTTTTGGGATTTAAATGACTGTCATTTATTCCGCATATATTATGCAGTTAAAGACTGTTTAAAATGTATTAATAATAACAATACCATGCATGATTGAAAATATTTCTTGAATTTACTTTCAAAAGCTTTATAATTATATATCGTGTTGATGTTGAAACACTAGTACTTTTGCATAAGTACACATAACTATTGCATGTACCTGCTGTCGACCTTGTATATATTTTGTTTTGTATCCTCACGGGTCTCATGACCTTTTGGAATTTTGCTGAATAAAAGATATATATATATGTGAAAGGTATTTTGTAGATGTATTTATTGTCTCACCCTTATATATACATATCTACATTGATATCTACTTGCATGTCTGCATGCATATCAAGATATATATATATGCATATCTAAATGCATATCTAAATGCGTATCTACAAGCATATCTACATGCATATATACATGCATATCTATATACATGCATATAGAAGCACTTTATTTCAAAATCAGTAAGCCATAGGCCCATGTGATCATACAATATATACATATACTTTTTTTAACAGACGTAGCACGATTCGTACATACATGTATAATACATATCAGATGCAAAGGATATACAACGTTACACTGGTTACTTCTTACTTGAGAACGAAGAACAAACAAACATCAGCCTGAAACAATACAAAACAAAACAAACAAAAAGTATATAGTAAAAATTGCGACATACATGGACATGTCTCAATTTGCAATTCAGAATTCACGGAGAAGGTGACTTAAACATCTAGAGATATATTAATGTGTTGGTTGTTGTATAATAGATAACCATATCATATAAGCACATAAACACATAATTCAAACAGGATCAAGATTTTCAAATGTGGCTTACCACCACACCACACACAATTACATACGAATAAGTAAAAATTATGCACAATTATACATGACTATTTGGCATGGAATTACAAATAATTGAGACATGGAATTTCAAATACATCAGATCAATTCATTGTTAATGTTTTTCTTATTTCAAATGATTTAAAAATATACACACTCAGATTCTTAATTTCCTATTCATTTTTCTGTAAAGATTGTAATTTGAATATGCTCGGTCGATTCTAGAAATACTTTTTAATATACATTTTTCGAATATCTTTAAAAAGATCGCATTCTAAAATGAAATGAAATTCGTCTTCAATCTTGTTGCAGTGGATACATATTCTATCTTCTAATGGAATAATTCTAGGTCTATGCCACCTACCAGTATCTACAGCAAGACTGTGAGACGAGACAACTAATCTATACTAATATATACATGCATATCTACTTGCATACATACATGCATATCTACAGTCATATATATATATGCATATCTACATCTACATGCATATATACATGCATATCTACATTCATATATATATATATATATGCATATCTACACCCTACATGCATATATACATGCATATCTACATGCATATATACATGCATCAATACATGTATATCTACATTCATACCTGCATTCATATCTACATACATATCTACATACATATCAAATACATCAAATGGTGTATATCACGTGTTAGGTTTTAATCCAATGAAATAACGTTAAATCAATTTACGTTTTATAGTAAAATAATTTATAAATTTCGTTTATAAACTGATCCAGGTTTGAAAAAGGCATTTTGAACTACCTAAACACGTTGAAAATCACACAATTTATTTTAGACAAAATGGACTTTTTAATTTAATATTAGATTAATAAAAGTTTGTAAATATTTAGCCAATTTAATGTGTTAACCACATTTACCCTTTCGTGGAAGTGAGTTTTCTTTTTTTAGATTGCACAGTGTTGTTATTCTATACAGTATTAACGACCCTGGATTCCTACATTTCAACAAGTAAACTTAAAAGGGAAACTTGAATATTTTGTAAGTGCAGTTTACGCTTGGAAAGAGCAAATGTGCAGGTTAAAACTGTATCTATAAATATTATCACCAGTTTATATACCATGTGAATTTTCTTTACTTGTTTCAAAGTTACAACTTTGGCCTAATTGAATTAACTGTTTTTATGACAAGCGGTCCTTTAGTCTAGTTCTCAACACACACATATGTGGTCAGTATTTGTAAATACACCTTTATACAGATTTGTCATTGTGAAAATAAACTAGGGCTATCTAGATCTTATCTTTTCGAATTATTAGAACTTAATTTTGCTGTCTGCACTTGAAAAAGAATGGATTAGGAACGGTGAACTGACGTCCGCAATAATTTTGTATGCGGTTGTATAGGACAATATTTTAAGTTTGAGAGTGTTATATAAGTCTGCCGTCATGGAACAGCGGAACCTCTTTCTAAAAGTAATTGTTACGCGTTCTGTATATCATCTACATATAGTACTTGGTTTCCATTATAACATAGTATAGCGTTCGTTAACACTAAAATGAACCCATGTACATACTCGTAAATGAATTTCAAATGAACACATATACAGTATATATCCTCGTAAATTATCCCGATGTATACTGTAATTCATCTTATAATAATTAAAGGAATACTGCAACAATGGAAAATGGAAAACTCCATAACCTTTTTTAATCTGAAAACCTCTTTCGCTTTTGCACGTACCAAATGAACCAAAGGTACTCGTAATATATTGCGGCACACATACATTATAAGGCACAATATATATATATATGATATCCATAATCGACATATTCTTTTTTATTCATGGAAAAACAACAACACAACAACAACCCCACAAAAAAACAACAGAATAAATGTAAATTTATTTATAAATAAATGTTTTTATGTAAACTTAATATCTACCATATACTAAAGTATACGTAAGTGTCGTTATCATATAACACATTAACCGTTATGCCAATTATCTTCCCAATTGGAGTCTCTCCAGATGGCGCTTTCACAAAGCATCAGACAGTTATACAAACGTCATACATTTTTGCAAATTTCTTGCTGTACTTAACATTTTTCAAATCGGAAATCTCACTATAAATTTCATGAATAAGTTTTAAAACAATACAGGAATTAAGTGACAGCTGTTTTCAGTCGGGTGATCGATTTCGCAAAATTGAAACTTTATATTTGATCTGATAAGTTGAGGACTAACTGTGTGTGAGATACGATGGCTATCCTAATTATGGGTTGTTCCCACATCGGTAGGTTTCAACGTTATATATTGGAACACGCAAGTGGACTATTTGTTGAACTTGGAATAACCAAACCCTGTGGTGTGTTTGAATGGCATTGGGGCGCGAGGATCAGTCTGGAAACTGAAAACCATTCTGGGATGTCCTCTGATTCTTGCTCTCAGATACTACCTAATGCGCTGAGTACAAATGTAAAATTAACGGATACTCCAGCAGGTTATGCAACTAAAAATACTGTAAACCAGTCAAGGATATCCTCTGAGCCTTACTGTCAGACATTACCTCCTGTGCTGGGTACAAGTACGCCATCTAAGGAATCGCATGCTTGTAGTCGAGATATTAGTTTCTCGGAAATAATTAAATCGGTTGGCACCCCTTCTGCTCCCAAAATTACTCCAAACAAACATATTCCTGTTGTAAAATCCAACAGATTGTCAAACTATTATCAGTCTCCTGCCCGTTATAGTACTTCGGATGATGATGATAATAATGAGGATTTATCAGATTTTTCTGATTATATTAGGAAGCGGACTAAGCGGTTTTATTTGGGTGGGTTCAAGCCAACTATAACAGAAAGTAAAATTGCACAATATGTGAACAGAAGGGGACCAAAGGTAACCAAGGTAACAATCTTTAGAAATAAGCTTAAACCAGTTGTAATTCGTCTGAATGTAGAAGATGATTGTGATGCAAGCTTGCTGGAAGATCGGTTCTTCTGGGCTAAAGGTGTTACATGCAGACCGTGGGTCTCGCGCTCGATGTATACTAAAAGGCAGAGTGAAAATCGACACTGTCCATCTCGATACAGTGATTACCATAAGGGTCATGGCCCTGAACATGCTAGTTACTGGAACGAGACTGTACATCGATCTGACTGGTCGGATTATAATCCATATCTTTGCCTTGATGAGTAAGCAGTGTCTATTCATAAAAAGTACCATTTATAACTAGTTAAAATGGCAATGCTAAGACTAATGTCATGGAATGTTACTGGTATTATGTCAAGTTGTACATATCTCAGTGATACTTTAAACAAGTACTCAGTTGACATATGTGGAGTATCGGAGCACTGGCTTTATCAGAAAGATCTTCATTTTTTGAGCAAAATTGATAATATGTATGTATGTCATTCTGTATGTGATAACGATCTCAAACTTCCAAGTAATCGTAAAGTAGGAAAGGGGGGTGTAGCCATTTTGTGGAATATTAAGTATACGAGTAGAATATCCACATTACCAATTGACGATGATAGGATTATCGGTATACAATTAGAAGTAAGTACCAACGTGTACGTGTTCATATTTCAAGTGTATTTACCAAGTAAGAACCACTGTAGTGCCATATTTAGGGAATATGTAGATAAACTTTCAGATTTGATAAATGCTTATTCAGAAAGAGGCTTTGTAGTTTTCATGGGTGATCTAAATGTACACCTCAATTCCTATAAATATAATAAGCGTCTTGACGATAGAGGGTATGTGTTTAATGAGTTTATGCTCGAAAACAGATTTAAATCTATAAATACTTTGCCAGTATGCAGTGGTGCAATTTCAAGTTTTGTATCTAAAAATGGTGAGAGCCTTATAGACCATATTTTACTACCAACAGATAAAATAGATTATGCTTCTGACTGTCAAATATTAGACGACGGATCTTTAAGTTTCTCCAATCATCGTCCTATTTTATGTACTCTCTTATTTCCGAGTTATGAAAGAATCACCCCTAGCACTGAGAGTGGTCAGCGTATTAAATGGTCCAAAGTACCAGTGGACATTTTAAAAGAGTATGAAATATTCCTTGAAAATGACCCAATCCTTAAAAACGCTAAGGACTTGGCTTTGACCTCTAAATCAGACATAGATCAATTGTATGACTTATTGGTCACAAGGATTTTAAATGCATCCACTGTATGTTTGCCAAAAGCTAAATTCAGGCGTCACTTAAAGCCTTATTGGAATAAACAACTGAGTTGTTATCATAATAACATGAAAAATAAAAGAATGATATGGCTGAGTAATGGAAAACCGAGAAACGGTTTATCATACTTTAATTATAAAGAAGCAAAACGCGAGTTTAGATGTCAACATAGATATGCTGTTGATCAGTATATGGTTAAGCTAAATCTTGAAATAGACGAAGCTGCTGAGATTGACCAAGATTTATTTTGGAACTTAGTAAACGCTAGACGGAAAAAATCATGTACTGCGCCTGGTACTGAAATGAACTTTAATGAAATACTATCTAGAAATCCAATAGACATATTGTCGGGTTGGCGTAATTACTTTAGTGATTTGTACTCTGTCGATGACGATTCCAAATTCGATAGTGCATTTTTTCAACATGTAAATGAGACAGTACACTCAAAGAACGTAGAATTAAGTAATTATAATGTATGCGATTTAATACCAATCTCAGTAGCGGATATTAATTATTTTCTAAGGCTGGCGAAACGAAACAAAGCTTGTGGCGAGGACAAAATATACTATGAACATATTATTCATGCCGGTGTAATAGTTAAACAGCTGATAGCAAACTTGCTCACGGCAATGTTGAAATTAGCGCACGCTCCCGAAAAGATGAAATGCGGTATAATCATAACACTATTTAAAGGTGGGAAAAAAGATCATAGGGATCCTAATAGCTACAGGGCGATAACTCTGTCATCTCCATTCATGAAATTATATGAAAGGGTGTTATTGTCCCGCTTAGCAAATGGAAACAAAATACCTATTAACCATCTTCAAGGGGGTTTTCAAAAAGACTTGGGATGCTTAATGACATCTTTTACATTTCGTGAAAGCATTTATTTTGCTAAGGAAAATAAAAGCAAATTGTATGTCGGATTAAATGACTCAAGACAGGCGTTTGATAGATTATGGCATAATGGCCTTTTCTTTAAACTGAATGAATTTAACATAGATCCTACAACTTACAAAGCCATAATTGATATGTATAATAATGTAACAAGTCGTGTTCGATGTAATGGCAATGTATCTGAAACGCTTCGTGTACGGCAGGGAACAAGACAGGGAGGAGTCAGTAGCCCTTTCCTCTATCTTGCATATATTAATGGCTTAATATCAGAAATTGAAGACTCGGGTCTTGGCTTTTGTCTTGTCAACATTAATTGTAGTTGTTTAACTGTTGCGGATGATATGGTTCTCGTGTCATTTTCAAAACTAGGCCTGGACAAAATGATGTCCATATGTAATGACTATGCAACTAAATGGAGATTTAAATATAATGCAAGTAAATGTTCCGTGATAGTGTTTAATGAGACAAAGTTTGAATTCGAAAACAAAAATAGAACATGGAAAACAATAAATTATACACATCTAGGCGTTATTTGTAATAAATACATGGATATACAGGGCAGTATCAAAGAATCCTGCCGTAAATTAAGAGGTGCATTTTTAGGTTTGATAAATGCTGGTCTACATGAAGATGGTCTTCACCCTATAACATCAATGAAAATATATAAGTCTGTTGTAATTCCAAAAGCCCTGTATGGTTGCGAACTGTGGTATGACATGACAAAAAGTGATATGTTAATGTTGGAACGATCGCATCGATTCTGCATAAAATATATGCAATCAATTCCTACTCAGACGAGAACTGATATATGTCTTAGTTTGATAGGTGCTAAATCAATTGAGAGCGAAATTGACACTCGTAAGCTTCTATTTGTAGGACAATTATGCCGTTCAATATGTCCACATGTAGTAAGAGAGGTCTTTATTTATAGACTGTTACATTTTATCGAAAATCCATCGCATCAGAGAGGATACATACCAGAAATCTATCGTATTTTAAGGAAGTATTCACTTCTCAATGTTTTAAATGAATTCAGAATTTCTGGTGTATTTCCTTCGAAATTTACTTGGAAGCGCATGATAAAAAACAGTGTGTGTACAATGGCAGAAACTGATTGGTCATTCAGAGTAAATAATGATTGCTCTTTAAGAGACTTTGTGTGCATAAAACCAATGCTTAGTCATGCTTGTGAGTTATGGGAATTTTCTAAAGCGCAACCAAAATACACGACTAAATGCAAAAGTGCAATATGTCTATTATGTAAATTATTTAGTGACACTTATACCAAAAGTTGCCCCCGGTGTGAAAGACAAGTTTCATCTATCTCAGAACACTATATTTTTTATTGTGTTCGTACTGAACATATTTCAGTTAAATTGTGGCAGTCAATTTTTACCATTGTTGGTTCAAATGTATTTAACATATTCATAAACTTAAGTCCGCGGGAACAAATAATTGTCATGCTAAATGGTATGAGACCGATTAGCGATAAATGCAATTTGACTTGTTTAAAAGTTGTTATTAACGCTTTCCATTTAATATGGAGTGTTGGACAAGCGGTAAATTGAAAATAATGTATTAATAGCCATGTGTGTAATTAAAATGTAATGTCATTAACTCTCCCTTATATTTCGCTTCCGTAAGGGAGAGTGATGTTATGATGTTTATTTTTCAAGAATGTATTTGCTAAACTGGTAAGATGAAGTAAACTATGTGTGATTCCATACCTGATCTTTTATTTCGTTTCATAAAGGCTGGGTATGGACTCGATTACTAGTTTATCTTTAAACATAACAATTTTTTAACACTTTGTAATCTGTTGTACATATTGAATATGAAAATTATTTATTATAAGGGTAAGCAAATATGTTCCATGAACATACGAGTACAGTCATGGAATCAGTTTAATTATATTAAAAGACTCCAACATGAATGTATATATATTAACTTATTCTTATACTTTACTCTATGTCAAAATTTCTCTCATTGTCTATTGTAGTAGTACTTCTGTGTTATTGCGTATATTTGTCCCTAAATTACTGATTGTCATGTATATATTATTATTGAATTGTTTGAATGCTTATATGTAAACTTATATTGTATGCTCTCCAACTGGGAGGAAAATAAAGAATCAATCAACCAAACCATGTGGTGTGTTTGAATGGCATTGGGGCGCGAGGATCAGTAACACATATCAAATCAGACCATTCAGAGCTGCTGTCCGGTAGTGTAAACCTCCCGTGTTGATTGTGCAGCTGGTCTACAATGACTGTGCAGCTGGTCTACAATGATGCTTCAGGAGGGACGATGACTTAGTTTACAGTGGTACTTCGGTTGATTTCCATTATGCATCATAGAGTGGAGAAATATAACATTGAATGTGTGTACATCAACCAGCTTCTATATCGGTGCAATACTAAAACCATTGATGTGGACAGGTACAATGCACTGGTGAAACAGGACCCTCAAGGAAGAACTCAAATGTGCTGTATTGGAGACATAGAGGGATTAGACATCACCACATACTCCAGGATGACGTCCATCTTAACACAGTTGGCTTCCGATATTTTTAAAGGAAAATTCGTGGAGTAATTACGGGAAGTATCAATCCATGATATCTGTAGCTAGATCTGATAGCAATATGGGCCAATATCAATATAATACAGTGTGTACGTGTCTCCGACTCTCGTCAAAGTTTCGTCTAGCAAACAAAGGATACTGAAAACATGTACATATATGATACCGACTCATAGTCAGTTAAACCTGCTTTTCAAAGTGTCTGTACTTTCGTTTCTAAATGTGAATTCAAACTCTGTTTGGATATTTTTTTGACATATATCATTGCTTATATTTGGAATATAAAGGTGTTTGAGGTCGTTGATACAGCCGAAAATATCTTAACACAATGGTTTAATTTCGAATAGGTGGTTCCACTACTCCAGCATTTAAAGACCCTGAGTATTGTTTAATCATCCTAAACGATATGGTGCCTACTTTTTAATTTACTGTTACTGGTGATACGCAGGCTTTACAACCTCTGCTCACAACTAAATTCCATTTTGTTTATTTCGCCCATTATTTTCTTGTTTAAAGGGACACACGGCAATCTTGAAGTGTTTGAAATGGGTGTCTTGACTTATATATCCAGTATCATTTTTACTTTTACCCTGGTTACATTTAAATAAATAAAAATTTAAGTATTCACTTTTTCGTCATATTTTACTTTAAGTTTTAATATATTATTGGTACAATAATATCAAAATTGAATAAAATGCACATACAATTATGCTTATTACTATTCTTATAATTGATATTAATGATTGAACAAATGTAAGTTATCCAGAAAAACAAGCGGGACGCCGTGTGTTTTAATTTTATTTTGCTTATTAATGCTGCCTATATTTTAGAGGATACATTCTGGCGTGGATTTCTTAAATTTATAATGTCCCGTTTTGTTGGGATGACAACAGGGTAAGAATCAGGTGGTTTGTGCACGCTATAATCATGATAATGCAACTTAAAGTTTTCCGGCCATGTTTTGTTCCATGAACATATTTATGTTTATTTAAATCGAAATCAATACACAACAATTGATATTTACAATTCACACATTGCAATATCTGTGAAAAGCGAGAATAAGATTTTAATTGATGACGTAGAAAACATTGAACAGGTAAATTAATCCACAGGTAAATGTATTTCTCAATTACCTGGCAATAGTTGTGCAGCTATATACTTCAGATTTACCTCATTTACCCGTGCAGATACGCAGTGGTAAAAGTAGTAACTACGTCATGCAAATACTACTTATTTTTACATAAAAAATTGTAGCAGTTTTAAATATATGTTTCTCAGGGACTATCAAGAAATGTTCATATGATGTTTCAGAGTTGAATTTGTTAATTGAAAATACTACAAAAAAGGGTGGCCATTCACCTTTACTAGAACTAAAACATTTTCTAAGCATGTTTACACACATTTTGCAATATAACATCATTATATACCAATCTAGGTAGTAGGGACAACCAATAATAAAACATTGTATGGATAACATGTTTAAATTATTCTGTTTCATTAATTGTTTCCATTAGACAACATCATTTATTTTTGTTAACACACTAATTCATTTCAAATGTTCACTGATCATTCACTAAACAATTGTCTGTGTGTACTTGCATTGGGATACTAATTAATGTTGTGATCATAACACGCGAATACTGAGAAAGATAAAAAGTGGTTTCATAAACTTTATATGGATTTATTTTACTGAATACTGTCCCTTCTACATAGCTTGTTATGTAAAATTTTATATCGCAAATTCTGCCATAAAATACTTAGACCTGTGTTAGTTTTAATAACTTTACACATTTCCTGTATAATTTATTGTGATTTACAGAGGCAACACATGAACAATAATTAAATAAGCATTTGTATGATATGTGAATAAATATTTTTAGGTTATTAGATTTATATTGGGATATATGCACGAGTTCTTTCGTCGTGCAATATTAATACGTGAAAGAACTCGTGCATATATCTCAATACAAATCTAATAATCTATAGATATTTTTTAAAATATGAATTTAAAGAGTAAATCAATACAAAAAGTTAGATACTGGCACACAGATGTAAATGTTCTTCTCTGGCGTTATAAAAGTAAATACAAATTCGATCTTAGCTGTCCTCGTTTCTTGGTTTTTATTGTATACTCTATGTGATGATATATACACATATTTATTTAAAACTAAAATATTACACTTATTGTGCATACATCTTTCAAACTGTGTTGGCATGCCTTTAAACTGTGTTGGCATGCCTTTATTATTATTTTTTCACACATGGCAATCTTGATCTTTTGAAAACTCGCGGCGTCCCGTTAGTTTTTCTAAATAACATGCATTATTTCAATCATTAATAATAATTATAAGAATAGTATAAACCAAATTATTTTTGTATATTACTGACTTTTGATAATACTGCACCAATAATATATTTCAACATTTGGTAAAATAACATAGAAAATTGAAAATACACAATTTTATTTGATATGCAAACCGGTTTAAATTCAAATTTGTTCCTTGATAAATAAGAAGAGACGATAATATTGATGCTTGATAAAAACATCAAGATTGCCGTGTGTCTCTTTAAAGTCTATTTGCTCTTCTCACATAAAAGAATATTTTTAATTGTGTATTGGCCACATTCTTCAATACATTTTTTCTACATTGGAATCTCTTATATAAAATATAGATATACACTATTAACATATATTTACATTCAAACAACATAATTATATTGCATATGTTTTATTATTATATAACCTATAAATAGACGCGTTTTCATTGGCTAAAAAGTAATTTTTTAGAAAAAATATCTAGCGATATTGACCTGTTTTTTTGATATTGACCTGTTTTATATAATTGTTTTTTTGATATTGACCTGTTTTATATAATTGTAAATTGAGGGTTATATAATAAAACAGTTATGGACTTTTCAGCTGTTATACATGATGTTGATATGTACCAAAAAACCATTATTGACCTCGGCTATCGCCTCGGTCAATAATGATTTTTTTGGTGCATATCACATCATGTATAACAGCTGAAAAGTCCATACTTGTATAATATACATGCTATATATTCTTCTCCGTGGCCGCGGGATTAACGACCCTGCTCGCCTCTCACCTCTGCGGGTTCGAATCCCACTGGGAGCTCGACTTATAAGTGGGGAAGTGTCTTACGGATGGCGGGAGGTATACAGTACTATTTATACACAGGACAAGTGGATGGTCTGACTCCACCACAAAACAATTCGACCGTCATATATAACCTTACATGTGTTGAAAATGACATACAAAAAAAATCAAAAAAACGTGCTCTTAAATACGCTTTGTGATTTCACATGTGCTTTAACCTTAGCATTTGGTTCGTATATTATAAGCAAGATGAATTTGTAAATAAAAAAGGGATTGTTTTCCCAAAACAGCATCTGCATAACATGTACACGTGTATCCAAAATAAATGTAAGATTTTATTAATGACAGTGAACATTGTTATTTTTTTTTTGTTTAACGATTTTAGCATGAATATGTTTCTGATGAAAGTTTCGAATAATAAGAAAACAATCAACTTTTAGTAAGCCTTGTCCATTTATATATTTAGAAACACTTTATTTTATAATCAGCAAGCCATAGCCCATGTGATCATACAACATATACAAGTTTAACAGACGTAGCAATGTCGTATATACGTATATACATACTGATAAAAATAAGTTTAGCCAGTAAATTCCAGAGCAAATTCATTTGCTCATATTCTAGGCTATGCGTGGCAGAGGTCATTAACAATATAATTAACATAATTAGTAGATATATGCAGGGCATTGTGTTTGAAACGATATCTGCGAAACAAATAACAAAATGTTTTAAGCTACCTTCTCTAAAGATATTTTAATTTCGTTCTTATTTCAATGTAAAGGGAGGTAATTTCAATTTGTTAAGCCTTTCGCTCGTTATTGCAATATAATGACAAGGTTGATATCCATTGATTTGTGGTTTTTATAACTTGAAACCCAGAACTGTTGTTTAGTGATGTTTAACCATGTTCTTTATCATATTGGTATTTTTAAATATGAAATACGCTGTTTTAACTAAATGGGAGATAACTCTGATACTTACATTGGATCACAACTAATTAGTGAAAGAGAAGATCACCCTATGTCATTCAAATGTTTTATAATACTTCACATTATGAAATAGCATTCAATATCGTTAAGATAAATGCACATAAGGACTTGCTAAACATGTTTGTTTCAGTATATTAACACATCAGTTACATGTACTGCAGTCTAGTATTTTGAGCGTATGTAGATGTGATCTATAAACTTCGCAAATTAAAATGGTCCGACAGATTTCCTGACCACTTTACAAAATTAATCAGGATACGACCCTTTAGTATTAGCGCATTTCATGCTTGGTGATTGACCCCTTCTTTCACTTTTCTCTTGTGTGATGACCGGACAACCTCGTGGGACTCCAACATTGCACTTCTGAAGCCCAGAAAGGAAAGGTTGCTACATAAACTTTCGTCCCTCGGGTTTACTGGTCGTACCCTAGATTGGTTTTCTCTTTGGATGCAACTGCTGTGTTTGTTCAGTACAATTCTGGATACATCCTGGGGTGTTTCTAATTATTTTATTTTTTTATATATCAGAACAATAACAACTAATTTCTCTGGATGTGGACTTTGTTGTTAGAGATTTCCTTTTGATGGGATTACTTTTATTTACACTGTCTTGTCAATCTGAGCAATAAAGACAGGGTAATGTACACTTAAACTAGATTTAAGCTAACCAGTGGGCCATATTGCCTACTGACCGTTCCAAGTCGGTAAACTTCTTCATTGTCCTCTTCATTGTATAGTTAATGTGCTCTTTGTTTGTGGTACAGCGCGGATCTACGGTACCATTAAGTTTGGGTGCTGGGATGTTTATTGGAACATTTTTTTTTTCATTTTCTTTTGAAATTATGCTTTATAACACTTTGGCAACACGTTGCATTAAAAATCATAGGACTGTTAATTCATACATATAGCTTCATTTAATTTCTTGTTATTTAAGTCTCAAATTCTTAACGTTTTATTATATTAAATTGTTCATGAAACTGTATGATATTCTGTAATAAAGTTGCAACACTCGATTTGAATAGTGTTTATTTACGATTGACCAAGTAATTAAAACCCCACAAGAGATCAAAGAGATATTGAGTAATGTCTAGTTAATCGCTAATCCCATTTCAACGTTATTCAGTGTTAATCCGTTGATAATCCACCGGGGAGTGTGCTAAGACGTTTTGAGTTGAATAACCGTGTAGAGATCTGCAGATTTATACCTGTGTACATCTGAAAGATTAAACTACTTCGTACTCATGTACATTTTCCCTTTAAACCATGTGTACATCAAAAAGCTTAAACTATTTTACACAGGGGTAAATTTTAACTTTTTAAAACCCTTCCTTTTTGTTGCGAGTCCAAACATTTTCAACTCGCACAAATGCATTCTAACTGGTTCCACCCCCCCCCCCCCCCCCCCCCCCCCCCCCTTCATCATGTTCATCAGTCAAAGTAATTTCTGTGGTCAGAAATAATGAAACATTCGGTCAGAAATAATGCCCCCCCCCCCCCCCCCCCCTTCATCATGTTCATCAGTCAAAGTAATTTCTGTGGTCAGAAATAATGAAACATTCCCCCCCACCCCCCTTCATCATGTTCATCAGTCAAAGTAATTTCTGTGGTCAGAAATAATGAAAAATTCCCCCACCCCCACCCCCACCCCCACCCCCGCCTTCATCATGTTCATCAGTCAAAGTAATTTCTGTGGTCAGAAATAATGAAACATTTGAAGAGCTTTTTGTTATCATAAACATGGCCTTATAGCTATAATTTGCACAGGAAAATAATTAATTTCTTAGTTGTGGAATTACAATAATCAAAACGAGTGAATTAACTCCATTAAAAGCGTGAAATACGGACCTGTTTCGATATTTGACCAATCTATTAATACTGTAACTTCTTAGAGAAAATATGCACTTGCAGTATTTTGCAAGTGCTGAAACCTTTGACTAGCAGTTTTTTTCTAAATCAACTTGCATTTTGCGAGTGTGCGAGTGCTAAATTCGAGTCCTGTATAATGAGAACGTATATTTTCCATTTTCCATAAATGAATAATGATCAATTAAAAACAAGTCCACGTAACGGTTTGCTTTGCGATCTGTGTAATTCAGTTTGTATCAAACCTGCTCTGATGTTCGATATTTTATAATACTCTTTAATCCTTATATTACGATGCATTAGCTTGATCAACTATTATATAATTATCATATTCTTAACAATTTCGTAACTATCTATCCTTAACAAATTCCACACAACACAGATACTATGTCTGATACTGTCGCTTCTTTTCTCAGTTTAAACCTTTCTATTGAACACAGAGAACTAATAAGCAAACTCTATGACAAGAGAGATGCTTTTAATTTTGATTTTCTTAAATATCCCCACTTAGATGGGGATGTTCCCCGAGCAACTGCTTATGGCGTCTATGTTTCTCGATTTATTATTTTTCAAGAACTTGTAGTCGAGTTGAGTTGTACTCAAAAGCTACTAAATTAGGGGATACCATTACCATACACTTTAGAAAAACCTTTGCACCATTTTATTGCCGTAACCCTACTATTCTTTTAAAATATCAAATTTAAGAATTCTTCTGCGACAAAGACTAACACAAACTGACTCCTATGGTGACGTGATTTACAAAGTTCGTAAAATCCTTGGTCATAATCACTTTCATGCTATCTTTGTTAAACTTGTTAAAAAGTTTATCAAAAGAGGTTATGACCCTATCATTTTGCAACGTACTGCATGCTTGGTGGTGGACCCTTTTACAGTTCGCCACTATCCTTTCCTCTTTAATTGTACGATGACCGGACTGAGGCTGTGGACTCTATGATGACGTCTACCTAAAGCCCATAGGGACGGTGGCGTTTGATGTTTGTCTATGATCTTTCTTGTCGTGCCCTTAATGGTTTATTCTCTTGTTGCTCTGGCCTCTGCCAATTCATTAAGTACCTTCATTGTGGCTTTCTATTCTATTTTCACTTTCATGCATGCACTCTTTATTAAATATGTTAAAGTTTATCAAAAAGGGTTAGGCTCGGCCGTTTCCAAAGGTCCATTATCATACTCTTTTTTTATATTGGCATGACAATAGGGTAAGATGTGTCTTTGGATAATGATTGTTTTAATGCATGAATTATATTTGTGGCTTTATATTTGTGGCTTTGTGTGGCGGCCGTAAAAAGTATCCCCGACTACAAATCAGTCGTGTTATTATTTACTGGTCCTTTGGGATCCTCAAGCCCATTCTGTGTTTCTTTAAAGTAGAATATCGCTTAAGCCGGTGCTAGGAGACGTGAGAGGTGTTGCATCTTATAATTACCTCTCATGAACAGTCTCAATAAAACCGAGTCTGCTTCCTTTCTCTCTTGTTTGTGTTTGATGCTTCCAAGGGATCACCTTTTCAGTATTTAAAGTAGTAAACCGCTACAGCAATTGCTAGGTGGTGTGGTAGGGCTTTCACCTTATATTACCTCTCATGAACAGACTCAATAAAACCGAGTATAAAACCGAATTTGCTACTTTTCTCTCTTGTTTGTGTGCCTTGCTTCCAAGACATCCCCTTTTCAATATATATTTACACTATCGTTTGTTTAGTGCTTTGTGGCGGCTGTAAAAAGTCGCCTCGACTACAAATCGGTAGTGTTATTACTTGGAATCATCAATCTCAATCTGTGTTTGGGCTTGGAAGTAGAATAACACTTAAACCGGGCTAGTGGGCGTGAGAGGTGTTGCACCTTATCTTACCTCTCGTGAACAGACGCAATACATCCGAGTCCGCTACTTTTATCTTACCTCTCGTGAACAGACGCAATACATCCGAGTCCGCTACTTGTCTCTCTTCGTTGTGCTTGTTACATTCAAGGGATCCCATTTATATAGCAGGATATTTACATCTGAAATAAAATTTCTTTGTTTGCGTCTGAAATTTAACGTTATTGTATATTTTCCGACACAAATGAAGCAAAGTCACACGTATCACATTTGCTGTTGCAAGTGGAATACAATTTTAAATACCACAGAAATAAAAAATAGATGTTTTGAACTCCAGATTCATGTGTTAAAGCCCACAATTATTTTCACGAGCACTAACTGACTTGTCAGAACCTATTCACAGCATAGACGTCCAGGCCTAAAATTCACCAACCATTCTTCAAACTATTCTTTGACTTGAGCCTAAGTACTCAACTTTTTCGTTCCCAAATATTCCGATGACCTTCAAAGATCAACAATCGTTGCTATTTGTTTTTATACGTAGCAGCTTGTTGTGAACGTTTATATTTTAAACTGTTAGACATATTTGTGATTGCAATGTGCACACTTGGGCTTAAGTCTAAGGATATTCTCACGAATGTTTGGTGAATTCCAGGCCTGATGTGGTGAATTCCAGGCCTGATGTGGTGAATTCCAGGCCTGATTTGGTGAATTCCAGGCCTAATGTGGTGAATTCCAGGCCTGATGTGGTGAATTCCAGGCCTAATGTGGTGAATTCCAGGCCTGATGTGGTGAATTCCAGGCCTGATGTGGTGAATTCCAGGCCTAATGTGGTGAATTCCAGGCCTGATGTGGTGAATTCCAGGCCTGATGTGGTGAATTCCAGGCCTGATGTGGTGAATTCCAGGCCTAATGTGGTGAATTCCAGGCCTGATGTGGTGAATTCCAGGCCTGATGTGGTTAATTCCAGGCCTGATGTGGTGAATTCCAGGCCTAATGTGGTGAATTCCAGGCCTGATGTGGTGAATTCCAGGCCTGATGTGGTGAATTCCAGGCCTGATGTGGTGAATTCCAGGCCTGATGTTTCATGTCACAATATGGTCGAGTCAAATCTACGAATAAATAAATACAGAATGAATATAATGCTTTATTAACAACGTATTTGTCTGTCTTTAAAACTATATTCATTTATTTTCATATATACTTTCAGGATATACACAAGCAGTATTTTTCAGTGACTGGATGGTTTGATGTAGTGAGTAGCACTTTTTCTTTCAGTTGGTGAACAAACAAAACTGTATAAAAACATGTTTGCAGACAGACAGACAGACAGACAGACAGAATATTTATTAAAGTCTCACTTTTGTACAGTACAATATATAAGAATATAATAAAACACATAGCATGATTATTATAAAATATTTGCAAGTACAAAACCACTCGTTATATTGAGTTATGAGAGACTGGATTATTTTAAAAACAAACATAACATGACATGTACAAATAAAACATTAAATTTACATAAATATATTAACAGTAAAACATGATTCCTTTCTTGAGTTAAAATAAAAATTATTTAAGATGCCTTTTAAAACCACTATATAAACTAAATCTTTGTACATACTTTATATTATATACACACTCGTGTATTTTAAGATGATTTATATAAAAACAAAATGAAAGCACTATTAAGTGTATAATAGGTTCCTTCGAGTATTTAAAATATCAAATCAGTCTTTGACACTTGTACATACAAGTTTGCATGTTTGTTTGCATGAGGACGTTAAAAAATATCTCAAAACAATACCATTCATAACAAGGAAAAAAACAACAGATGACGGGAGTCTGAATTTACTGAAAATATACGTTCAGACAATTTACAATTATAAGGGATCTATGAGTTGGTGATTAACCAAACTATACGAAACACATGTTTGCATGAGGACTTTTATAAAATGAATCAGAAAGTTTCAATTTGAGTTGGTGAATAACCAAACTATATGAAACACATGTTTGCATGAGGACTTTTATAAAAATGGATCAGAAAGTTTCAATTTATAACAGGAATGAAAACTAAATGGCGGAGTCGGAGTTTACAGAAATTATATGTCTAACGTAAACAATTTACAATTATAGGGCATCTATCCACATTCCTCTCACACAACCATCGCATATGCATGAACAGATGAATAAACGTGTACTGCTCGTACTGTATGTCAATATTGTAAAGGCTCGGAAATGTTTCGGTTATTCAGAAAACCCGATTTTGCTTTTATTTCTATAAATAGAAAGAAATAAACAACCGAAATGTATTTTAAGGGCATATTGTTACGACATAAATTCTGAAATGTACAGTTTCTGAACGTTCTAGAAGTTTGCAATGTATGTCTATCAACATTAATTGCCTTTATACATCAACAACAAGGAAAACAGGTGTGTTAATACAATTGAACTCATACATTTGTTTTTGTATAAAAACTATTATATTAATTCAAGTTTTGTATTGCCTTCCCTAGCTGATGATACACTGTTTATCAGTTATATGTGCAGCATAAACGAATTGTCCTCACCACTGCCAGGAGTTAGCTTCTTGTTCTATTTCATTTTTACAAATCACGAAGAAACTACTAAAGAAAATGTTCCAAATGCAGTATTATAAGCAACACAATCGTATAGCAACACAATCATATTATTTATAAATAATATCAATAATTAAAAAGATACATGAACAATGTAAATTGAGCAAAATTAGAGCAAATATTTATGCCATATTATCAGAAGTCTTGACCAATATTATAAATACAAAGTGAACATTATTTACAAATGATTTTACATGTTCAGTTTTAAATCTGTGTGCTATTCACGCTACACTGTACTATACAATACTGTAAATAACAAAATAATTCATACATAATGTCAATAAAAAGATTCATGAACATTGCAAATCGAGCAAAAATCGAGCAAATATTATATGATATTTTATCAAAAGTCTTGACCGAAATTATGAAATACAGTGAGCAAATTATTTACAAATTATTTTACATGTTTAATTTATTTTGTAAGCTATTCATGCTAATACATTTTAGATGTGCATACAATTCAGTGTTTTTTTTCTTTTTTTTGGGAACATAACCTGTACCTTCTCAGTTGGGAATTTTAGCGCAATTTTTCATAAAATTGGAATTTTAGCGCGATTTTTTTATAAAATTCGGGAAAAAATGTAAAGTAAATTCCTTTCATTATTACATCTTTAATACTGTTTTCTGTACACCAAGATAAACAGAAGCATTTATTTAAGCTTTTGAACCTCAATCATTGGATTGACACACTTAAAAAAATAATATATATTTTCCTCTTAATTGGGAAAAAAGATATGTTTTGGCATTGGGAATATGACCGAATTTCGGCTATAAAATCAGCCAAAAAAAACCCCTGCAATTCGATGGTTTAACGCAACACTGCTGTATCTTCTTGTGTATTTATATGCAGTTACAACAGTGTAATTTTCATTACAGACTTGGATGGATAGCCGATTTTCTTGGACCCCTAGCAGCTATGGGAATATTAGTGAGATGTTCTTAGACTACACATCCTGCTGGAACCCCAAGATAATTGTTGATAACAGGTGCATTACATTAGCATATCAATATAGATTATTAGAGTTCTTCCGCGCAATACTATTTCGCGACTTTAGAACTCAATGTGTATACGTTAGCTATACACTTTACCGTAGCCTTGTCCGTCGGATGGGGACGCAAACCGGGCAGTCCCGTGTATAGGTCTATCCTCCGAGGACGTTAAAGAACCATAGGATCTATTCGATAATAAGAATAGTGCACGGTACCCGGATTCCTATGTATCCTTCCCCTCTCTCCGGGGCGGCTCTTAATAACCTATACTGTGTTGATGAGCCGTTAAACAACATTCAATTCAATTAATTTATCATATGGGATACACACCCGATTACCGGCAGCCGTAGGCACAGTTCGGCAGCCGTAGGCACAGTTCCCGGTAAAAAAAAAAAGTTTCAAAAGGGTAAATAAATCTAGTTTTATGACTTGTTAGCCTTAAACTATTAGAAAAGTGAATCGGCCATTTTAATTTGGAAGGAATATATATCAGTAGACGTTTGATTCAGATACATTAAGTTACATAGAGTGGCCTTAAAACGTAATTAATGTGATGTGTTCTACTATGCAATAATTAAAATTAAGCAATCTATTCCAAAACATCTAAATACCAAACGCCTGTTATCATAAATGGTGAATTATAAAAAGGGGACGTAACTCAGCACAACATACGATTGTTATTAAAACGTGTCTTTCTCTGTACTGTACCGTCGGAATGAAGGTTCAAACGAGCCTATATTCACGTTTCTCTACGGTTGGTGGGTTTTCTTAAACGTTTATGGAAGGACCGAAGATGTATATAATTTTATATACAATACTTCTTCATTAGTGTTTTCGAAATTACACTACTATACCAAAGGAGAAAAGACTTTAGCGTCCGATGTTTTTGGAACTTTACCATACGCCTGCCATTTTTCGGAACTGTACTAGCTACCTGCCAATAAATAATGGAACTGTAGCGTACTCCTGCCATTTTTCAACACCCGGTCGTGTTTAAAAACCAACAATTATTTTAATAAAATGTTCTGTGCTAAAATTTGGACTGTTTATTCAGGAAAGATTATATTTAATGGCAGTATGTCTGAAATCTCTAAAACTTGACTATTTACCGAGTACCAGGTCGCTAACTTTCTACAATCACATTTCTTAGCTTAATTTCAACATTTAACCTACCGTAACTCGCGTAATATCGGTTCAAATTTCACGGGAATCAGGTGACATACACAACATTCCTTCCAAATTAAAATGGCCGATTCACTTTTCTAATAGTTTAAGGCTAACAAGTCATAAAACTAGATTTATTTACCCTTTTGAAACTTGTTTTGTTTTTACCGGGAACTGTGCCTACGGCTGCCGAACTGTGCCTACGGCTGCCGGTAATCGGGTGTGGGATATGTCGAACAGCATACTTAAACGTTTGCCACAAAAACATTCGAGTAAAACAACCTTTTATATCTCGAAGTGAGAACACTTTTATATTGTCACTCATGCTTCGCATGTTATTCACTCCAAAACGATAACATTTGGACGTTTATGTTACAGGCTTGATGATGTCGACATTTTGGGTGATAACGTTTGGACGTTTATGTTACAGGCTTGATGATGTCGACATTTTGGGTGATACCGTTTGGACGTTTATGTTACAGGCTTGATGATGTCGACATTTTGGATGATAACGTTTGGACGTTTATGTTACAGGCTTGATAATGTCGACATTTCGGGTGATAACGTTTGCATGTTTATGTTACATGCTTGATAATGTCGACATTTCGGGTGATAACGTTTGCATGTTTATGTTAAAGACTTGATGATGTCGACATTTTGGGTGATAACGTTTGGATGTTTATGTTACAGGCTTGATGATGTCGGCATTTTGGGGGATAACGTTTGGATGTTTATGTTACAGGCTTGATGATGTCGACATTTTGAGGGATAACGTTTGGATGTTTATGTTACAGGCTTGATGATGTCGACATTTTGGGGGATAACGTTTGGATGTTTATGTTACAGGCTTGATGATGTCGACATTTCGGGTGATAACGTTTGGACGTTAATGTTACAGGTTCGATGATGTCGACATTTTGAGTGATAACGTTTGGACGTTTATGTTACAGGCTTGATGATGTCGACATTTCGGGTCATAACGTTTGGACGTTTATGTTACAGGCTTGATGATGTCGACATTTCGGGTGATAACGTTTGGATGTTTATGTTACAGGCTTGATGATGTCGACATTTCGGGTGATAACGTTTGCATGTTTGTGTTACAGGCTTGATGATGTCGACATTTTGGGTGATAACGTTTGGACGTTTATGTTACAGGCTTGATAATGTCGACATTTCGGGTGATAACGTTTGCATGTTTGTGTTACAGGCTTGATGATGTCGACATTTTGGATGATAACGCATTGATGTTTCGTATTGGGTCCACCGGACAGGTTGACTGGACTCCGTCTGGAGCATTCAATGTTTACTGTTCCATGGATGTTACGTATTACCCATTTGACATACAGTCCTGCTATTTAAGTAAGTGAACCTCTTAGCTGGCCTTTTCGTTTAATGATTTTTTTCTTTCTTTGGTTGAGATTGACAACTGCTTTTTAATTAAGTATTTCGATTTTTACTTGTGATACCCAGACTTCAAAGCCTTCAACTAAATTCCTTTTTTGTTTATTTCGCCCATTGTTTTCTCGTTTAGGGCTAAGCATTTTGTTAGAAACTGGGACCATACGCCGCTGGCCATGTAATGAATTAAAATACCATATTGAAGGTTCAATGTTCACCGTCATATGCATACCATCTTCGGGATGGTTCAAATGTTCGTACTACTGACATTTTAAATATTAAGTCCTGCTCAACCAGGGGCTAAAGGGCTTGAACGGTAGCAAATAGTTTTCATTACCGGTCATGAACAGTCTCAATTAAACCGAGATTGCAATATTTCTTTGTATTTATTGTGTTCGGCGATTGCCAAATTCTCCTTTTTATACTCTGTTCAGTGCGCACCAGGCATATACTATTCCATTGCTATTACATCTATATTTTCCGTTATAAATCACGTAGTTATTTAATTTCGGTGTTCGTTTCAGGTGTTAAGAGCTGGTCGTTCGATGCGTCCACGGTATCCCTTGTCTTTGCTACTACTGGTATTGATATGACACAATATTCAGAGAATGACGACTGGGATCTAGTGTCAACCTCACTGACCAGTAGTGACGTCACTCAGAATTCCTTAACGTTCAGGTACCCGACATGATTTAATCTTAGACTGAAGTATTTACGTAATGACTCCTCTTTAAAGTATATGATGATGCATTATAATAAGGAGTATGATGAAGAAACATATCTGAAATAAACATTATTTTTTATATAAAGGCTATGTTTTCCATAGGGACGCTTTCAGGACATGTGTAAAGAAATATAAAAAGATTGGACAGGGAAAGTAGCATTCAATGAGGACAGCCAACCACAAAACACAGGAACAAACATGCAAACAGACAAACAAGAAGGAAAAAGTAATAATAAATGCAACGACATCACAAACACACAAGAGTTGACAATAGGGCTACCGCCTTGGAACGGTCAGTGGCAAAGTAGGTCACTGGGGTGGGGGGGGGGGGGGTTAAACCGGTTCTAGGGTGCACCAAACCTCCCGCTTATCCTACTGTCATCCCATTAAAACAGGACAGTGTAAATAAAGAAATCCCCGCCATGATCTAATCTCTAATCAACAAGGCAGCATCAATAGGCATTATAAGTAAAACACAAATATGCTCGTGTAAATAAATATAATACAAAACAACAGTAGCCTAGAAAGCCACTATGAAGGTACTCAATGACTTGTCAGAAGCCAGAGCAACAAGAGAATAAGATCTCCAGCCAAGTTAATATATCCCATTTATATAAATATACGATATACTAATAAAAAACTTAGGAATAGCTGCCAACCACAAAAAATATTCGTTAGAGGAGAAAAAGATGTCTTCGTGAAAGTCCGGAACAATTCGGTAGTTTCCGCGCGCACTTTGCGTGATGACGTAGATTCTGCCATTGACCTTATTGCCTGGTTGTCATCTGTTGTATTCATGCATGGTAATTTCGGGAAGACATCATATTTATTATTTTTATGTGACAAATTATTTTGTATTATTATATTAGATAACCATTGGAAAATGGTTCACTGTGATGCGTTTGGATGCAATACCACGAGAGCCAAGGGTTCAAAGTGATTATATATAAGAACCCTGAACGAAAGTAAAAGTATGTCAGTTTGGTTTATTTTTAGCTCAGACTTCGGCGACTATTTATCAAATCTCGAAACTTATCCTGTAGAAAACTGCAGGAAGACAAAATGCATATACTTATCAGTGGGCATTTCATCCATAAATGGAAATTGAACATGATAAATATCCCATGCCGTTATTATTTGTTTGTGTTTTAACTTCGGTGCTTTTGAGTTGACTCGCTTATGGGTCCTATATGTGACCGGTGAAATGTACACTATTTAAACCATTATGCAAATTATAAATGAACATTACCACTTTCAGATTCACTTATGTTTTGAACATGTATTATTTATTATATTTATTATTATTGTTGGTTGGGATAATGCAGTACTGTACAGTAGTTTCCTAATAGATCCGCTGTGACATGTATTGCGAGTATGCAATGAAACGAACATGGTTATTGACAATAAACAAACACCGGCAAACTGTCAGTAGCTATTGCATAACAAGGTCAAAAACCACTGATTAGTCCCACCAGGTGGGCCCATCAAAGGTTCCGCATGACTGCAGCTAAGAGTCATAAAACACATCACAGGATGTACTTCCGATGCTTGTTTTGTGCAGGTCTATGATGCGTGTAACATTCTTAGGAGTGTTTTGATGTTGATTACACGATTACATAAATAGAATAGGGATATCTGGGCTAAAGCTCAGTGACGTCACATACACTGTGTAAACCTGTCAATACGATGTCCGACATAACTTGTATAGTGTGTAATTAATGAACTGTTTGTCAGAAATCATTGAGCGTTTCAGTTTATTTTTTAGAACATACTATATCTAAGATAGGGCCCTATTAAAAAATACTATAGCTGAGATCTAAAAAAATATGTTGAATACGGAGTTGATTTTATTTTTTACGACAGATACTTTTGGTGTACATTCTAGCTTTTTACAACGCAATCATTCTTTAAATTTGGAAAAAAAACATTTTGTTCCATCATCCGTTGATCCTAAAATACTGCTGGCCTTATAAATACAATATATTGGAGAAAAATAAACAATGAATATACAGCACAGTAAAATATAAGGTTTTATTTCTCAAGTAAGAATATATTCAAATATAGTTATAGTATCATTTCAAAATGTCAACAACATTTTGCAATTCCCGCCATTTCAAGAACCTCAGGTGTGAGGCAGTTTCCTTCAAACACACGAGTTTCTGCGATGCAGACAGCCACTTTAAGCTATTTCCCCATAATCTCTGCAACATTTCAGAACGTCATTTTGTGTTTTCATGGCACTGCCGTGGGTACAGCCACACCTGTAATTTTAAAAATTTACTGTTTTTCAAAATGAAAATGCTTTAGACAGGCAATTTATAATAAAAGAAATCAATTTGCAGGCATTTGATTACGGTGACCAGAATTCATTTAGTCATACTAGGTCACTTTATCTAAAAACATGAAGGTAATATATGCCAAAAAAACCACAACACATCACACATACTTCGGCAATAAACAATAACAAAAAGGGCGATGCGTCGTGACTTTAGTGGATAGGGAACAATCGATTGTCACAGCAGACATAAAATCTAGAGATTGCGATTCGACTCTTTTTCATACATGTCAGGCCTACCAGTTATTTAAACTAATGCTACTGTCTAGAAACACACATGAACCTTGACAATATGCCGGCAATAAACAAGAACGAAATGTACGATGCATCGTGACGTCACGTTGGTGGGTGGGTGGGGTAAGACAGTTATCGAACGGTTTCATTTTACAGAACAGACAACGTAATTCGACTTACTCACGTCCCGTCATACTTAAATGGATTAGCAAACAATACGTAATTATCATACGCAATTACAAAATATAATTACCAGTCGGTATGTCCGATTCGTTCTGCAATCAGGCAAAGCGTCGAAGTCGGTCATCACTTTTAGATTCAGACTGATAAGCTTGCTGTTTTGCAACAGGCCGTGGCTCATACATGTACGACTGTACAACGAACTCATTCTCGATCACATTGTCCAGTAATTCTTGCTCCATGTTATTTGTGTCAGAATAGTTATATGATAAATCCATGTAGGTCAATGATAAACCGTTTTCCGCATGGCGGAATCTACGTCATCAGTATGGAGTGCCATCTATAGGGCAAAATTAACATGAAGGGGAGGTAACTCCATCTTGAAGGGAAATATACCTGTTGTTTTTACAAGTATTTCTTTTTCAATTTTTTTTTTATTTTAGTTTTTTTTCCATTCAGTTCACTTTATTGATTTAAATATGAAAATATATAACAATATGCATTTTAAAGGGTGCCAGTGGAACTTGGGCTTTAGGTAGGCGTCATCATAGGGTCCACAGCCTGTCCGGTCATCGTACAATTTAGAGGAAAGCATATTGGAAAACTGTAAAAGGGTCCACCACCAAGCATGCAGTACGTTGCAAAATGATAGGGTCATAACCTCTTTTGATAAACTTTTTAACACGTTTAACAAAGATAGTATGAAAGTGATCATGACCAAGAATATTACGAAGTTTATAAATCACATCACATAGAAGTCAGGTTGAGATAGTCCTTGTCGCAGAAGAGTCCTTAAATTACTTTTATATTTGGTTACGATAATACAATTTTGCAAATGTAACACCAGTAAACATGTTATTATTTATTAATCACAACTTATAAACAGTCACGCAACGATCGCTTCCATTCACTGCCGCGCTCTCCTTTCCGCTACCGCCAATCGTACAAAGCTACCTCCTTGCCTGCTCTTCTAATTACCCAAAAGGTATCGATCGAACACAGTCATTATATCTACCGGCATCACACACAGGTTTTACGAAGTTTATGGTAACGGTAATCCTGCTTGAGTAGCTTTTTAGTTGTACAAAGTTTACGAATATTAAAGTCCTCAACTCGAGTACATGCTCTTGAAAAACGAATAAGTTGAGACACATACACCCCATAAGAAGTTGCTCGGGGAACATCCCTATCCAAGTGGGGATAATTAACAATGTCAAAATTAAAATCATCTCTCTTGTCATAGATTTTGCTAACTATTTCACAACTTTAAATCGAGAAATCTAAATCAAGAAAAGAAGCGTTATCATCAGATATATTAGCTTTGTTAAGCTGAAGTTCTTTAGGATAAATATTATTAACCATAGTTGGAAAGAAAGGATTGTCAATGTTCAATGTAAGTTTTGATATCTCTATTTGTGTAACGTCTGAAATAATTTCAATCTATTAAATATTATTTATAAAATTTCAGTTTTGAGCTTGAGAATGAAATATGACAGATAATATAACACACAAACAACAGCTCAAACATAAAACGGTAGATGTGTGCTGACTTTGGCATGTTTTAGTATGTATTAAAGCATGCTTTCCAACTCGAAAACTTTCAGAAAACAATGGTGAGTCTTAAGGATTATGTATTAAAAAGTCAGAGATTGGAATTATTGACTGAATCTTGGATGTCACGTTAAACTAGCCACATATGATGTAGAAGAAGTAACTTTATGTGCCTTGCCATCGATCTATAAAGGTTCGAGGCCATCCTCCATAAATAAAGATACAAAAATGGAAAAGCAGCATTCAAGGACGACAGTCAACCACAAACACACACAGAAACAAAGAATAAAAGGCCAAATAAGACATCACAAACACAAAAGGGTTGACAATAAGGCTACCATCTTGGAACGGTCAATGGCAAAAAATGCCGCTGACATAAGTCTTCTTTCCCCCAAAAAATATCTATTCTTTTAAAAACGTTCATATTCATGATACAAAAAAAGAATTATAAAAGTCGAACAGGAAATGCAGCTTTCACAGAACACAGTAAACCCAAAAACAGACACACATGAATGGCAATCATGAATGGCAATGTTAATAATGAATAAAAGCATATGACGTCACAAACACAAACAGGGTTGACAATAGGGCTACCGCCTTGAAAATATCAGTGGCAAAAAATACAGCTGGGAGTTTAAACCAGGATTTAGGGTGCACCAAACCTGACACTTACCCTACTGTCAATCCAATAAAACGGGACAGTGTAAATAACGAAATCCCCGCCATGAACAATTTGCTAACTAACAAGGCATCATTAATAGGCAATAGAAGTAAAACACAAAGATGCTCGTGTATATATAAATACAAAACAACAATAGCCTAGAAAGCCACAAAGAAGATGCTCAATGACTTGGCAGAAGCCAGAGCAACAAAAGAATAAACCATTGAAGGCACCTTACAAATGTGCAAAATAAAATATTGCAAAACGTCTAAAAAGACCCTTTAGCAAATCATTGACAATACACTACTCAACTCTTATAATCGGTCACCCAGTTTTTCTTTGTTGAAAATAACACGAATACTAAAGAGTGGAAATCACCGATACACATACCAATATTGTATTAGGTTTATCAACAAGGTTTTTGCCAAATCAATGCAGAGTACATTTTATAAATTGCTAGCGATATTTGTTAAACGACGCAAGTTAAAATTTCAAATGAAAATATGAATTATTAAAAAATATCTTACAATTCTTTAAAAAGTGACCAGTTATAAAAGTTGGGTAGTGTATATAGACTGTTTACATTTTTTCTCGATCATGGTGGGCAGTGTAAATATGTCTTTATACATCTTATATGAAATACATCACTAATCTGATAAAGTAAAACATGCGATTAAATGTTTATCAATCAAGCAATAACATCATTCGTTCATTTTCACTTGTTAGTTCATTCATTTGCTATTGATACACGTTTAAACAATTTGCAAACTTATGTATGTATGTGCAAGTGAGTTCCGAGTTTAATATTATTTTGTAGAATAATCATGTAGACATTTTATGACGTTTATTGAACTAAGGATTCATTTATGTTCAAAGGCTTCCAGTATCAACGAAATCCGTATTTACGTTTAAGATATTCAGCATACGACAAACCTTCACGTGTGCTAGATATTCATCTTTCTATTTTCAGTAAACTAAATTTTGGTTTCAATATAAAGAGGAGATCTTCGGCACTACTGCTTAACGTAATACTTCCCTTGATGCTCATTTCGTTCTTCGGAATGTGCGTGTTTCTCATTCCACCAGACGCTGAGTCGAAGTTAGGATTCTGCATTACCATTCTGCTAACAGAAGCTGTGTTACTAAATATAGTTATGGAAGACACGCCGACATCCGGCAGAAAAAACGCCAATAATGGGTAAGATCGTTTATATAGTTAATTAACCAACTATTATATGAAGCAAACAGACATTGTATAAAATCTTTTTTCGACTACTTAAAGCAAATATGCAATGTATAGACAAATAAATACTGAAAAACGAGAAAAGTAGCAGACTCGGTTTTATTGAGACTGTTTGACTCGGTTTTATTGAGTCTGTTTTTGAGGTAATATAAAGTGCAACATCTCTCACGCTCCTTAGCACCAGCTTTTAAGCTATATTTACTTTAAGGCCACAGAGATTAGGCTGATGATCCCAAGTGATGATCAAAAGTGTATGTTAAACATACACATAGGGCCGAATTTGTGTTGTTTAATTATAAAAAAAAATACGAATAATCTGTAGTTTTTGTTTGATGTTTAATTCCTATTTATTATTGTTTTTTGTGTCTTTTTAGGAATATATTTGCTCACCATTGTGATCATGTCGGTGATGGAGTCATTAATGACAATAGTGATACTAAAACTCTACCATAATAAGAAAACAAACAAACCCATGACAGAAAGAGCCGAGAGGCTCTGCGCCATTTTATCTGCTATAACATGTAACAGACAACAAGATGGCGACAGTGGAATCAGTAATGTAGAAACTGAATCAATTGAAAGTCCACGAACAAACGAATGTCCCCCAGACTTTAAGAATTCGATTAAAACGAATGAAAGTCCATCAGACTTTAAGAATTCGTTGAAACGTAACCCGAGTGTAAAGTCGATAAGCCCTGAATGCAGTTTTGCAACTTCTAGAAATGGGGACTTTCAAAGAGAAAGGCGCTCTAAGGCTTGGAGTGATAGTGCCGGACTTTGTGGCGGAGGATCGGACATGAAATACACGTGGGAGGATGTGACATGCGCAGTGGATAGATTCTGTTTCGCTTTATTTTTCTTCCTTAGACTCACATTTACTATTGTGTTTTCATGACTATCTTGACATTGGGCGCCAGTTAAACGTTTTTCATAAATGCTTTTAGTGCTATTCAACTACTGGGCTGGATTTGACAAACAAACTCCAAAAGTGTAATTTTTAGAGATGTACTTCATGAAGTTTAAGAATATCTGCCTCGGTGCTTTAACGGTAAAGGTTAAACTAAAAGGTGTTACAGGGATGTGAATATATAAGAATTACATGGTTAGTAACTTAGAATTTCAGTTGTATTTTGGCGAGTAAAAGAAAAAATAAATGCGAGCCTCTGGCGAGAATTTCCACTCGCCAAAATACAACTGAAATTCTAAGTTACTAACAATGTAATATTTTTTTTATCATGCAACTGTTTTAAATAACATAATTTACCTGATAAACAATGGAAATGTACAGTTTACGTCTGCTGCCATCAAAATACAAATGGAGGATAGTTTGTCAGGGGAAGTAACTTTGGCAAAAAATAAAAGGTTTTCGGCGTTTAAATATCAATGCAAAATACGTTCTTTTGATAATATATTGTTTTTCTAAATTAATAAGCATAAAACATATTGTGTATATTTGTAGTTTAAATGACTGATTACTGACTGTTAAAGCCATCAAATAATAGCGCGTGTAACCACTAACATAAAACAGCCGTTGGGTGGAAAATATTAGATTAGTAGACAGTAGCTGTATTTGTACAGTAGAAACATAAGTTGCATGATAAATAGCAGAACTATATTTCTTGAATTGTTTACTATTACTTACCTAAGGACTAAGTAAAATAGTTTGTTCACCAAGGTTTAAATTATTGGGTTCTTTGAACATATAATCATTTTAAACTTCGGAGTTTATCAGCAATGCGTCCAATATGAAACTTTACATATAGGCGCATCGTTGACGTTTGGTAATTATTGACTATTTGACTGTCCTTGTGACACTACGTTCGCTTTGTATAAAAGTCAACATCTTTTTTGAAACCGCTGGGCGGTCTTCATTTAAGAAATAAGATATTTCCAGCGGGTTTATATTGTCCCAGATCAATACCTAGTGGGCGGGAGTTGAAGTTCATCGATACCAAGGGCCACAGGCCCGCGGTTTCGATGTGTTTTAAGTCCAAAACACCAGGTTTTGATCTAGCACAATAAAAACCCGCTGGAAATATTTTATTTCTTATCTGACATGGATTTTTATGTATCGTGATACACATTTTGTAGAGAGATTGCACAAAATAAGAACATATTCTCACAACTTACATTTTATGCCCATTGCTCGACATCAAACGAGAAAAATATGGTGCTTCAACCTATTTAAATGTGTTTCTGGAACGTACCGTCGCTTGAAATAACGCATTCCATTGCATTGTAGTTTTGCATCTGACGTTTAAAATGACGTCTCAACGGTTAACGTGTTTTGTGGCGTTTAAAATGACGTCTTAACGATATTATTTGTTCGTTTGCATGGTGTTTACGTCACTTTCAACACATGTAAGGTTATATATGACGTTCGAGTTTTTGTGGTAGAGGCAGACCACCCACTTTTCCTATGTAGAACCAGTAATGTACATCTCCCGTCATCCGTAAGAATCGACACTTCCTCACTTACAAATCGAGCTGCCATGGGATTCGAACCCGCAGCGGTGAGAGGCGAAGGTTTACAAAGCAACGTCGTTAACCATTCGGCCACGGAAACGCTAATAGTTGACATAACCCGGTAACACCATATATTCATTTGCATAAACACACATCACTGAATATTACATTTCTGTTGCATCTGTCTTAAATGAAATATTTTAACGTGTTGCATTTTAACGTGTTGCATTTTAATGTTCGGTGAATAACATTTCTTTTGTGGCGGAGCTAAAACAATCAAGGTGCAATTAATTCATCTGATGAACTTGTTTAGTTTGTTTGACGAAACGTCGTCTTGACGTTCTCGTGATAACTGCATAAGCTGCTATAAAAGAGTAAAAATCAAACAAAAAAACAAACAAAAACATTAAAACGGGCATTGTTGCAACGTCACTGTGCCAACTGTACATATTACAGCTTTAAAACACAATGTTTAGCTCAAATAATACATATTTATCTTATTAAATTCTGAGAAACAGATAGAACAATCATAAGGTATATATGTCCATTGAATTCGATATTTCGATCTTTCTACGGTGTATGAAAAACATTAGCTAGTTTAAAGTTAGCCTAATGTTCTTCATGGCCATTTGAAAGATCGAAACATCGAATTCAATCCTTAAATAGTGTCTCTCAATACATAACGTACGTAAGGTTTAACTTGTTTTATGCTTTACATTGAAATATAGTGAACTGTAACGTTATGGTTAAAATAAAACCTTATATTTTCATTGTTTATATTTCACATGTGAAATACCGAAAATGACGAAATGCCGCTGTTGACGTTATTGACCTCATTGTTTTAGCGCATTATGTTGCTTGTTTCTGCATAAGTTTCAATGTTGTGAGTATATAATAAATAGAATATTTGTTGGTTTATCAGGAATATAGGATTTATTTTCATCTCGAAGTGAGAAAACTGAAATAGTTTCACTCCTGCTAAAACAGTTTTCTCACTTCTCGGTGAAAATAAATCCTATATTCACTCCAAACCAACACATATCCGATATATCTTTATTTATATACGTAGTGCATAATTAATAGCATTATAAGTCACAACAGTAAAACCTAATTAAACTTGTTATTGCATATTGATATTTCACTATTTGTTAGGATCAAGGGGTAATTACACCACTGAGATTGTGCCTCCGTGGTGTAGCGTCAAATAGTAACTAGAAATAAATCCGGAGGGTGAGTCTTGAATGTTCATTTCTGTTGGCACCACACACCCATTCTGTATTGCTTCGCCGTAAAACCTAATTAAACTTGTTCTTGCATATTGATATTTCACTATTTGTTAGGATCAAGGGGTAATTACACCACTGAGATTGTGCCTCCGTGGTGTAGGGTCAAATAGTGACTAGAAATTGACTAGAAATAAAATGTTTTCCTGCCTTTAGTTACTATTAATACAAAAAGCACACTTGATTTCACTCGTCCTTCGGGCTCGTGAAATTACTGTTTACAATTGAACGACAAACCGTGATATATTACAGATAATTCACCGTAAACGATGTTCTATTTCTATTCTACTACCCCTAAAATGTGAAAATAACGCACACATCTGAAATCTTTCGCATTACTTTGCTTACTCTCCTAACGTTGCATACGTTACACTGCGTAATGCGCAATGCGCAATGCTTATTCTCCTAACGTTGCGAAAATTACAGTGATATATCGTTCAATATAACGAGACATTTAAAACTAGGCTATATATTACATAATTTAAAATGATATTTTATTAATATTTCTAATGATTCACGACTTTTTACACCAGTTTCCACGAGAACGCCAAGACGACGTTACGTCATCCAAGACGTAACGTCATACAAACAAAACAAGTGGAACCGGAACTCTTCCTTAATTCCCGTAATCGTTCTTTCCTAGTGGCGGAATCTGACGACGACTTCCGTAAAACAATCGGAACGTCATTTGGCATTCCCGCCAGGTGAGAAGGTCCTAAGTCCATTTTGAATATTTTTATTTCGACGTGGGCGGAGGGTGAGTCTGGAATGGCACCACATACTCATTCTGTATTGTTTCACCGTAAAACCTAATTAAACTTGTTATTGCATATTGATATTTCACTATTTGTTAGGATCAAGGGGTAATTACACCACTGAGATTGTGCCTCCGTGGTGTAGCGTCAAATAGTAACTAGAAATAAATCCGGAGGGTGAGTCTTGAATGTTCATTTCTGTTGGCACCACACACCCATTCTGTATTGCTTCGCCGTAAAACCTAATTAAACTTGTTCTTGCATATTGATATTTCACTATTTGTTAGGATCAAGGGGTAATTACACCACTGAGATTGTGCCTCCGTGGTGTAGGGTCAAATAGTGACTAGAAATTGACTAGAAATAAAATGTTTTCCTGCCTTTAGTTACTATTAATACAAAAAGCACACTTGATTTCTTTTTGTTATTATTAACTGTAATTCATCCGAATGCTGTATTGGGAACAAGTATTAGTGTTTGTTTGAGATTTAATAATAATCGACATAGCATCGGTATCTAAATGTTCTCATTTATAGAATAAAAAATCATGTTAAAAAAAACCTATAGGTGGCTCGAAATATTAATATTCGATAGTAAGACTACCCCCTCTCTAGGGTGGCTCGAAATACTGATGTATTAAGTTAAATTACAATTAATTTGATGACAATGTGCAATGAGCTGTTGCCAGGTTAAATCACAGAGGTCAAATATACTAAAGTGTATTGCTTTAGCTTACCCTGGTCTGGTCTCAGAGCTGGAACTTGGAGATGTCATTTGGCAAAAGGTAGCAACATTTGCAAGCATCCCTGAAATAAAAATCAATAATTGTTAGTTAATCCTACAATACTGCTGTAGATGCTTAATTTATACTATTCCTCCCTTTATGTTTGGTCAGGTCAATGGAGCGGGATGCCAATCCCCCCCCCCCCCCCCCCGCGTATTATGATTAAAATATGTTACGCCCTGTAGTGTGTGTGGTAGTGGGGTTGTGGGAGAGGGGGGGGGGGGCGGGGGGGGGGATTTCTAATGTCATTTAAATAATATCAATTAATATCAATGCTATATTAATTTTTAGCAAACGGAGACACTCTATTACATACCGATTGATAAACATGCAGGAAAAAACATGTATGGGTCAGTACAGCTAGTTGACACAGTATATATATTTTTATTTGTTTACGTCTAATCAACAAAGCCGTCCGTGTCACTAATCGATGCGAAAGTGACATGATCATGACCGTAATCAATCTTGCTCAACTATATACCAGCTGTTCTACAAGTACAAGTTGCATCATTCAACCATAACAATAGTTAACACATGTGACATGAATAGGTCTGTCATTTTGCTCATTAAATCCTGGAATTGTTAATTATCAACACAACAACAGTTGACTAGTTGCAGTTTATTGATTTTAAGCATCTAGATCTGCTGATGTTACCGTAAATATGCTAAAAGAAAGGCACATTGGACTATAAGTCGGACTTACTGACATTTTATCCGGGACAGGATATAACTATATCCGGGAGTAGAATATATTCATATTTTACGTTTCTGTTGTTGCTTTTCAGTTTTACTTATTTACCTCGTAGACGCCATTTTGAATATGTGTGTTTTGAATGACAAAAATGGGTGACCATCTTTCAAATTGGTCTCAAAAAATATGTAGTCTTGAATTTTGTCGAAATTTTCAGGAAAGGTAGTATATGTACTGATCTATCATTCCTGTTAAATTAAACCAAATCGGTAACTACTCATTTTTTGAGACCGTTATGAGAAATCGGTAATTTTGGAGTTATAAAAACTAAAACTATTCGATCTTCACATTTCAATCGCTATTTAGACTACGTGTTATATGCCATCAGTAGTCAGAACAAATTTTGTGGTTATGTTTAACTTATAAACTTACTTTATTAGTAGTTTGTGTTATTTTTACATTCAAAATTGGCTTAAACTAGCGTTTTTTAAAGGACAACTGTAATTTCTGCATAATAGCACGTGAGTACAAATTGAGACTACTTCGTGTCAAAACACTTGCAATTTAAAAGAGAGTTATCGGCGATTTCACGAGAAAAGCTTCGACTGCTTCTACTTGTTTTTGTTGATTTGTTCTATTCAAGAGCGCTCGATCATTCGATTGATATATCTTTTCTACAGAGTAAAATGAGCACTTCTTGTCGCTTGGCATACATCATTCCCGTATTCAATGTTGCAATGACACCTCTAGTTCGCGGTTTTTTTGGAAACGATGCTCCTCCCTCGCCTTAACAAGAAATGGAGGCACCTGGGAAATTGGCCATATAAAAGACGGGACTTTATACATGTAGCATAAGTAAACCTTTCCGCTAAACTCTCTTTACAAATTGATTTAATCATTATCCGTTCGTTTAGGTTCCGATACACGGACTACTAAAAAGTTCCCACCTTTTCTATGCCATTCATGAGATCCGAAAAGTTGATTGATAAATCCGCCAAAAGTTGATTGATAAATACGTCAATTCTGGGGACACCAAGTTTCATCCAGACTTGCTGACACACAAGCTGTACCGCCCTTTTGATGTTCAGCAAATGTTCAATTCTGAAATAAAAAATCACATGGTTAAGAACTCAGACTGTGATGGTGATTTGGTGTTTGATGCCGAACACTCCAAAAAATGGGGTCTCTGTTGGTCTGAACGTCTGAAGTGCACTAAATGTTTCTAGGTTGGTCAATACTACAAGCTGTATGAAGAGATTAACATAAAAAAAAAGCAGGTAGAAAGTCTGCCAAGGCCAACATTGGTCTGCAGTTAGGTCTGCAAACAAGCTCAATTAGCAACACGGCTGCTTGTAGAATCTTGGTCCATACTGACATTATACCTCCATCTACAAACAACATGCACAAAGCTGCCATTAAGGTTAGTGAATCAATGGTCAAACTGAATAAGTCAAACATGCAAGAGTTAAGGCAAAATCTAATTCGAGAAAATGACAAATGTGGTAATAAAGAAAAACACTGTATTCGGGCCGAGGGAGACTCGTGTTATAATAATCCTCTATTTAATTCGGAGACTGTACGCCTTTTCAGGTTGGTACGATAGTCGCTACGACAATGTGTGAAAATAACACAAAAGAAAAATTAATTATTGGAGTGAAAATAACACAAAAGAAAAATTAATTATTGGAGTTCATGTTGGCAACAAACTATGCACTGTGGCTACCAGACTTTTAAATTCTGGCCAGATAGTAGAATGTCCAAACCACCCAGGAAATTGCACTTCTAATGTTGTCAAAACCGAGCCGATAGGAAATGAGAAAAAATGAAATCAAATAGTAGCCGATGAAATACCGCAAGATCTCAAGGTTACCTATTACACTGGGGATGGGGATTCCAAGGGTCATTCTGGGGTAGATTTGAGCCAGGGAAAGAGAGTAACACATCTAAAAGACACCAGACACTTGGCAAATTCTCTTAAAAGAGAGTTGTACAAGGCCCCTTTTAGTAAAAACATGTTAAAAGGCCCGGGTCTGACAAAATCTAACCTAAAAAACAGATTTGCTCTAGCGGTTAAAACAGGTGCATGCGTGAACTGACAGCAGCACACAACAAATTTAACAACAATGTTCCATGCATTGAGACAGCAATGAAAACAATAATACCTACTATTGTGATGTGCTTCAAGCGTTACTGCGGGGACTCGTGTAGTAAACACAGTCTTGTTTGCTGCGGCGACTACAGACAGGCAAAATGCTACTTACCGCAGAATGGTAAAGTTCAAATGAGTAATACAGATGAAATCCTCCTTGAAAACTGCATTAAGATCCTTTTAGGACTTGGCAATATAGAGAAGACTAAGTTCTTAACAAACACTCAAAAAAGTGAGGCTGTTAATAGAGCTTACCAGGCATGCCTTCCCAAGGCAGTGACTTTCCCTCGAACCTGTACTGGCCGTATTCATTCGCAGGTCCTTAAATTGAATCTTGGGTACGCAGACTCCACTGTACTGAAAAATGAAACGATGGGTGCCAATCTGGTAAAAGGCTCGTCTGTTATCCAGCATGTAAAATGCACTCATGCGAGTCGTCTTAGACGTAAAAGCAAGCTGAGACAGCTAAAATCGAAAGCCTCACGCCATGCATCTCGAATGAGAAATTATCAGATCATGCACAATTACATTCTCGGGAACACTATGCCAAAGGTCTCACTGACCCTAAACTAGATATTTCCAAGATCAAGCATCTTGTTGACCATGCATATGCTTAGGCTGTGTATCTAAAGCAATGTACTTACCGATAGTGACTTCTCAAGACGACCATGTCTATTTTATGGCGAAACCGAACCGTATGAGTGTTGGTACTGCGCTACTAAATGCATGTTGCGTATTGTACATGTATATAAAATGTAAATAGTGTAAATATAATGTAGAACGTACCTTTAGATATACAATATATTACGTAGCGGCTACCAGACAGTCAGGGTACACACGGTCCCCGTGTCTGTGCCCAAAGCATTTCTCCCTTGTGCATTTGTGTCGATCATTATTAACCGACTGTGGTTCAAGGCTCAAATGCATAACTTTTAAACACAGGGAATGCTTGCAAAGATGTGACACATGTAACAGTGGGTCCAGGACAAAGTTGTTATGATGTAGCATCCATGAAACCCTGTGCACATACATGTATTTTGATGATAGATAGATAGATAGATACTTTATTGACTTAAACTTTTACAGTTTCTCATCATTACATACATAATTTGTAATACATAATTATAATCACAATGTATTTTGATGCATTATCAGTTGTAAGCTTTACTTTCAGCTTCCCGTATACAGTATGGCCATCTGACATAGTGCTAGTCCATATAACACAACCTGTGTTCCCCAAAGGCACTGATCTGGCCTCTAAACGGTGTCTTAATGTTGTTAAAAACTCTTCAGTTTGCATTTTTGTAAAGAAATTTGAGTAGCAGACGATAAATATTGAAATTAACTTTTGACCCGGAAATGCTTATAGGTGTGAAAGCGCTAATTATTTTTTCCATAGGCCACACAATGTAAAAATGAGAACTTCTGCTGACTTCTTGCAACTTCAAATAAAGTATGGATAATGTTGCACTGTTATTTTCATGTAGTCCTACCTCTGTCCTTTTGAAAAATCACCAGAAACCATGGGGTCACAATACATGTAAGAGAACCCCATCATGTTGACAACCGCAAGTCAAGGTCACAGCTGTTTCTTGCAGAGCTGCTCTCAATGTTTGTATCATGTGGCCCTGCATTCGAATTCTGGAACATTTTTCAAAAATAACCCATCAGAAGTCATAAATAAGCTTCTAATATATATAGCAACAAAATATAGTAACAATTTGCCAACCTTTTTCCACATAAAGTGTTTTTTCTCAACAAAAAAGGGGAACTACTTTTAGTAATAGGGACTACATTCGACTACACCTCGGAGATTCTACACCTCGGAGATTTATATGTTAATTAGTGGTGGTAAACCTTTGAGTACAACCGGAAGGAAAGATAAGTAGGAAACATTGTAATGGCAACAATCGGCGATTTTACCTGTGCTTTTTTGTATGAACTTGAATATATTGTGATAAACGGGAATCAGTCCTAACGAACTGTGTTAAAGGATTAGAATCAATTCTCTAATTTGACAAAGATACAGACTTCGAAACGATGTTGGTGAACTTGGTGTCAAACAAGCTTCCTTACCATATATTATATAGATAGTAGGGGTATCTCTTCTTTTCTTTTTTTATAATATTTGCGGCTGAAGTGCCAGTGAAAACATGCACCATTTTGACATTTCAAACGCCGTTAAATCTAGACATGGTGTGCAATCCTTCACGAATGATGGAGTAGAGTTTTAAATTGTAAAAGTTGTGTGAAAAAGGGCATAACTATGCATTGAATTATGAATAAGAAAGAACTGTATAAAGTTTCATGATCATAGGTCAATATGTTGAGCTAGGCTATGTTGCATGTTAAAGTTTGATGAAAAAGGGCGTGGACATGTGTAATACATATTTGTTGGGTAAGATGAAGATGTGAAGTTATATTAACATAGATCATATTATTTTCAAGATATGGCAAAGGTTAGGTTGCATGTTAACGTGTATCGGACGAACGAAAACGACGGGTGACGAACAAAGTCATCCATAAATGTCTTTCATGCTACGCAGGCGACACAAAAAACGTTTTCAAAATTTTAGAATATCTTCAGCGGATGCAATATTTCACAACGGTTTAGTACATACATATCATCGGTTTCAAAAACATAATACCGTTTTATTAAACGTCGTGAAACCTGTGTACTGTTGTATGGCACGTTGCTCGACCCTTATAAATGCCTTTCTTTAAACAATTTACTCTTTCTGAACCTCTATTTAGGTATTTATTATACAATCAGCAAAATGCCATTTGCAGAGATTGTATCTGTATGAAAATATCGAGTTTTTATACGTGACTGACCATCCGAAAACGACTGTTCTCACGAAGGGTAGACACAAGTGGAGGATTCTCGGCTAAAATGATATGAGCTGGTAAAACTTAAATCCTTTCCGGCTCGTACGCATTACATCTTATCCTAAACACTTGGAAATATCTACGCTAATAAAATGGTTTTCTTACCTCACTTGCCAGTCCCTGATCGATGTCAACAGGAAATATCGGTGATGGAACGTTAGATAAACCAAACAGGATTCTCGGCTAAAATAATATGAGCTGGTAAAACTTAAATCCTTTCCGGCTCGTACGCATTACATCTTATCCTAAACACTTGGAAATATCTACGCTAATAAAATGGTTTTCTTACCTCATTTGCCAGTCCCTGATCGATGTCAACAGGAAATATCGGTGATGGAACGTTAGATAAACCAAACATTCCACGTTATATCGTATATGACGCGTTCTATGTTTGACAGAGTGGCACTATCATTATCATTGGTGAGTTATTATCATTATCACTGGTGAGTTATTATCATTATCATTGGTGAGTTATTTTCATTATCATTTCATTGGTGAGTTTTATTCACACATGTGCTCTTATTGAGATTAACTCAATTAGTATTCGACAGTCGTGTATGGAGGCTTTGGGTAATTTCTTCAGAACGATCGCCTAAACATTAACACGGAGTCTGTTTGTCAACTCTGAAGTTTGTATATGGTTATAATCATGGTATTATGTTCAGCGACAGGATACACATTTTTGGTGATATTGCACAACAGTTTTGCTAATACAAGTTTAATCATGTACACAGGATTTTCTATTTCGTATATATACTAAAGGAAACTAGAAATGTGTCCACAAGACACGGATGTCTCCGCCTTTGCTTCACGTATTAAGAAGGAAGTTTGTCTTTAAAAAATGGGACGGACAAAATATTGCAAACATATTTATAAGTATTATATTGTGATACAGGAAGTTGTGGAAACAGTCTAAATATACATATTATAGATGAAACATGATGTTAATAGCATTGCAGCCATCATTTGTGCACGGACGGTCGGACGGACGCACGAACGGACGCACAGACGGACAGGGGTAACACTATATGCCCATTTACAATTCTTCGAATTTCGGGGGCATAAAAGGAAATGCAACTCAAAAACTTCCTCTATATATTGTATGTATAATATGCTGCTGTTAATCAAACGGTACATGGCTACATCCGAAAAAAAGAAAAAAACAACACAACAAATATTATCGCTTGAAAGCTTCATTATTGGTAGAATACGCATTTGGGTCAAGCATGTGACCAAACTTAGGATGTAGATGTAAAATGTAGCAATCTCTTTACATTAAATACAGTACTAAAATGGCTTAAAAAGTTCAACATTCAGGAATTTCGTTTTACAGAGTGTACTGTATTTTAAAAGTAGATATAAAAATACAACAGGAAAAGTAGCATTCAAGGACGATAGTCAGCCACAAACACACAAAGAAACAAAAACACACATATATATATATACACAGATGAATAAAAGGCAAAACAAGACGTCACAAACACACAAGAGTTGACATTAGGGCTACGCCTTGGAATGGTCAGTGGCAAAAAAGGGCCGCTGGAGGTTTAAACCAGGTTCTAGGGTGTACCAAACCTCACTCTTACCCTATTGTCATCCCATTAAACGGGACAGTGTAAATAAAGATATCCCAGGTTAAAATCTCTATATAAGTAAACACATAAATGATCATGTATATATAATATAAAAACAAAAGCCTAGAAAGCCACACAGTAAGTACTCAATGACATGGCAGAAGCCAGAGTAACAAGAGAACAAACCGTTAAGGGTACGACAAGACAAGATTAATGACAAACATCAAACGCTACCGTCCTATAATAATTTAGGTAGACGTCATCATAGGGTCCACAATCTACAGCGGCAGAGTTTAGTCTTTTCTCTAACTAGCTGGAACTTTTTTTTTTTTTTTTAGAAAACATCTTACGATTTCTCTGAAACATTACATTAAGAGTGCAGTATATAAACCACAGAGAGGAAATTCATGAGTTGCGTTTTTTCCCCTTTAGTATATTATTCCAAAGGCATTTCAATGCATGCAGTATACGTATACGTTGCTGGCTGTAACGCCACGACTTAAACTATCGGTCCCCTAGACATATCTATTATTTTAAAAACGTTTTTATACATGATACAAACGTCATATCTGGTGTTAACACCGTGTTGCTTAAGTGCTAAATTTGAATTCACTAATGATTTTAATTAGACATTTTATTGCGGCAATCTTGATTTTTGTAAGACTCGCGGCGTCCCGTTATTTTTTTCTACATAAATTGCATTTGTTCGATCATTAACATATATTACAAGAATAGTATAAAGTAAATTGTTTTTACATATTACTATCTGATAATTAAATGTCAGGCAAACAGGTTTAATGTCAAAATGACACTGGATTAATAGATCGAGAGGCTAATGTTAATGTTTAATAAAAACTTTCAAGATTGCCGAGTGTCCCTTTAATAAGACAATTTCTGAAAAGAATTTCCTTGAGAATAAGGGGCTGTTTAGGCTTGTTCATCATTATTACATTTAAGTAGACTATGAATTTATCATGTCAAACACGACAATTCCAATTATATATGTTTCTATATACGACACTATTCAAACTTTGAAAAAATAACTTTTGAATTATATATTTTAGCTCTTTTGAATTTGATATTTACCAAACTTGGCCAAAATGTTGATATTGATGAAAGTCATGAGCAAGACAATTTATCTGCATTTGCTTAGTACTGGTTCTACCTAGGAAGACATCGAGATTGATTTGAATAAGCTAAGAGAGAATCCTTACAATCGATGCAAAACAAATAGTTTAAACTAAACTAAGGCTGAAAACCAGCTTTATCCGAATAATAACACCAGAGTTATGGCCCATGATTTTTTAAAAAGAACATGCCGTATTCTTTCTTTTTGAAAAAGAACATGTCAATATTCTGTTTTATGAACACTCGAGCACATTGATTTTGTATTTCACCTTTAGCAAACTTGGCCAGGTTTTTGATATTACTAAAAACTCGAAATCTCAGCTATAGTAACACCAGACTGGTGGACCTTGATTAATCGGAAAAAAAAATAATATCGTGCTAGCTCCCTCATTTTTCATCTGATCTTGACCAATCTTTGACAGAATGTTATTATCATTAAAAGCTCCCGTCAGTTTAGCTAGACAAACCGAACAAGAATACACGATTTGTGTACTGCTGTGGTCATAGAAGAAAGCGTGGACAAAAGCTGGCCCACCCACCTTTTATCTATATGATATATATATATATATAATATATGATAGAAACTGTTGTCGTTAAAAACTGTCAATAAATGTCATAGAAATGGATCGGGGTTCCGAGAGAGACAGAGAGAGAGCCAGAGAGAGAGATTACCATTCGATTATCCTTCGAATATTGATTATCACCTCGGTCGCGAATCATATCCTCAGGGTGAACATTCATTCTGACTATCACCTTCTCATGAATGTGATATTTATATATTCGAACCCGCAGCCCTAGAACATCGACCTCGACAAAGCGCCTCGCCCAATAGTAGACGCATTAGCCCACTCGTCCATCTAGTCAACCAATAAAGACTAATTTCGGAAACTGGGTGATACTAAGGTCTTACTCTTGAACGCGTCGGATATCTTCGGCCTTTTCTGTCAATAAATAACGACAACCATACCGTATAGACTAAGTGATACGATAGAGGTTCACATTACATGATTATAACCTCAGGTATGTGTTTAAACATTCACCATAGATCGACTTTTCTGGGTGTTTTTGATGTCTCACCATCATGAATGACGAATTCTTCGCCAAACTTTGGACAATTTTAAATGCAACTATAAACAAAAATCGACTGTATTAGTTCATAACGTTTCAAACGCATTTCTGTCAATTCGTCCAGGACAAATTATAATTCAAAACACGTTGTTTATCATGCTCAGAGGTATCAGTGTACATCAACCTAAATCGAGATATACCTCTATTTCGAGGTAATAATTTTGATTTAGAAGACTTCTTAACGTCTGTCCTTGAAATCAAACAAGTTTGTAGATGGATTACGTCTGGGATGAATATATCCTGGAAGGAAAAAGAAACGCATAATCAAAAAAATGCCTATAATACACTATTATACAGACCTAATTCCACGTAATATTCCAGATATATCTCAACGTGTTTTGTACAAAATGGGGCTACAACTAATTACAGAAAGGCAAATCTGTCATGTAGTAGACCTTTTAATCAAAATATACTTTGTTATACGAAATTCATGAATGTTGAAGTTTCGCTTGAAAAAGTCAAGCCATTTTAGTAGTGTGTTTAATGTTAAGAGATTGCAACGTTTAAAGCCTAAGTTTGCTTGAGCCAAATGTGCATTCTGTCGATAATGAAACTTTAAAGGGGTAACCATTGGTGTGTTCGATGCTGTTTAAACCTTCTTTCCGAAAGCACAGGCATAATGTCGCCCTGTACCATTCGATTAGCAGTAGCATATTAAACATACACTATATAGCGGAAATACCCATTATGCGTTTCTTTTTACTTTCAGCATAGTACCAAGGCATGACACGTGACTCCTACTTATGTCCCCTGGCCATAATCTAAAATAAGAGGGACAAATGCACGTGATTCCTACTTATGTCCCCTGACCATAATCTAAAATAAGGGGGACAAATACACGTGACTCCTACTTATGTCCCCTCACCATAATCTAAAATAAGGGGGACACATATACGTGCCTCCTGCTTATGTCCCCTGACCATAATCCAAAATAAGAGGGACACATACACGTGAAACCTCCTTATGTCCCCTGACCATGATCTAAACAAAGAAGGACAAATACACGTGACTCCTACTTATGTCCCCTGTCCATAATCTAAACTAAGAGGGACAGATACACGTGACTCCTACTTATGTTCCCTGACCATAATCTAAAATAAGGGGGACAAATACACTTGACTCCTACTTAAACTAAGGGGGACAAATACACGTAACTCCTACTTATGTCCCCTGACCATAATCTAAAATAAGAGGGACAAATACACGTGACTCCTCCTTATGTCCCATGTCCATGATCTAAAATAAGAGGGACAAATACACGTGACTCCTCCTTATGTCCCATGTCCATAATCTAAAATAAGAGGGACAAATACACGTGACTCCTACTTATGTCCCCTGACCATAATCTAAAATAAGAGGGACAAATACACGTGACTCCTACTTATGTTCCCTGTCCATAATCTAAAGTAAGAGCGACAAATACACGTGACTCCTCCTTATGTCCCTTGTCCATTCTTACACAAATCGGCCTTATTAGTGATTGTAGTAAATAATCTAACAAACCATATTTACATTCAATACACTTTTCAACGAATGTTTACTAACACAGGCGTCACTCCACCAATGGTAGAAGCATGCCAAGATATTTAGACTGAAGTACATAATTTATCATATTTATCATACAAGCAAATAGTTTATCACACCATATGTATACTGACAGGCAATGAAAACGTACCAATAACTCCATATGTTTATGCTGTTGGATTTATAATTTGCAAACCACTTGGAATAAAACTGCTGAACCAATATTCTATATTTTTTAAGTATTGATTCTTGATATGTAACTTGTCTCTCATGCCTATTGGTAGACGTTTATGACGAGCTGTTACGCCATTATTTACCTTTTAATTGGAACGTTGTTTACTATGGATAATCATAAAAAGAAAACTGATCCACTTCAGGCTGCATTAATGTGTCTCAGAATAAGTTCCATTTGGTTTTACTGGCCTTTTTATTGTTCGACATCTAACTGTATCATGCAATGAATGTTTTTGAGAAATAGATTTCTTTGTGCAAGGTAACTGGAGAAAACTGGAAATGCACATGCATTTGATAACAGCAGTGTTGTACTAAATCCAGATACCATGTAATCCCTAATACATCTTATTAGTCTAGTGGAGGCCTTAAATACTGAACAGAACATATTTGCTGTAAGAGGACTTTACAATACATTCAGTTATGCATGATATTTTTCTGACATAACCATTTGGAAGATTTCTAACTTGCGCTTTCCAATATCTCCCACAACAGCAGAGTAATGGACAACATCAGGCCCCATCCTACACCCAGAAATGGCTACAGATCCCAGTCTGAAACTCCGTGATCCACCTTTATCAGGACCCATCCTACACCCAGAAATGGCTACAGATCCCAGTCTGAAACTCCATGATCCAAACAGAGTTTTTCTCCTCCAGTCCCTTTAAATCTATTGTTCATTCCTGACCATGGTAATAGGTATGTTTATTTAGAATGATAGATTATAATTAACTGTAACTTAGATCTAACTTGATAGGAAATTTTGTCACATATACTAAACTGATATATTTGTGTATTTTCTTCTATAAAAGAAGCCACCTATAGTTCTCATATAAGATTTTTCATATACTATTTATATAATAGAAGTTTTATATATTTTTCAAATATTAGGATGCATCAAAGCTCACTCTAATATTAATGACTATGTATATTTTTCAGATAACGCTACTATATATATATGGTGCACAGATTGTGATGCGTGGGACAGAAACTTTACACAGAGCTAACTTAATTGACCAGATTATAATGCGAGCAAATGGTGGTGCAGGAAGTAAGCTACCATATACACATTGAAATTAATGTCATATGTCACCTTTTTCTATTTTTGTGTATTTTCTTCTATAAAAGAAGCCACCTATAGTTCTCATATAAGATGTTTCATATACTATTTATATAATAGAAGTTTTATATATTTTTCATTTGAGAATAAATTCATAGAATTTTTTTTATTTTTAAAACACACATTTGTCAACTTTTATATGATAATCCTGCTTTTATATAAGTATCATATAATAGGTATCATATGAGAATCATACAAGAGTACAGGCACCAAGTTCAGTCCCTGTCAGGTGAGACATCAGTCCCTGTCAGGTGAGACATCATTTTGTGGATTTTTTGTTAAAAGGATGTGTGTACACAACTAAACAGACAACAACATAATAGTCAAATGAGGGTAATACTGGCATTGTGAAAGACGTCAAATATCACCGAATAAAATTCTGTTATAGACGAGAATTTGGTAGAGAAAATAATTTCATGAGAAGCACTGCACAAACAAAGCTTTTTCAAATGAGGGAATACTGGCATTTTGAAGATGTCAAATATCACCAAATAAAATTCCATTATAGACCAGAATTTGGAAGAGAAAATAATTTCATGAAAAGCACTGCACAAAGAAAATAATTTCATGAAAAGCACTGCACAAACAAAGCTTTTTCACCCCAAAAAGAACATGTATTCAAATATTATATAATATATATATTGAATACAGCCATTAATGCTATACAATATAATTATCTACAATATAATTATCTATCTGAGTCATTAATAATATACAATGTTATAATAATTATCTTCCTGAGTCAATAATATACAGTATTATAAGTAACTACCTGAGTCTTTGTTTCCTTTAGGTATTAAGTTTATTAAACCTCGTTTCTGAAGTTTCGTTAAATTTCCATTTTCAAACGAATAGTTTAATGTACATGTATTTATAAGACTGTATTTTATTTCAAACCAAAATAATTTATAGAACTCAACACATTAATCCCATCTGAACCCAACAAAAAAGTTGCTAAACTTTTTTCCCTCAGTATATTATTTACACAAGTTGTATACTTTGTATTGTAAGACGCCTTGTTCAGGCAATAAACATGTAAATGTTATTCCAGATAAAATATTGAATTGAATGGAAGTACTTCAGGATTGACAAGTGTCCCTTTAATTCGCTGCCGAAAATGGCAAACTTATATGTTTTTCATAATTGCACATGGTAAGGTAGCAATGAACAGTTTCTTTGAGTTCTTCACTTTGATAACGCAATCTTTATAATTACACATGGTAGCAGTGAAAAGTTTATCTGTGTTTAATGCACACGCATCTCTTACATGTGAGCACTTCTGTGCTTATGTGTACTTCTTGCGTGTCGTGCTACAAAGGTGAATGTAATCAATACGTCTCATGTCAAGGACTTGACCAGAGCGGAGAGAGGTCGCCAAACTTGATTCAAAATGTTTGGCAGGAGAACTGATGGTAAACATTGGGAAGAAAGTGGCTGGTAAAAAACGGTTGTGGTGTGTTTACGTCTTCCTGACATTATTTTTTTCAATATTGTTTAAACACCCGTGACTTGATCGGTTATGTTAAACTTTGTTCCCAGTTCCAACTCAGATATAATGCTATTTTCTCGCATAAAACCTTGCTTGTTACTAGTTGATTGTATTAGCAAACAAGTTAATGGATTAACTAGCAGCATGCAGTGTTGGTACAATAGGTGTGTGCAGCGACACTTCGTTAAGTGAAGGTGCTACAGTGGGCTACATGTAATATATGAGAGCTGTGTGGTTTCAGAGAAGAAGATTTTTTAAGTTTTTCTCTTTACAAGTCTATGTAAAACTGTGACCCCCGGGGCGGGGCCAAATGTGACCCCAGGGTCACCATTAGAACAAACTTGGTAGAGGACCATAACTTATAGCGACTACTCTGAAACTACTCAACGGATTTCCATGAAACTTCACAGGAATGTTGCTCTTGATGTCTAAATGATCCATATCACTTATAGTTTTCAAGAAGTAGTCGCTACAAACTTGTTTTTTGAAAATTTATTTTTAGCCGTGGTGGCCAACTTGAATTTCCGGCCGCCCTGAAATTTTGCTAGGATCAATTAAGACATCAAGAGCAACATTCCTGTAAAGTTTCATGAAAATCCGTCAAGTAGTTTCAGAGGAGTAGTCACTACAAGTTTTCATTATATAACTCTATGTAAACAAAGATGGCCACTGGCGGCCATGTTTAACGTCGCATCAAAATAATTTTCGACAAGGATCAACATCATTCCATACTGATCATTTTAGAAAAAGTCATATATCAATATCACTTATAGTTTTCAAGAAGTACTTGCTACAAACTTGTTTTTTGAAAATCTATTTTTAGCTGTGGCAGCCATCTTTGAATTTCCAACCAACCTGAAATGTTGCTAGGATCTTCATACAATTTAGACAATGGCAAACAAATTATTTAAACTACAAAATATGAAATAAACAGAGAGAGAGAGAGAGTTTTCAATATTTAGTGATCAGGGAAGAAGACTAACAAAAATGTGCGTGTTACACCGTTCAAGTCAAAGATGTATAAGTGTAATAAAAAGAGACATGGTCATGAAGAGGATGCATTATAAATTGTTTAAATTTAATACAAACCCAAATTAGCAGGTTCCTCAGAGTTGACTGTAGCATTGTTTTGGCAAATTCTAAGTTGAAAAGGGGCCATAACTCCATCAACAAGAGGCCCAAGACTCTACTTGTATGATGTGATTCAAAACATAAACATGATAGAGGCCAACCCAAGGAACTTGTTTGCTATATATAACTCTATGCAAACTTTGGGTTATCGTGGGGGCAATTTTGAATAACTTTGACGATAATGAAAAACACAAACTTGATAGAGGCTAACCCAAGGAACATGTATCTGATATTTCACAAGAATGGAATAAGTGGTTTAGGAGATGTCGTTAGAAATTTCCTTAAATTTGACCTAGTTTTAGCCATGGCGGCCATCTTGGATGACTGGTGGCCTCGAAAAACATAAATCTGAGAGGGACTATCCCAAATATCATTGTGATTAAGTTTCATCAAAATCCTTCAAGCGGTTTCAGAGAAGATGCAATTTTTAACCTTTTCCTATATAACTGTATGTAAACTTTGAGTCGCCGTGGTGGCCATTTTGATTATTCGATAATAACGAAAAACACAAACTTGATAGAGGCCAGCCCCAGGAACATGTAAATGATATATCAGTAGAATGGTATAAGTGGTTTTGGAGATGTCGTTTGAAATTTCCTTAAATTTGACCTAGCTTTAGCCATGGCGGCCATCTTGGATGACTGGTGGCCGCGAAAAACATAAATCTGAGAGGGACTTTCCCAAATATCATTGTGATTAAGTTTCATCAAAATCCTTCAAGCGGTTTCAGAGAAGATGTCATTTTTAACCTTTTCCTAAATAACTCTATGTAAACTTTGAGTCGCCGTGGCGGCCATTTTGATTGTTCGACGATAACGAAAAACACAAACTTGATAGAGGCCAACCCAAGGAACATGTATATGATATTTCAGTAGAATGGAATAAGAAGTTTCGATGGAGATGTCGTTTGAAATTTCCTTAAATTTGACCTAGTTTTAGCCATGTCGGCCAACTTGGATGACTGGCGGCTGCTAAAAACACAAATCTGAGAGGGGCCCTCCCAAGTAACATTGTGATGAAGTTTCATCAAAATCCTTCAAGCGGTTTCAGAGGAGATGTCGATTTTATAAAATTGCTAACAGACGGACAGACGAACAGACGGACGAAACGTGATCGCATAAGCCCTCCTGGCTTTTGGCCAGTAGAAGCTAAAAATTGGTGGTTTGTAACCAAAGTCAAACATGACCTGTTTTTTATTATCTTAAACCCGTGTACCAAAAATTATTTAAATCCGTCGAACCTTTCATGAGTTATCGTCTGGACACCGTTTTTTGGGCAAATTGTAAGTTGAAAAGGGGCTTATCTCCGTCAAAAATTGGTGGTTTGTAACCAAAGTCAAACATGACCTGTATTTTATGGTTTTAAACCCGTGTACCCAAAATTGTTTAAATCCGTCGCCTCTTTTATGAGTTATCATCCGGAAACCGTTTTTTGGGCAAGTTCTAAATTGAAAAGGGGCCATAACTCCGTCAAAAATTGGTGGTTTGTAACCAAAGTCAAACTTGACTTGTATTTTATGGTGTTATAACCGTGTACCAAATATTATATAAATCCATCAAACCTTTCATGAGTTATCGTCCGGAAACCAATAGACGGACCGATGGACCGACAAGCTCACTCCTATATACCTTCTATATACAAACTTCGTTTGTGGGGGTATAATAACTGTATGTAAACAAAGATGGCCACTGGCAGCCATGTTTAAAGTCGAATCAAAGCGATTTTCCTCAAAGACCAACATCATGTCATGCTGATCATTTTAGTAAAAGTCCCATATCAATATCACTTAAGAGTTTTCAAGAAGTTGTCGCTACAAACTTCTTTTTTAAAAATCTATTTTTAGATTTGGTGGCCATCTTGGATTTCACATCAACATGAATTTTTGCTATGATCAACTAGACTTACCTTCATACCTTCTTATTATGCTGAACATTTCTGTGTAGTTTTATTTAAATCTGTTTAGTTTGGAAGTTACTGCTGAAATATGTTTTGAATCATTTGACCTTTGACATACAAGTGTGACCTTGACCTCTGAGGTACAGATGAAACACTAAATATTTATTTGTGCTGTTCTATCAAAATCCCTCGAGTAGTTTAGGAGTCAGTTATGGCTGAGACAATTTTGACTCCTTGGCCCTTAAAGGATCAACTAGACATCAAGAGCAACATTTCTGTTAAGTTTCATGAAAATCCTTCAAGTAGTCTCCGAGAAGTCGCCACAAGTTTTTCATGTATAACTCTATGTAAACAAAGATGGCCGTTGGTGACCATGTTTGACATCCAAATGAACTTTGGTTAGGACCAACTACATGTCGTGGCAGTCATTTTGGTGAAGCTTCCAAATCAATATCACTTATGTTTTTTAAAATCTATCTTTAGCCGTTGCAGCCATCTTGAATTTCCGGACGACCTGAATTTTAGCTAGGATCAACTAGACATCAAGAGCAACAATCCTGTGAAGTTCCATGAAATTCCATCAGGTAGTGTCAGAGTAACAAAGATGGCCGCTGGCGGCCATGTTCGACATCCAATCAAAATGAACTTTATAACCGCATATCAGCTCACCTCTGATCCTTTTACTTAATATATTAGCTTATGACCGAAATATGCTTCATGCATAAACAAAATAATAATGGCTTTCAAAAATGTATATTCAATATTTCAATTATTCTGAAAAAGGGTAATGACCTTTGACCTCAATTTACCCGTCACATACAAAATCAGTACTGAACACGGGTACCACGACACAGGCAAGATATTACTCTTGAGTGATACCTGTCACTATACTCCTCGCAAAATGTTGAACTAGACTCAAAAATCGTCGAGTGGCCTCAAGACTATTGTTTGGGGCGCTCGTTTCAGCCAAAGGTTTTTCTGAAGTAACTTGAGCAATTTAAATAACACGTACATCAGTTATATATCATTAGAACTGGCATTTTTAGTGGTAAATAAAAGTACTTTACTTTTGAAAATCGGTTGAGAAATAAATATTTTATAGCCAAAATGATTTTTTGATGGGGCTTTTCCTATGTTAATTCCTTGTTGGTGGGACAGCAAAGAATTACGAAATTTTCAAATAACTTCAGTAATCCTTCATATTTTGCTATAAAACTTTTTTGCTTTTAATTTTTTTTTTCATGCAGCAGAATTTTGCATTGAAAATGACCCATCAAAAACAGCTTTCGCACATGAAATTTTTATTTCTCAACCGATTTTGAAAAATAAGGTATTTTTATTTACCACTAAAAATGTCTGTTTCACTGATATACAACTTATTTAGGTAGTAGATTAATTTTATCTTAAAAGTCCAAAAAACCTTTGGCTGAAACAAGCGCCCCAAACAATAGATCTGTTTCTTGTGTACTACAAACCTTCTCATCATGCTGTAGTTTTATCAAAATTCATTTTATAGTAGTTTAGGAGTTCTGGCTGAGACAAGTTGTGGTGCTAGAGTGCTAATGAAACAAAATATAGCATTTTTAAATAATTTAAGAGCAACAACTCTGCTGTTTATATTCCCATGTCTAGTTTTTGAACAAGTCCGCTATTTTAATATGACAAGAGCATTGAATAGTGGGGCACATACGCCCGTCGTTTCATTAAGACCTAAATTATTATTCACAATCACTTCTAAAAGGCAAGGTTACGTTCCAGGTTAAACCTTTTTTTCAAAAAATATGAACCAGAAAGTTATGGGCCTTTATCAGAATGATGTATTCATTGGATCATGTTGCAGATGTGTACAAAGTTACATTGTTGTAGACCTTATACATTGACCAAGAAGTTGTCAGGTAAAATCTTCATCTGTCGCCGGCCAAATATCCCCACTGGCAACTTGTTTGGGGGTGGGTAAACATACAAGACTTTGTGTTTCTATGAGATATATAGACATATAGAGAAACAGCCCAGACAAGAATTTTCTATTTGACTGCCAAGTATGAAATGCATTAAAAATACAAAGGGCCACAACTCAGTGGAAAAATATCAAACAGGAATGTCACGATTAGAACTGTCACTGGACAAATACCCCTCTCTGGCACCTTGTTGTGGGGTGAGTAAACATACAAGACTTTGTTCCTATAAGGTATATAGACATATATTATAGAGAAAAAGCCCGGACAAGAATTTCTATTTGACTATCAAGTATGAAATGCATTAAAAACACAAAGGGCCATAACTCAGTGGAAAATTATTGAACCGGAACGTCATGACAGTTTGAAGTCCAAGCAGCCCTTACAGTTGTCAAGAGTAAATACATCTTATTTTCAATATTTCTCAAATGAAAATCATTTTTGTAACAACAGTAACATTCATGTAGTTTCATGAAAATCCATCCGGTACTTTCAGCGGAATAGTCTACACAAAAAATGTTTGCGAAAGGATGGACGGACGACGACACACCACGGTATAAGCTCTGCTGTTCTGTGATTAGTGGAGCTGACTAAAAGGGTGTTCCACAGAACCCTTCTGTTGCCTGCTATGTGCTTATTTCAGCAAGGTTTGAGGACATTCATGAATTATGGAGCAGGTTTATTTTTAAGTGTTGAAGTTTATGAAAAGGGGCATAAATCTGCATTGGATAATTGATAAGAACTGTATAATGTTTCATGACCATAGGTTAATATTTTGCCACTAGTTATGAGTTGCAGGTTAAAGTGTGAGGGACCGAAGGATGACGACACAGGCAACACAAAAACTTGAAATCTGTGTAGTTGTTTTTGAGAAGTATTATTTAGGTTACACCATTTATAGTAATGGTAGCCATCTTGGAATTTGCAATGACCTAATTTTAACACAAAACCCACTGTCCTATGAATTATCCATAAAATTTGCAGTTTGGTCAAAATTGTTCAAGCAGTCTGTGCGAATTGTTTTAGCGATATTTAATAGACTGATGAATGGACAGTTACGACGGATAAAAAGCGGTCACAATGGCTCACTTAGGTGCCACTTCAGGCGAGCTAAAAAGAATATCTCTGACAAATACACCAGAACTTGCAAAACACAGTTTCCAAAATGAAGCTTTGCTTTTCATTTCAGACTTGCACTTCCCTTTTATATGTCTAACTATGCCAATGACCTATAATGGAAAAGGACAAAAACATGACAAGTTTTAATAAATTATAACTTTATTATAACAAGATTTAATAACATTGATGGAGGTACATCTGGCTTTTCCTGGGTGTCTAGGGGTATAACCTAAAAACAGAATGAATGAGCCTAAAATACCCTTATTTACAAGGAATTTTATTTGCACAGTAATACGTGCTATCCTAGGTTACAACCAGGATTAATGTAATGTGCTATTCCAGCCAAAGTATATGGCAAATTCAAATGTTGGACTTGCTTACACCATGTTTTGATCGATATGACTATCACAAACTGGAACATCTGTAACAATTATGCTTGTTCCTCTGGACAAAGCCTGATGTACCTTCTTTAACAGCAGAAATCACAACAACATGATTATTTACATGGAAGATATGAAATGTTACAGGACTATTTACATGGAAGATATGAAATGTTACATGACTATTTACATGGAAGATATGAAATGTTACATGATTATTTACATGGAAGATATGAATTGAATTGGAGTTTTAATGGGCACCAACACATGAAAAGGTTAAATGGCGCCTAGCAGGCATGAACATGCAAGGCTCATCTTCCATGTACATCGAGATAAAATATGGAAAATGGGCCTAGAACCTTCTCACCCTGTACTGCAGAGTTGCTGCAAATTCTATCGTAGAAACTCCATTTACGCTGGAGCAACGTTATTGTTTTTCTGCCACTGCTCTTTTGATGCGAGCGAGATGGCACCTGAAACAATGCAGGGATCATGATGAAGACCTTTAATGAACATGAACAAAAAATGATAAAATGAACATGAATTTGGGGGGATTCTACCCCTCTGCCTACCCCTCCAAAGGGATCTGCAGTGGCCCTATTCTTTGCCCCGTGACCAAACGGGGCCCCCGGCAACCACATTGGGCTGGAAGATATGAAATGTTACACGATTATTTACATGGAAGATATGAAATGTTACAATTGACTATTTACATGGAAGATATGAAATGGTACATGACTATTTACATGGAAGATATGAAATGTTACACGATTATTTACATGGAAGATATGAAATGGTACATGATTATTTACATGGAAGATATGAAATGGTACATGATTATTTACATGGAAGATATGAAATGGTACATGATTATTTACATGGAAGATATGAAATGTTACATGATTATTTACATGGAAGATATGAAATGTTACATGATTATTTACATGGAAGATATGAAATGGTACATGATTATTTACATGGAAGATATGAAATGTTACACGATTATTTACATGGAAGATATGAAATGTTACATGATTATTTACATGGAAGATATGAAATGTTACACGACTATTTACATGGAAGATATGAAATGTTACATGATTATTTACATGGAAGATATGAAATGTGACATGACTATTTACATGGAAGATATGAAATGGTACATGATTATTTACATGGAAGATATGAAATGTGACATGACTATTTACATGGAAGATATGAAATGGTACATGACTATTTACATGGAAGATATGAAATGTTACATGACTATTTACATGGAAGATATGAAATGGTACATGATTATTTACATGGAAGATATGAAATGTGACATGACTATTTACATGGAAGATATGAAATGGTACATGATTATTTATAAACAGATATGCTATGAACAGATTAATATATCATTAAGTATGAAGCTGATACATAAAGGTCTATATTTAAATGCATAGCTAGAACAACTGATCATACAACCATTACGTGATCGAGTATTAACTTTCATACCCCATCCAACCCCAAACCCCTTCTGCAAGAAGAGAAAACGGGGTTGGCGGGTGTATGAAATAAAACCTAAATTTCAGCTTAAAAAGTTTGCATACTGTAAAATTAAAACATTTAATAGGTAATTTTAAACAGTACTGAACAAATGCGATAAACACGTTTTATTGTCGAAATATCCATTATAAAATCCTGCTAGTACAAGCTTTCCCACCACTTAATGAAATAAGGCGGGACAACGTAATGATTCTTTCATAACGTCTTTACCTATTATGGGATATAACTACCTGTAATATCTTAGATGATGTCATCACTTGGAAGTTACATCATGAATTGAATTGGGGGTTATGGCACAGACACAAAAAGGTTATATGGCGCCAACAAGACTGAACATTCCAGGCCCTCTCTCCATTTACATCTAGATAAAAATATACAGAATGGGCATAGAACTTTCTCACCTGCAAAACTGCAGAGTTACTGCAAATTCTAATGTGAACACATTATTGCTGGAGCCACTTAGGATCACTGTTTCCTGCCAGGTTTTTTTTTTACTATATAACTGACGCCGGTATACCGGCGTCAGAACTTTCTCACCTGCAAAACTGCAGAGTTACTGCAAATTCTAATGTGAACACATTATTGCTGGAGCCACTTAGGATCACTGTTTCCTGCCAGGTTTTTTTTTACTATATAACTGACGCCGGTATACCGGCGTCTTCCCCTATCTGGGGAACCTACATTTTCCCCCTAAAGAATCATGGACAAAAAAACGATAAATCGCCTTCGACGCTTCGCAATTGTTTATCGTAGAACACTTTACGACAATGACTAATAACAAGGGAAGTAACTGTTGTGGTTTCCGGTATATTTTGTGAACTTTTATCAGCGATGTCGCACAACTGGCAAAATTACCGCAAGAAATTTGTTCCCCTAAATCGAAAAAATCATGCGTTTTTTCCCCTCTGAAAGGGCATGGGCGCCTTCCCCTATTTGTAAAAAAAACAACCTGTCTGCAATCGCTGAGTAACACCTGAAACAATACAGCGACGATGATGATGATGATGATGACCTTTATTGAACATGGCAAAAATGACAAATGAATATGAATTCATGAGGAGAGGGGTGTGGATAATCAGTGGCCCTATTCTTTCTAGCACAGGAACCACACCGGGCTACCACCATTAATGTATACATACTTGGACATTTACATGTTATTTGCATCACTTTATTAAAACTGTTGAATGACTGATAAAAATAATTAAATGAAATTCCTCCACTTTTAAATACTTTGTAAATATATTCACTAAACACACATGAAATAGTTCTTCCCAATTTCAACATGATGACTGAAAAGCTCGTTAACATTAAAACATTCTATATATTGTATTTATAACTTGGTATTCAACAATAAATGCATGCTAATTCTTTGGTAATGTACAAAGTAAATTCAAATAGTACACAAGACAAATAGTACATAAAATGATATGAACCTTAAGAAATTAGCATAACATATTTTAATTTGAACATTAAAGATTGAGATACAAAAACAAATTATTTCACATTCAGCTATTGCTAAAGATATGCACCAGCACAGTTCACAAAAGACAGAATGATGGGTTATGGGATATGTCATTGGAGACATGCGAGATATGTCACTGGAGACATGGTAGGTGTCATTGGAGACATGGGATATGTCATTGGAGACATGGGGTATATTACTAGTCATGGGAGATGTCACTGGAGACATGGGAGATGTCATTCGAGACATGGGAGATGTCACTGAGACATGTTAGATGTTAATGGAGACATAAGAGTTGTCCTTGGAGACATGGGAGATGCCCAATGGAGCCATGGGGGATGTCATTGTATACATGTGAGATGTCATTGGAGACAAGGGAGTTGTCATTGGTTATATGGGAGTTGTCATTGGTTACATGGGAGTTGTCACTGGAGATATGAGAGATGTCACTGAGACATGGTAGATGTTATTGGAGACATGAGAACTGTCATTGGAGATATGGGAGATGTCATTGGATACATGTAAGTTGTCATTGGAGACATGGTAAATGTCATTGGAGACATGGTAGATATCATTGGATACATGGGAGATGTCAGCAAAGTCATGGGGATGTCATTGATGACCTGGTAAATGTCACTGGAGACATGGGAGATGTCATTGCAGTCATGGGATGTCATTGGAGATATGTCATTAGATACATGGTAAATGTATTTGGAGACTTGGAGGATGTCATTGTTTGATATCTCAGATGTTATTGGACTCCTGGTATGTGGTAATGCAAAACAGTTTCATTGCTGAATCAGGGTTTTACAGCACACCAACACAAACGTTTATATGGCAAAACAGGAATGAACATCCCAGGCCCACTCTCCATTTACATCTAGATACAAAATATGCAGAATGGGCCTAGAACCTTCTCACCTGCAGAGCTTTTGCAAATTCTGTTATATGTTATATAAAGTAAATTCAAATAGTGCATACAATCAACTCTAGAATGACATAAAACCTCCAGAAATAAGTAACACTGATACACTCAAATACTCAGCTTATCTACAGCTCTGCTGATACACTGAAATACCTCTGCTTATATTGGCCAGATAGTACATAATTATACTGGCCAACTTGTACATGTAAGGTCTATTGGTCAGATAAGATGCAACCATTTTTTTAACACTTTTATTTGACCTTAAACAGGTAAGTGTTATTTTAAACAGCACCAACATAAAATCACTGTTTATTCTGTAAATTAAAGTTATACAAAAACATTGTAAACAAGAGGTTACGCCTAGTGGTGTTAAAGTCGGGTTTTCAGGTGTAATGTTTGGTGAGGATACCGTCTCAGTTTATTGGACATGGCAATGCTGAGAAATGGTAAGTTTAAACAAAAAAGTTAACATTTAGTGACAAACAACAAACTTAAACAAAAAGGTAAATGTAATGATTATTTTGCTGAAAGTATGTCACGATGACCTAGTTTTCAGGGTATGGTAAGTACTTGATGACAGGAAGGTGCTGTTAAAATTTGATGAAGATCAGATATGGTAATGCTGAGATATAACAAAAATAAATTCCCACACATGTTACATATATTTGGGAGAAAGTATGTGACAAGTGACCTAATTTTCAGGGTATGGCAAGAGCTTGAAGAAAATAAAATGCTGTTAACGTTTGATAAAGATCGAACATGTATACTTTGGAGAAAGTAGGTCATAGTGACCCAGTTTTCAGGGTATGGCAAGTGCTTGATGTTCCCCCCCCCCCCCCCCCCCCCACCCCACACCCACAAATGTATGTTTTGGAGGGAGTGTAGGTCATGGGTATGAAGAAGATGAGAAGGTGCTGTTAAAGCTTGATGAATATCGGACATGGTACTACTGAAAAATAATAATAATGTGGATGCCTGCCAGGTTTACGCCTATCTATAAGCCAATTCTTTTTTTCAACAACCCAGCTAATAAAAAGGCAATCATGCGCATATGCTTTAAACATTTCGAGCAAAAACTCAAAAACTCAAAAACTATTAAAAATATAAATGGAAATAAAAACAGCCGTCAAAAGGACAGCACTCGACCTTTTGAAATCTCAAAACTGAAAGGCCGCGCTGAGTCTAACCACAAGAAACCCAATAGCTCAACTATTAACAAAATTAATTTGATGAGCCTTTCCCAAAAAGAAGTAATAAATAATACATGTATACTGATCCAATCGTTTAAGTTATGTTGCTGAAAGAAAAAAAAAAGGGCAAATGTTTAACACTTAGTTTTCCATGTTGTTTTTTCAGTCCTTTTAAACCTAAATGTCAAGGTCACCACCACAAGTATATGTTATATGTATAGTACAATTTTATATCCTATTTCAACAAATTTGTGTAACTTAGGTTTCTCCTGAGAGAACAGCTGTGAAAGGTCAAGGTCAGTTTGCGATTTAGCGAGAAAATACGACCACCAAAATATAGGAAATATAGACGTGTAAAATACACTTCAATAAATCTACAGGAATATGGACGACAAGTGATTTGGATGTTCGGATCAAATTTTGTAGCATACGGAAGAAATTGTTTTTTTTAATTTGGTTGCTGAAGCTGGTTTTTGTAAGACAAAGGAAAAATGATGGTACAACATGTGAAATAATTACACAAATTGAGGACAGGAAAAGGTAGCGAAACGACAGCACCATCGGAAATTAGAAACATACAGCGAAATGCTGACGAATTTCGGAAAATTCTGATTCATACTGGGAAAATCCCAAGCAGTAGAAATCATCATAGATCAGGTGACCAGTCATGTGATAGATAAGATGCGGGAAGCTCGCCAGACTTCAACTGGCAGGCTTCATAACCGCTTATTTCGTTCTTCGGGGATGGTTAAAATTCTGTACTATTGATTTTATGAATATTGAGTTCTGCTCAACCCGGGGCTAGGGGGCATGAAGCAAACATATTTCACTACCGTTCATGAACAGTCTCCATCAAACCGAGACTGCAATTTTTCGTATTTATCGTGTTCGACCATTTCCAAAGGTCCACTCTCATACTCTTTTACCGTAGGTTGCAGATATTTAAATGATAACTTTGGTTAAAAGGACATAATGCTGTAAAAGAGCAAATATTTAACCCAGCATTATAAAGTCAAGTAAAGTGTTGTTTATTATAGTGTCACACCTATTGAAAGGGCCAGTAAATTTTGACTTATGAGACACCTTTGTCTTGAACATTCTAAATATATCAGTTAAATCCTATAAAACATGTGCAATAAGTAGAGTGGGTATTTCTAATGTGTACCACTGCCCGCTAGGCCACAGTATAGTCTGGACTGCTGTGTATGTGTAACACTATCAAGCGCTAATTTACCTAATATTGTACAATTTGTGATAGCTCTCTTTAATAGCAGTATATTTGATTACGACCTATTGAATAACTGTAAACAACCAATAGGAGGCTTGAACATGCATGCAAGGACAGGGCCGTCTTTCTGTATTGGGGGAATGCAGCCGGGGCCGTGAGAGGGGGAATTTTGCGTCGATTTTAAAGGAAAGGGGATTTTTTTTTGCTACAAAATTTGCATCAATTATATGTCCTTTTTTTTTATTATTTAAGTGGCACCAAGAATGTACCATTCCAAATTACAAAAAGTATGCTGTTTTCCTGTATAGGAGTTTAAAATTTTCTAATTATTATTATTATTTATTTTTTTTAAGGGGAATTTTTCACAGGAAAAAGGGGGAAATATATACTTTTCAGGGCCCCAAAAACGATCAAACGACAGCCCTGAAGTATATACTGGGGTGTTTAGGAGAGTTCGGGAGAGATTGTTAAAGATTGGGTTAGAGATTGGTTGGGCAGTAGAGTCTGTTAGAATTAGTATACCACTATACGATCCGACATTAAAATGGGGTAGCTTTAAAGGTTATTAAAGCATGTATTTAAGAGTTGGACTTGTACAGTATAGTGTGGACTGTTGTGTATGCAGGCACAGTATAGTGTGGACTGTTGTGTATGAAGGCACAGTATAGTGTGTACTGTTGTGTATGCATACACAGTATAGTGTGGACTATTGTGTATGCAGGCACAGTATAGTCAGGACTGTTGTGTATGAAGGCATGAACTGTTGTGTATGAAGGCACAGTATAGTGTGGACTGTTGTGTATGAAGGCACAGTATAGTGTGGACTGTTGTGTATGCAGGCACAGTATTATGTATGAGTGGCTTGCTGCATTTAATCGAATTTCAGGACTATTGTGTAGGAGTGGCTCGCTGCATTTAATTGTATGTCAGGACTATTATGTATGAGTGGCTTGCTGCATTTAATCGAATGTCAGGACTATTGTGTGCGAGTGGCTTGTTGCATTTATCATGTCAGGACTATTGTGTATGAGCGGCTCGCTGCATTTAATTGTATATCAGGACTATTATGTATGAGTGGCTTGCTGCATTTAATTGTATGTCAGGACTATTGTGTATGAGTGGCTGGCTGCATTTAATTGTATGTCAGGACTATTGTGTATGAGTGGCTGGCTGCATTTAATTGTATGTCAGGACTATTGTGTAGGAGTGGCTCGCTGCATTTAATTGTATGTCAGGACTATTGTGTAGGAGTGGCTCACTGCATTTAATCGAATGTCAGGACTATTGTGTAGGAGTGGCTCGCTGCATTTAATCATGTCAGGACTATTGTGTAGGAGTGGCTCGCTGCATTTAATTGTATGTCAGGACTAATGTGTATGAGTGGCTCGCTGCATTTAATTGTATGTCAGGACTATTGTGTATGAGTGGCTCTCTGCATTTAATTGTATATGTCAGGATTATTGTATATGAGTGGCTCTCTGCATTTAACTGTATGTCAGGACTATGGTGTAGGAGTGGCTCGCTGCATTTAATTGTATGTCAGGACTAACGTGGATGAGTGGCTCGCTGCATTTAATTGTGTCAGGACTATTGTGTAGGAGTAGCTTGCTGCATTTAATCATATGTAATGACCTCAGGTTCAAGTCTCATCCAAATGACTGCATCATTGAGAAGTATTTTGATAATTAATCCACATTCGGTCTGGGATCTATCTCACAACCCTGGATCACTAGGTCGACAGGCTAATAATACATTATAGTAGGCATCATCTACTGAGTGCAAAGTATCAAAACACGGCACGTCTGTGAATTTCATTTGGACAAGAGCAAGAGGAAGATACCGGCATAATGATAATAGACGACATTCGACGAGTCACACAGACTACATGCTATTTCTGTTTTTGCAAGTGAGGAAGTATCGATTCTTAGGAATGGCGGGAGGTGTCCAGTACTGGTTCTACCCAGGAAAAGTGGGTGGTATGCCTCCACCAAAAAAATAATCAACCCTCATATATATAACTTTATATGTGTTGCAAATGACGTAAAACAACATATAAACAAAACAAAGCGATTTATTCAATGGTAAGAATATTCTAAGAATTTTGTGGAAATTCCTTAATACAGAAACGATGGGACACAAAGCTTTTTACCTAAATACACAGATTTAAAACTACCTCCATTTAAATTCCAAGTCAAACAAAGGGCCATAATTCTGTAATAAATTAGGCAATCAACAATGAGTAATGTAGAGGGAAATTAAAGGTCATCAGTTGGTATGTTTATATGAATTTTGGCAATAACCCATTCAAAACTGTTTGAGGAATGCATGTAATCAAATGTGTTAGCGGGACGCAACAAAAATGGGACAATATGGACAGCATGTTCACTTCATCATACTTAACTAGACAAGAGGGCCATGATGGCCCTAAATAGCTCACCTGAAGGCAGTCATGTTTTGAGCAATCTTTGTCGAGTGTCACTCAAACATCAAACCAACATGAAAAGAAAAGATCCCCTCCGACTGGCACCCTTGAGCTTGAGCACTATATGCTCAGGTGAGCTAAAACAAAACAGGGTGTCAGTTTCAGCTCAGTTTAATGCACTGTATGCAAAATATTTTATATTATAGAATCTAGTACGATGACAGGGATGGACGTCCTATAGCTGATAGCATTAACAAAACGTTGGTAAACGTTTCCATATAGTTATATAAGGGAAACTGCCCGCCCACTGCATGGCGGCTATATGTTTTGATGAATCAACCCAGTTTAACAAAATATAGAAATATGGCAAAAATTGGGCTCGCCTCCTGGTGGCTATGTTTTTTGACAAATCAGAGGAGGAGTTGTTTTTTTAAGTTTTTCATATAGAAACATAGCAAATATAAGCCCCTCCCCCTGGCGGACAAGTTTTTTTATGAATCAACCCGGTTTGAACAATTTTGGAAGAGGCTAACCCAAACATCATTTCTGTGATATTATATTGTAATGGGACAAGTGGTTTCAAACGAGAAGAGTTTTAAACGTTTTCTGATCTAGTTATATAGGGAAACTGACTCTCCCCCTGGCGGCCTTGATTTTTGATGAATCAATCCATCAAGCGGTTTCAGACAAAAAGATTTTTTAAGTATTCCATATAGAAATATAGCAAAAATAAGCCCCGCCCCCTGGCGGTCAAGTATTTGACGAATCAACCCGGCTTGAACAATCTTGGTAAGTGTGTGTCACCCAAACATCATTTCTTTGAAGTTATTTTGAAATCCATTAAGCGGTTTCAGATGAAAATCATTTGTTGATTTACACTTATACATAGTTTATATAACATACATTTACATTAATTTTTATTTGCTACTTAGTTTTTTCATCTTTCATCAGTTTTTGCGCACAATATGACCTATTTTTGTGTCGAGTGCCGTAAAAACACATTCATTCATTCGTTTAATTATTCCTCAAGCTTGATCCAGTGATCTCCGATCTCACTGAGGGGCCATATGCTGAGGACTAAAGCTGTTAATTATTCCTCAAGTTTGATCCAGTGATCTCAGATCTCAGATTGGCCACATGCGGAGGACTACTGCTGTTAATTATTCCTCAAGTTTGATCCAGTGATCTCAGATCTCAGATTGGCCACATGATGAGGACTATTGCTGTTAATTGTTCCTCAAGTTTGATCCAGTAATCTCAGATCTCAGATTGGCCACATGCGGAGGACTACTGCTGTTAATTATTCCTCAAGATTGATCCAGTGATCTCAGATCTCAGATTGGCCACATGCTGAGGACTATTGCTGTTAATTGTTCCTCAAGTTTGATCCAGTAATCTCAGATCTCAGATTGGCCATATGCTGAGGACTATTGCTGTTAATTATTCCTCAAGTTCGATCCAGTGATCTCAGATTGGCCACATGCTGAGGACTATTGCTGTTAATAATTCCTCAAGTTTGATCCAGTGATCTCAGATCTCAGATTGGCCACATGATGAGGACTACTGCTGTTAATTATTCCTCAAGTTTGATCCAGTGATCTCAGATCTCAGATTGGCCACATGATGAGGACTATTGCTGTTAATTATTCCTCATGTTTGATCCAGTGATCTCAGATCTCAGATTGGCCACATGATGAGGACTACTGCTGTTAATTATTCCTCATGTTTGATCCAGTGATCTCAGATCTCAGATTGGCCACATGATGAGGGCTACTGCTGTTAATTATTCCTCAAGTTTGATCCAGTGATCTCAAGATCTCAGATTGGCCACATGATGAGGACTACTGCTATTAATTATTCCTCATGTTTGATCCAGTGATCTCAGGTCTCAGATTGGCCACATGATGACTATTGCTGTTAATTATTCCTCATGTTTGATCCAGTGATCTCAGATCTCAGATTGGCCACATGATGAGGACTATTGCTGTTAATTATTCCTCATGTTTGATCCAGTGATCTCAGATCACAGATTGGCGATATGATGAGGACTACTGCTGTTAATTATTCCTCAAGTTTGATCCAGTGATCTCAGATTTGCCATACGATGAGTTATTCCTCAAGTTTGATCGAAAGTTTTGAAACAAAATAACAACTTTTTATCAGCTCCAAAAAGTAGGTCAAGGTCACAGATGAAATCCACGCGTCCAAAAAGATGCACCACCCAAGACACAACTATGTCAAAAAAGAATGTTTTGTCTTTCAAAGATTAAGCTATAAATTCGGTTTAAAGCATCTAGTGCGTAATTATAGTTCATGAGAAAGAGATGTAGATGTAACAATTAAAAGTTATCTGCCCTTCGCTTGGATGGTTAAGGTCACATTCACATTTGCTTTTTCACATGTTGTGATGTACTACCCAAGAAACAACTATAGGCGAAGTTTTGAATTGTCTAATGGCTAAAAATTGTGAGAAAGTGACCTAAACGCAAATGTTGAAGGTAAAAGATTAAGTTATGTGCTCCTTGCTTGGAAGGTCAAGGTCACATCCATCCACATTTGCTTTGTCATGTTGCAAGCAATGTACCACTCATGATTCAACTATAAGAAAAGTTTGAAAGCTCTAGTGCATACAGTTTGTGAAAAAGTGACAAACGCAAAAGTGGAGGGTAAAAAATGATAAGGTTATCTGCCCTTTGCTTGGACGGTCAAGGTCAAGGTCACATCCACATTTGCTTTGCCACATTGCGATGTACCACCCAAGATACAACTATAAGCAAAGTTTGAAAGGTGTAGTACATACAGTTTGCGAGAAATTGACCTCAACGCACAAGTTGAAGGTAAAAATTATTACGTTATCTGCCCTTTTCTTGGACGGTCAAGGTCACTTCCACATTTGTTTTGTCATGTTGCAATGTACCACCCACGATACAACTATAAGCAAAGTTTGAAAAGTCAAGTGCATATAGTTTGTGAAAGGGTGACCTAAAAGCAAAAGTTGAATATATGTGAAAGGGTGACCTAAACGCAAAAGTTGAATATAAACATTAAGTTATCTGCCCTTTGCTTGGAGGGTCAAGGTCACTTCCACATTTGCTTTGTGCCAGTGCAATGTACCACCCAAGATACAACCACAAGCTAAGTTTGAAAGGTCTAGCGCATACAGTTTGTGAGAAAATTACCTAACCGCAAAAATTAAAAAAATATGCCTCCAGTGAGATTTGAAAAAGGGCCATAACTCCAGTGTTACTGGTTCAATCTGGCTGGTTCTCGTTCGAGCTTTCATTGATATCAACAATCTGGCCAAGTTTGTAAAAGATCAAACACAAAATTAAGGCAGGCCGAAAGGTATTTTGGGATATAACTCTGTTGTTCCGGCTCTGATATAGCTCATTTTCAAATTTGATGAGCTATATCAACCATCTGTTAAAGTTTGGTAAAGATAAAATACAAAATGAAGGTGCTAGAGAGTTCACAAGGCAGAATATGGCATTTTTCAGGAAACAAGGGTCATAACTCTGGTGTTACTAGTCCGATTTAGCTGTTTTTCAAACTTGTCTGAGCTTTCACCAATATTAACAATTTGATAAAGTTTGGTAAAGACCGGATGAAAAATGAAGGCCCTATCATCTTAACAAAGCAAAATATAAATACTGTTACTGGTCCGATCTGGCTTGTATTATGGCGAACAAGTGCCTTGCATATGTGTCCAGTATTAAACTCAGAGACACTCTTGATTCAAGATAATTGCATATACGTAAAATATGGATGTAAATATATTTTTGCCAGTCATAAAGAACTTCAATATTTGCAGATAAAAGATGGAAAAGATTGCCCTAGAAAGCACTAGACTGGACCATATTCAACTACAAGAGTCAAAATGTTGTGTGTGTGTTTGGCATTTCTTTGAGGGGAGGAGGTGGGCATGCCCCTAACCTCACTAGATAGAATATCTGCCTGCAGTGATCAATTATTACTTTTGTGCGTATAATTTATATGAGCCTGGTTACGTCTTTGCGACCAGCCAGTTAACCAATCATCAAATAGGTGATTCAATAAGCTTGCTATTATTGAAGTTCTGTCCTTATTCCATCACATCTCATTCCAAATTATCATAACAATCGACTGTGGTACCTTTGACACACAACTTGATCTGCTTCAGAGTGACCCCACTCTTTATGCTTTTATAGGGATCCTTCTATAAAAGTATAAAATATGAGATCACTATAAAGCAAGTCAAACTGATTATCAACAGTACCATACTCAATGGTTCTGCCAAATTTGGAGAGGTGCTGGAATAAATGCATACATTTCCACAATAGCAAACTGTGATATTAAACCATCTATATCTTGAATGAAAAGAAGGACATACAGTGATTTTGTTACCTGCGAGTCCTGCGTCTAGTTTTAATATTTGCTGGGGACTCGAATGGAACAAAATTAATGTGCGTTTGCAGGATGCGTAGTAAATCCCACTGCTTTGTGATTTTAATGCGCACCTTTTTTTCTGATTTTCTGTTTCTCTTTAAATTGTCGGCTTTATCTCGGGCGGTATATCTCAGAAGCGGAAAACCGGGTTTGTATATTCATCTGACCATTAATAATCATCGCCCTTGCAGTCAGTCTCGATCGTCTGTGATGCTTTCATTTTTTAAAAACAAAAGTTTGTATTTAAAAACAAGCGTCGAAGATGACCTTGCACACGCTCGCTAATTTGATTTATTCTTTCGGTTTGTCTAGACCAATCAACAAGTCAGGTGTTTTCCGGTTGTCTGCTAAAATGTCAGAAAAAGTCTAAAACAGACCCAAATAATAAACAGCGATCCAGACCAAAGTTGTTTTCTGTCACACTGAGTTTGTGTTTGTTTATTGGAAAATAATACATTATTTTATTTATTTTTATTTTTTATATAGATTTAGTGGTTTATTTTACAAAATACATATATAGGGCTAAGGGTACCATTAAAAAAACAGTCCTGGTAAAGATCGGATGACAAATGAAGGCCCTATCATCTTGAAACAAAAGTTGAAAACTACGACAGACGGACAACAGACAACTCGGCATCCCATCGCCTCTACTGGCCTTCGGCTAAGAGCTGAAAACTAGTGGTCTGGTGGTAGAAACATGCCAGCACTCACAAGCAACGGGATTCCAGTACTTATAGTATGGTGGCCTTGCAACGGGATACCAGTACTTATAGTATGGTGGCCTTGCAACGGGATACCAGTACTTACAGTATGGGGTCTTGCAACGGGATACCAGTACTTATAGTATGGTGGCCTTGCAACGGTATTCCAGTACTTATAGTATGGTGGCCTTGCAACGGGATACCAGTACTTATAGTATGGTGGCCTTGCAACGGGATACCAGTACTTATAGTATGGTGGCCTTGCAACGGGATACCAGTACTTATAGTATGGTGGCCTTGCAACGGGATACCAGTACTTATAGTATGGTGGCCTTGCAACGGGATTCCAGTACTTATAGTATGGTGGCCTTGCAACGGGATTCCAGTACTTATAGTATGGTGGCCTTGCAACGGGATACCAGTACTTATAGTATGGTGGCCTTGCAACGGGATACCAGTACTTATAGTATGGTGGCCTTGCAACGGGATACCAGTACTTATAGTATGGTGGCCTTGCAACGGGATACCAATACTTATAGTATGGTGGCCTTGCAACGGGATTCCAGTACTTATAGTATGGTGGCCTTGCAACGGGATACCAGTACTTATAGTATGGTGGCCTTGCAACGGGAAACCAGTACTTATACTATGGTGGCCTTGCAACGGGATAC